>CM032165.1:24392558-24612337 GCA_018901935.1 Pugionium cornutum | reverse complement strand
GTCAATGGAAAGGGGGAGAAAGCTGATGAGTTATTTAAGGATCTTTCTCAGTATAGGAGACTAGTTGGGAAGCTGATCTACCTCACCCTCACACGACCATACTTATGTTTTGATGTGAATCTAGTGAGTCAACATATGCAAAAACCTACTGTATATCATTGGAGCATGGTAGAAAGGATCCTTAGATACATCAAAGGATCTCCTGGTCAAGGCATATGGATGGGCAAGAATGGGAACACTGAGATTGTCGGGTATTGTGATGCGGATTGGGCTGGTGATAGGGTGGATAGAAAATCAACCACTGGGTATTGCACCTTCATTGGTGGGAACTTAGTCACTTGGAAGACTAAGAAGCAGAAGGTGGTATCATGTTCTAGTGCTGAAGCAGAATATAGGGCTATGAGGAAGCTGACAAGTGAAGTAACTTGGATCAAAGCGCTCTTGAAAGACTTCGGTATTGAACAGCCAGGGCCAATTACCTTCCATTGGGATAAATAGGAAGCCATTCACATAGCTTCAAACTCAGTGTTTCACGAGAGTACCAAGCACATAGAGATCGATTGCCATATGGTTTGGGAGAAAGTTCAAGATGGAACCATTCTGCAATGTTATTTCAAGGAGTGAAGACCAATTATCTGACATCTTCACGCAGCAAGTCTCAAAGTTTGCAAGAACATCTTTAGCAAACTTGGGCTTGTTGATTTATCACATCCATGATCAAAGGTCTCCTAACCCAAGAGGAGCACACTCTTTTTCCCTTATTAAGGTTTTGTCCCAAGTGGTTTTCCTTAATAAGGTTTTCTAATGTGGTGTTGCCTTGGGTTCCCAAGCTTAAGACTTTAGTGTGATTCCAAAATCATTAGCTTGAGGGGGAGTATTGACATAGGAAAATCAAATAAGACCTATCTTGACCTACAAGGAAAGTGTGAGCACGAAAATTCAGTTTGAATAACAAGAGAAAAGAAAAAGGAGGGAGTTATTATTAACCACATGGTTAAAATGGTTAAACAACTGCCTTGGGAGAAGAATCAAGGTGAAAAGGACATTTCCATGCTGCACACAGTCTTGGTAACCACACCAAACAGTCATGCCTGCTGCACACAGCCTTGGTAATCACACCAAACTTCATGAGACAGCCTGCAGCTCTTACCCTCTCTTCTCATTGGTTGTTGACAAGCTCCTCCTCTATTCAAGCTCATCCACAAGTTTGAATTCGTTTTCTTTTGTGTTCACATTGTAAATCCTCTATAAAAGCGCTGTAAAGACTCAATATATGATTAAACTCTTAGGAGATTCTTCTCTAGAAGTCTAAGACATTTTCTCATTTTCTGATGCTTTTCTTTGAGTTTCTGGATTCAATTATTCACATTTCTCTTCTCTAATATAAATATTTTTTCATGGTATCAGAGCATAAGATCATTCTCTTATATTTTCTACTCAAATCTCTCAGTTTCTAATCTAAAATTTTGTCAAAAATCTCTCAGCCTTTAAACTAAAAACTCACGGTTTTATTCAACCATAAAAGCTGCCTCCTTTGACCTCTTCAAAGCCTAACAATCGACGATACAGTTCAAATCAGTTCCAGCCTGAAACCTACGGTGATACCAGTAGTTCTCAAAGGCTTGAACTACACATTATGGTCAAGAACCAACAAGACAGCCATTTGTGCTCCTTGAGTAAAGTCTTGTAAATGAAGCATAATGCATGGCATCACGCAGTTTGGGATACATTAGATTACGTGGAGGCCTTGTCATAGGTCTTTCAGTCTCAAATGTTGTCACAATGTAGAAAATGAGATATCATAACGTGGGCATTGGATTCGTATCATTCTGAACTTTAACTATAAAGTTACGAAGGATTTAGTGTGGACATGTCAAGTTGAGCGGCTTGTTAAATTGATGATTCTAAACTGATCATTGGTGCTCCTTGAGTAAAGGCTTGTAAATGAATCATAATGCATGGCATCACACAGTTTGGGATTAATTGGATTACTTGGAGGCTTTCTAGTAGTTCTTTCAGTCTCAAATGTTGTCACAATATGGAAAATTGAGATAGCTTAACGAGGGCGTTGGACTCATATCATTTCGAGCTCTAAATCAAATGTTAAAGACGATTTAGTGCGGAAGAGTCAAGCTGATCAGCTAGATAAAATGATCATTCTAGACTGATCATTGGTGCTCCTTGTGTAAAGGCTTATAAATGAAGCATAATGCATAGCATCATGCAGTTTGGGATATATTGGATTATTTGGAGGCTTTCTCCTAGCTATTTCAGACTTAAATTTGTCACAATATTGAAAATAGAGCTAGCTTAACGTGGTTGTTGGATTCATGTCATTTTGAACTCTAAATAAAAAGGTACGGATGATTTAGTGCGGAAATGTCAAGTTGATCGGCTAGTTAAAATGATCATTCTTAACAGATCTTTGGTGCTCCTTGAGTAAAGGCTTATAAATGAAGCATAATGCATGGCATCACGCATTTTGGGATATATTCGATTATTTGGAGGCTTTGGGGTAGCTATTTCGAACTTAAATTATGTCACAATATTGTAGATGGAGCTAGCTTAAAGTTGGCATTTAATTCGTGTCATTTTGAACTCCAAATAAAAAATTGCGGACTATGTCAAGTTGATTGGTCCATTTAAATGAACATTCTAAAATGATCATTGGTGCCTTGAGTATAGACTTATAAATGAATTATAATGCATGACATCACACAGTTTGTGATATACTAGTTTACTTGTGGCTTTGTCGTAGCTCTTTCAGTCTCAAATGTTGTAATAATATAGAAAGTTGAGCTAGCTTAGTGTGGGCGTTGGATTCATGTCATTTTGAACTCTAAATCAAAATTTACAGATGATTTAGTACGGATTGGTCAAGTTGATCCGCCAGTTAAAATGATACTTCTAAATGGATCACTGATCCTCATTCAGTAAATGCTTATAAATGAAGCATAATGCATGACATCACGCAGGTTGGGATACACTGGATTACTTGGAGGTTTTGTCGTATCTCTTTCAGTCTTAAATGTTGTCACAATATGGAATGTTGCGCTAGCTTAACGTGGGCGTTGGATTTGTGTAACTTTAAACTCTAAATCAAAAGTTACGGACGATTTAGTGCGAACATGTCAAGTTCATCGGCCAGTTAAAATGATCATTCTAAACTGATCGTTGGTGCTACTTGAATAAAGGCTTATAAATGAAGCATAATGCATGGTATCACGCAGTCTGGGATACATTAGATTACGTGGAGGCTTTTTCGTAGGTCTTTCAGTCTCAAAAGTTGGCACAATATAGAAAATTGAGTTTTCTTAAAGTGGGCGTTGGATTCGTGTCATTTGGAACTCTAAATCAAAAGTTACTGACGATTTAGTGCGGACATGTCAAGTTGATCGGATAGTTAAAATGATCATTCTAAGCTGATTGGTGGTGCTACTTGAATAAAGGCATATAAATGAAGCATAATGCATGGCATCACACAATCTCGGATACATTAGATTATTTGGAGGCTTTGTTGTAGCTCTTTCAGTCTAAAATGTTGTCACAATATGGAAAATTGAGCTAGCTTAACATGGGCGTTGGATTCATGTCATTTTGAGCTCTAAATCAAAAGTAGAAGTCGATTTAGTGCAGAAATGCCAAGTTGATCAGCTAGTTAAAATGATCATTCTAAACTTATTATTGGTGCTCCTTGAGTAAAAGGTTATAAATAAAGCATAATGGATGGCATCACCCAGTTTGGGATAAATTGGATTACTTGTAGGCTTTGTCGTAGCTCTTTTAGTCTCAATGTTGTCACAATATAAAAAATTGCGCTACTTTAACGTGGGCATTGGATTCGTGTCATTCCGAACTCTAAAACAAAATTTAAGGATGATTTAGTGCGGAAATTTGATTGGCCAGTTAAAATGATCAGTGTAAACTGATCATGGGCTCCTTGAGTAAAGGTTTATAAATGAAGCAAAATGCATGGTATCATATGGTTTAGGATACATTGGATTACTTGGAGGCTTTGTTGTAGCTCTTTAAGCCTCAAATGTTGTCACAATTTGGAAAATTGAGCTAGCTTAACGCGGACGTTGGACCCATGTCATTTTGAGCTATAATTCAAAAGTTAAAGATGATTTTTAGCGGACATGTCAAGTTGAGCAGCTAGTTAAAATGATCATTCTAAACTAATCATTTGTGCTCCTTGAGTAAAGGCTTATAAACGAAGCACAAGGCATGTCATCACACAATTTGGGATACATTAGATTACGTCGAGGCTTTGTCGTAGGTTTTTCAGTCTTAAATGTTGTCTGAATATAGAAAATTGAGCTAGCATAACGTGGGCATTGGATTCGTAATATTCTGAACTCTAGATCCAAAGTAACGAAGTATTTAGTGTGGACTTGTCAAGTTGAGCGGCCTGTTAAAATGATGATTCTAATCTGATCATTGGTGCTCCTTGAGTAAAGGCTTGTAAATGAAGCATTAAGCATGGCATCACGCCGTTTGGGATACATTGGATTACTTGGATGCTTTTTCGTATTTCTTTCAGTCTCAAATGTTGTCACAATATGGATAATTGAGCTAGCTTAACGCGGGCGTTGGGCTCGTGTTATTTTGAGATCTAAATCTAAAGTTAAAGACGATTTACTGTGGACATGTCAAAGTAATCAGCTAGTTAAAATGGTTATTCTAAACTGATCATTGGTGCTACTTTAGTAAAAAGACTTATAAATGAAGCATAATGCAGAGCATCATGCAATTTGGGATATATTGGATTATTTGGAGGCTTTTTTCGTAGCTATTTCGAACAAAAATTTTGTCACAATATTGAAAATGGAGGTAGCTTAACGTGGGTAGTGGATTCATGTGATTTTGAACTCTAAATAAAAAGGTACAGATAATTTAGTGCGAACATGTCAAGTTGATCGGCTAGTTAAAAAGGATCATTCGAAACTGATCATTTGTGCACCTTGAGTAAAGGCTTATAAATGAAGCATAATGCATGGCATCATGCATTTTAGGATATATTGGATTATTTGGAGGCTTTGTGGTATCTATTTCGAACTTAAATTTAGTCACCATCTTGAAATTGGAGCTAGCATAACGGGGGCGTTGGATTCATGTCATTTTGAACTCTAAATCAAAAGTTACCGAAGATGTAGTGCGGAGATGTCAAGTTGATCGGCCAGTTAAAATGATGATTGCAAACTAACCATTGGTGTTCCTTGAGTAAGAGCTTGTAAATGAAAGATACCGCTTGTCATCATATAGTTTGGGATTAATTGGATTACTTGGAGGCTCTCTAGTAGTTCTTTCAGTCTCAAATGTTGTCACAATATGGGAAATCGAGCTAGCTTAACGTTGGCGTTTGACTCATGTCATTTTGAGCTCTAAATCAAAAGTTGATGACGATTTAGTGCGGATATGTCAATTTGATAAGCTAGTTAAAATGATCATTCTAAACTGATCATTGATGCTCCTTAAACAAAGGCTTATAAATGAAGCATAATGCATGACATCAATCTGTTTGGGATATATTGGACTATTTGGAGGCTTTGTCGTAGACATTACGAACTTAAATTTTGTGACAATATTGAAAATGGAGCTAACTTATCATGGGTGTTGGATTCGTGTCATTTTGAACTCTAAATCAAAAGTTACGAATGATTTAGTGTGGACATGTTA
Organism: Pugionium cornutum; assembly: GCA_018901935.1. NCBI lineage: Eukaryota > Viridiplantae > Streptophyta > Magnoliopsida > Brassicales > Brassicaceae > Pugionium > Pugionium cornutum. Next base: position 24,606,658 of record CM032165.1, on the reverse strand, counting down.
AGTTGATCCGCTAGTTAAAATGATCATTCCAAACTTATCATTGGTTCTCCGTTAGTAAAGGCTTACAAATGAACAATAATGCATGGGATCACGCAGTTCGGGATATATTTGATTATTTGGAGGCTTTGTCGTAGCTATTGCGCACTTAAATTATGTCACAATATTGAAAATGGAGCTAGCTTAACATTGGCGTTGAATTTGTGTCATTTTGAACTCCAACAAAAAGTTGTAGACGATTTAGTGTGGACATGTTAAGTTGATCGGCCAATTAAAATGATCATTTTAAAATGATCATTTGTACTTATTTAGTAAAGACTTGCAAATGAAGCATAATGCATGACATCACGCAGTTTGGGATATATTGGATTACTTATTGGCTTTGTTGTAGCTCTTTCGGTATCAAATGTTGTCACAATATAGAAAGTTGTGCAGGCTTTGCGTGGGCATTGGATTCATGTCATTCTGTACTATAAATCAAAATTTACGGACGATTTAGTGCGGATAGGAGAAGTTGATCTGCCAGTTAAAATGATCACTGGTGCTCATTGAGTAAAGGCTTATAAATGAGGCATAATGCATGACATCACGCAGTTTGGGATACATTGGATTAATTGGAGGCTTTGTTGTAGCTCTTTCAGCCTCAAATGTTGTCACAATATAGAAAGTTGAGCTAGCTTAGCGTGGTCATTGGATTCAAGTCATTCTGAACCCTAAACCAAAATTTACGGACGATTTAGTGTGGACAGGTCAATTTGATCCGTCAGTTAAATTGATCATTCTAAACTGAGCAGTGGTGCTTCTTGAGTAAAGGCACTAAATGAAGCATAATGCTTGGCATCACGCAGTTTGGGATACAATTGATTACTTGAAGGCTTTGTTGTAGCTCTTTAGGTCTCAAATGGTGTCACAATGTGGAAAATTGAGATAGAGTTTGACTCAAGTCATTTTGAGCTCTATATCAAAAGTTGAAGACGATTTAGTGCGGGTATGTCAAGTTGATCAGCTAGTTAAAATGATCATTCTAAACTGATCATTGGTGCTGCTTGAGAAAAGGCTTATAAATGAAGCATGATGCATGGTATCACGCATTTTGGAATACATTAATTACGTGGAGGCTTTATCGTAGGTTTTTCAGTCTCAAATGTTGTCACAATATAGAAAATTGAGCTAGCATAATGTGGGCATTGGATTCATGTCATTCTGAACTCTAAATCAAAAGTGACGAACGATTTAGTGTGGATATGTCAAGTTGATTGTCCAGTTAAAATGATGATTCTAAACTGATCATTGGTGCTCCTTGAGTAAAGGCTTGTAAATGAAGCATAATGCATGACATCACACAGTTTGGGATTAATTCGATTACTTGGAGGCTTTCTAGTAATTCTTTCTGTCTCAAATGGTGTCACAATGTGGAAAATTGGGATTCATGTCATTTGGAGCTCTATATCAAAAGTTTAAGACGATTTAGTGCGGATATGTCAAGTTGATCAGCTAGTTAAAATGATCATTCTAAACTGATCATTGGTGCACCTTGAATAAAAGCTCATAAATGAAGCATAATGCATGGCATCAAGCTGTTTGGGATATATTGGACTATTTGGAGGCTTTTTAATAGCTACTTCAAGCTTAAATTTTGTCGCAATAATGAAAATGGAGCTAGTTTAACGTGGGTGTTATTTTCGTTTCATTTTGAACTCTAAATCAAAAGTTATAGATGATTTAGTGTGGACATGTCAAGTTGATCAGCTAGTTAAAATGATCATTCCAAACTGATCATTAGTGCTCCTTTAGTAAAAGCTTATAAATGAAGCATAATGCATGGCATTACGCAGTTCGGGATATATTGAATTATTTGGAGGCTTTGTTGTAGCTCTTTCAGTCTGGAATGTTGCCACAATGTATAAATGTTAGTTTGCTTAGCGTGGGCGTTGGATTCATGTCATTCTGAACTCTAACTCAAAATTTACTGACAATTTATTACGGACAGGTCAAGTTGATCTACCAGTTAAAAAGATCACTGGTGCTCAATGAGTAAAGGGTTATACATGAGGCATAATGCATGGCATAACGCAGTTTGGGATACATTGGATTACTTGGAGGCTTTGTTGTTGCTCGTTCGGTCTCGAATGTTGTCACAATATGGAAAATTAAGCTAGCTTAACACTGGCGTTGTACTCATGTCATTTTGATCTCTAAATCAAAAGTTAAAGAGGATTTAGTGTAGAAATGTCAAGTTGATCAGCTAGGTAAAATGATCATTCTAAACTGATCATTGGTGCTAATTGAGTAAAGGACAATACTGAAGCATAATGCATGGCATCACGCAATTTGAGATATATTAGATTATTTGGTGGCTTTGTCGTAGCTATTTTGAACTTCAATTTTGTCACAATATTGAAAATGGAGCTAGCTTAACGTGGGCGTTGGATTCATGTCATTTTGAACTCTAAATCAAAAGCTATAGATGATTTAGTGTGGACATGTCAAGTTGATCGGCCAGTTAAAATGATGATTCTAAACTAACAATTGGTGCTCTTTGAGTAAAGGCTTGTAAATGAAGCACTACGCATGGCATCACACAGTTTGGGATTAATTGGATTACTTGGAAGCTTTCTAGTAGTTCTTTCAGTCTCAAATATTGTCACAATATGGAAAATTGAGATAGCTTAACGCTGGCATTTGACTCATATCATTTTGAGCTCTAAATCAAAAGTTAAGGACGATTTAGTGCATATATGTCAAGTTAATCAGCTAGTTAAAATGTTCATTCTAAACTGATCGTTGGTGCTCCTTGACTAAAGGCTTATAAATGAAGGATAATGCATGGCATCATGCTGTTTGGGATATATTGGATTATTAGGAGGCTTTGTCGTAGCTATTTCGAACTTAAATTTTGTCGCACTATTGAAAATGGAGCTAGCTTAACGTGGGCGTTGGATTCGTATCATTTTGAACTCCAAATCAAAAGTTAAAGACGATTTAGTACAAAGATGTCAAGTTTATTGGCCAATTAAAACGATCATTGGTGCTCCTAGAGTAAATACTTATAAATGAAGCATAATGTATGGCATCATGCAGTTTAGGGTATATTGGATTACTTGGTGGCTTTCCCGTAGTTCTTTCAGTCTCAAATATTTTCACAATATAGAAAGTTGAGCTAGCTTAGCGTGGGCGTTGGATTCATATCATTCTGAACTCTAAATCAAAATTGATGGATGATTTAGTCCGGATAGGTCAAGTCTAACTGCCAGTTAAAATGATATTTCTAAACGGATTACTGGTCCTCCTTGGGTAAATGCTTATAAATGAACCATAATTCATGACATCATGCAGTAGTTCTTTCAGTCTCAAATGTTGTCACAATATGAAAGTTTGAGCTAGCTTATCGTGGGCGTTAGACTCATGTCATTTTGAGCTCTAAATCAAATGTTAAAGACGATTTAGTGTGGACATGTCAAGTTGATAAACTAGTTAAAATGACCATTCTACACTGATCATTGGTGCTCTTTGAGTAATGGCTTATAAATGAAGCATAATGCATGGCATGAAGCAGTTTAGGATACATTGGATTACTTGGAGACTTTGTCGTAGGTCTTTCAGTCTCAAATGTTGTCACAATATAGACAATTGAGCTAGCTAAACGTGGGTGTTTGATTCTTGTGATTTTGAACTCTAACTCAAAAGTGACAGAAGATTTAGTGCGGACATTTCAAGTTGATCGGCCAGTTAATATGATCATTCTAAACTGATCATTGGTTCTCCTTGAGTAAAGGCTTGTACATGAAGCAGAACGCATGTCATCACGTAGTTTGGGATTAATTGAATTACTTGGAGTCTCTTTACTAGTTCTTTAAGTCTTAAATGTTGTCACAATATGGAAAATTGAGGTAGCTTAGCGCGGCCGTTGGACTCATGTCATTTTGAGCTCTAAATCAAAAGTTAAAAACGATTTATTGCGGACATGTCAAATTGATCAGCTAGTTAAAATGATCATTCTAAATTGATCATTGGTACTCCTTGAGTAAAGGCTTGTGAATGAAGTTTCATGCATGGCATCACACAGTTTAGGATATATTGGATTATGTGGAGGCTTTGTCATAGCTATTTCCAACTTAAATTTTGTCATAAAATTTAAAATGGAGCTAGCTTATTCTGGGCGTTGGATTCGTGTCATTTTGAACAGTAAATCAAAACTTTCAGACAATTTAGTGGCGACATGTCAAGTTGGTCGGCCAACTAAAATGATCATTCTCAACTAATCATTGACATAGGGTGATTCGAAAGTCTTTAGCTTGAGGGAGAGTATTGACATAGGAAAATCAAATAAAACCTATCTTGACCTACAAGGCAAGTGTGAGATCGAAAATTCAGTTTGAATAACAAGAGAAAAGAAAAAGGAGGGAGTTATTATTAACTACATGGTTAAATGGTTAAATAGTTACCTTGGGATAAGAATCTAGGTGAAAAGGACATGTCCATGTTGCAGATAGTCTTGGTAACCACACTAAACAGTCATGCCTGTTGCACACAGTCTTGGTGACCACACCAAACGTTCATGAAACAGTTTGCAACTCTTCCCCTCTCTTATCAGTGGTTGTTGAGAAGCTCCTCCCGTATTCAAGCTCATCCACAAGTTTGAATTCGTTTTCTTTTGTATTCACATTGTAAATCCTCTATAAAAGGGCTGTAAAGACTCAATGTATGTTTGAACACTTAGGAGATTCTTCTCTAGAAGTCTAAGACATTTTCTCATCTTCTCATGCTTTTCTTTGAGTTTCTGGATTCAAGTCTTCTCATTTCTCCTCTCTAATCTCAATATTCTTTCAGGCGTTGGATTTTTGTCATTTTGAACTGTAAATCAAAACTCGCAGACAAATTAGTGGCGACATGACAAGTTGATTGGCCAACTAAAATGATCATTCTCAACTAATCATTGGTGCTCCTTGAGTAAACGCTTATAAGTGAAGCATTATGCATGGCATCACAAATATTGGGATATATTCGATTACTTGGTCGTTTTGTCGTAGCTCTTTCAGTCTCAAATGTTATCACAAAATGGAAACTTGAGCTTGCCTAACGTGGGCGTTGGACTCATGTCATTTTGAGCTCTATATCAATAGTTAAAGATGATTTAATGCGGACATGTCAAGTTGATTAGCTAGTTAAATGATCATTTTAAACTGATCATTCGTGCTTCTTGAGTAAAAGCTTATAACTGATCATTCTAAACTGATCATTTGAGCTCCTTGTATATGTATGGCACCACACAGTTTGGGATAGATTGGATTACTTGGAGGCTTTCTAATAGCTATTTCGTTGTTAAATTTTGTCACAATATAGAAAATTGAGCTAGCTAAACATGGGCATTGGATTCATGTCATTCGGTACTCTAAATCAAAAGTGATAGACGATTTAGTGTGGAAATGTCAAGTTGATCGGCCAGTTAAAATGATCATTTTAAACTGATCATTGGTGCTCGTTGAGTAAAGGCTTGTAAATGAAACATAACGCATGTGATCACGCAGCTTGGGATTAATTGGATTACTTTGAGGTTTTGTAGTAGTTTATTCAGTCTCAAATGTTGTCATAATATGGAAAGTTGAGCTAGTTTAACGCATGCATTGGTTTCATGTCATTTTGAGCTCTAACTGAAAAGTTAATGACGATTTAGTGTGGATATGTCAAGTTGATCACCTAGTTAAAATGATCATTGTTAACTGATCATTGGTGCTCCTTGAGTAAAGGCTTATAAATGAAGCATATTGCATGGCATCATGCAGTTGAGGATATATTGGATTATTTAGAGGCCTTGTCGTAGCTAATTCGAGCTTAAATTATGTCACAATATTGAAAATGGAGCTAGCTTAATGTGGGTGTTGGATTCGTGTCATTATGAACTCTAAATCAAAAGTTGCGGAAAATTTTGTACGGACATGTCAAGTTGATCGGCCAATTAAAATAATCATTCTAAACTGATCATTGGTTCTGCTAGAGTAGAGGCCTGTAAATGAAGCATAATGCATGGCCTCCCACATTTTGGGATGTTGTCATTTGTTAAAGCTTTTTTAGTCTCAAATGTTGTCACAATATGGAAAATTTAGCTAGCTTAACGTGGGCGTTAGACTAATGTCATTTTGAGCTCTAAATCAAAAGTTAAAGACGATTTAATGCAGACATGTGAGTTGATCACCTAGTTAAAATGATCATTCTAAACTGATCATTGGTGCTCTTTGAGTAAAGGATTATAAATGAAGCATAATTCATGGCATCACGCAGTTTGGGATAGCTGGATTTCTTGGAGGGTTCTTCGTAGCTATTTCAGAGTTAAATTTTGTCACAATATAAAAAATTGAGCTAGTTAAACGTGGGCGTTGGATTTGTGCAGTTCTGAACTCTAAATCAAAAGTGACTGACAATTTAGTGCAGACATGTCAAGTTGATCGGCCAGTTAAAATGATCATTCTAAATTGATCATTGGTGCTCCATGAGCAAAAGCATGTAAATGAAGCATAAAGCATGCAATAACGCAGATTGGGATTAATTGGATTACTTGGAGGCTTTGTAGTAGTTATTTCAGTCTCAAATGTTATCAAAATTGAGCCAGTTTAACGTGGGGGTTGGACTCATGTCATTTTGAGTTTTAAATTAAAATTTAAAGACGATTTAGTGCATACATGTCAAGTTGATCAGCTAGCTAAAATGATCATTCTAAACTTATCATTGGTGCTCATTGAGTAAAGGCTTGTAAAGGAAACATAACGCATGACATCACGCAGTTTGGGATTAACTAGATTACTTGTTGGCTTTGTAGTAGTTCTTTGAGTCTCAAATGTTATCACAATATGGAAAATTGAGTTAGCTTAACACGACATTAGACTCATGTCATTTGAGCCCTAAATCAAAATTTAAAGACGATTTTGTGCTGACATTTCACGTTGATAAGCTAGTTAAATGAGCATTCTGAACTGATCAGTGGTGCTCGTTGAGTAAAGATTTATAAATGAAGAGTAACGCATGGCATCACCTAGTTTGGGATAGAGTGGATTATTTGGAGGCTTTTTCTTAGTTATTTTTGTGTTGAATTTTTTCACAATATAGAAAATTGAGCAAGCTAAACGTAGGCGTTGGATTCCTGTAATTCTAAACTCTAAATCAAAAGTGACAGACAATTTAGTGTAGACATGTTAAGTTGATCGTCCAGTTAAAATGATCATTCAAAACTCTAAATCAAAAGTGACAATTTAGTGTAGACATGTTAAGTTGATCATTCATTAAAATGATCATTCTAAACTGATCATTGGTGCTCCTTGGCAGAAGCTTGTAAATGAAACATAACATGGCATAGTTTGGGATTAATTGGATTACTTGAGGCTTTGAGTAGTTATTTTAGTCTCAAATGTTGTCACAATATGGACTCATACTCATTTGAGCTCTATATCAAAAGTTAAAGATGATTTAGTGTGGACATGTCAAGTTGATTAGCTAGTTAAAATGATCATTCTAAACTGATCATTGGCATTGAGAAAATACTTATAAATGAAACATAATGCATGACATCCAGTTTGGTATTAACTGGATTATTTGTAGGCTTTGTATTAGTTCTTTCAGTATTGAATATTATCACAATATGGAAAATTGACTAGCTTAACAACATTGGACTCAACTCATCGAGCTCTATATCAAAATTTAAAGATGATTTTGTGCGGACATGTCAAGTTGATCAACCAGTTAAAATGATCATTCGAAACTGATCATTGGTGCCCTTGAGTAAAGGCTTATAAATGAAACATAATGCATGGTATGACGCATTTTGGGATACATTGGATTACTTTGAGGCTTTTGCATAGCTCTTTAAGTTTCAAATGTTGTCATAATATGGAAAATTGAGGTAGCCTAACGGTTGCATTGGACTCATATCATTTTAAGCTCTAAATCAAAAGATAAAGATGATTTAGTGTAGACATGTAAGTGGATCAGCTAGTTAAAATGATCATTCTAAACTTATCATCAGTGCTCCTTGAGTAAAGGCAATAAATGAAACATTAGACATCGCATTACGCAGGTTAGGATAAATTTGATTTCATGGTGGTTTTGTCATAGCAATTTTGGTGTTAAATTATGTCACAATATGGCAAATTGAGCTAGCTTAACGTGTGCGTTGGAGTCATGTCAATTTGAACTCTAAATCAAAAGTTACGGACGATTTAGTGCACACATGCAAAGTTAATCGGCCAGTTAAAATAATAATTTTAAACTGATCATTGGTGCTTCTTATATAAAGGCTTATAAATGGAGCATAATGCGTGGCATCATGCATTTTTGGATACATTGGATTACTTGGACGCTTTTTCCTAGCTCTTCAGTCTCAAATGTTACCACAATATGGAAAATTGAGCTAGCTTAACATGGATGATGGATTCATGTCATTATGAACTCTAAATCAAAAGCGATGGACGATTTAGTGCGGACATGTCAAGTTAATCGGTCAGTTAAAATGATCATTCTAAACTAATCATTGGTGCTCTTTGAGTAAATGATTGTAAATGAAACATAACACATGTCATCACGCAGTTTGGGATTAAATGGATTACTCGAAGGCTTTGTCGTAGTTATCTCAGTCTCAAATGTTGTCACAATATGGAAAATTAAGATAGCTTAACGCGGGCGTTGAACTCATGTAATATTGGACTCTAAATCAAAAGTTAAAGATTATTTAGTGCGGACATGTCAAGTTGATCAGCTAGTTAAAATGATCATTCTAAACTGATCATGGGTTCTCCTTGAGTAAAGGCTTGTAAAGGAAATATAATGCATGACATCACGCAGTTTGGGATTAATTGGATTACTTGTAGGCTTTGTAGTAGTTCTTTCAGTCTCAAATGTTGTTACAATTTGGAAAATTGAGCTAGCTTAACATTGTCGTTGGATTCATATCATTTGGAGCTCTAAACGAAAACTTAAAGACGATTTAGTGCATACATGATAAGGTGATTAGCTAGTTAAAATGATATTTTAATCTGATAATTGGTGTTCCTTGATCAAACAGAATGCATGGTATCACGCAGTTCGGGATAGCTTAGATTACTTGGAGGCTTTGTCGTAGAACTTTTAGTCTCTAATATTGTCACAATATGGAATATTGAGCTAACTTATCGTGGGCATTGTATTCATGTCATTTTGAACTATAAACTCAAAGTGAAAGACGATTTAGTACGGACATGTCAACTTGATCGGCTAGTTAAAATGATCATTCTAAACTGATCACTGGTACTTATTGAGTAAAGGCTTATAAATAAAGCAAAATACATGGCATCACGCAATTTGGGATACATTGGATTACTTTGAGGCTTTGTCGTAGCACTTTAAGTCCCAAATAGTATCACAATATGGAAAATTGATCTAGTTTAACGTGGGCATTGGATTAATATCATTTTAGCTCTAAACCAAAACTTAAACACAATTTCATGCAGACATATAAGGTTGATCATCTAGTTAAAATGATCATTCTAAACTGATCAACGGTGCTCATTGAGTAAGGCTATATAAATGAAGAATAATGCATAACATCACTCAATTTCGGATAGATTGGATTACTTGGAGGCTTTGTCGTAGCTATTTCGATCTAATTTTGTCACCATATGCAAAATTGAGCTAGCTTAACGTATGCGTTGGACTCATGTCATTTTGAGCTCTAAATCAAAAGTTAAATATGATTCAGTACGGACATGTCAAGTTGAACAAATAGTTAAAATGATCATTCTAAACTGATCATTGGTGCTCCTTGAGTAAAGGCTTATAAATGAAGCATAATGCATGGCATCACGAACTTTTGGATAGATTGGGTTACTCTGAGGCTTTGTCTTAGCTGGTTTCGGTCTTAAATTTTTTCACAACATAGAAAATTGAGCTAATTTAACGGGGGCGTGGATTCATGTCATTCTGAACTCTAACTCAAAAGTTATGGACAATTTAGTGCATTCCTGTCAAGTTGATCGGCCAGTTAAAATGATCATTCTAAACTGATCGTTAGTGCTCCTTGATTATGGGCTTATAAATGAAGCATAATGCATGGCAAAATGCACTTTGGGATAGATATCATTACTTGGAGGCTCTGTCCAGCTCTTTCAGTCTCACATGTTTTCACAATATAGAAACTTATGCTAGCTTAAAATGGGCATTGGATTTATGTCATTTTGAGCTCTAAATCAAAAGTTAAAGACGATTCAGTGCATACATGTCAAGTTGATCATTGGTGCCCCTTGAGTATGGCTTATAAATGAATCATTATGCATGACATTACGCAGTTTGGGATAGATTGTATTACTTTGAGGCTTTCTAGATCTTTTAGTCTCACTTGTTGTCAAAATATCAAAAATTGAGGTAGCGAAACGTCGGTATTGGACTCGTGTCATTGTGAACTCTAAATAAAAAGTTAAAGACCATTTAGTATGGACATGTTAAGTTGAACGACCAGTTAAAATGATCATTCTTAACTGATCATTGGTGCTCCTTGTGTAAAGGCTAATAAATGAAGCATAATGCATGACATCACGCAGTTTGGGATAGATTGGATTACTTGGAGGCTTTGTCAGAGCTATTTCAGTCTCAAATGGAATATTGAGCTATTTTAATGTGGGCGTTGGATTCATGTCATTTTGAGCTCTTAATAAAAAGTTAAAGACGATTCAGTGCGGACATGTCAAGTTGATCAACTGGTTAAAATAATCATTCTAAACTGATCATTGGTGCTCATTCAGTAAATGCTTATAAAGAAAACATAATGCATGGCATCACAGAGTTTGGGATAGATTGGATTACTTGGAGGCTTTTTCGTAGATTTTTTAGTCTCAAATATTGTCACAATATAGAATATTGAGCTAACTTATCGTGGGCATTGTATTCATGTCATTTTGAACTCTAAATTAAAAGTTAAAAATGATTTATTAAGGACATTTCAACTTGATCTACTAGTTAAAATGATCATTCTAACCTGATCATTAGTGCTCATTTAGTAAAGGCGTATAGATGAAGTATAATGCATGGCATCACGCAGTTCGGGATAGATTGGATTACATGGAGGCATTATCATAGCAATTTCGGTCTTAAATTTTGAGACTACATAGAAAATTGAGCTAGCTTCACTTGGGCGTTGGATTCGTGTCATTCTGAAATGTAAATCAAAAGTTATGGACGATTTAGTGTGTACATGTCAAGTTGATTGGCTAGTTAAAATGAACATTTTAACTGTTCATTGGTGCTCATTGAAGAAAAGTTTACAAATGAAGCATAATGCATGGCTTCACGCAGTTTGGGATATATTGAATTACTTTGAGGCTTTGTCATAACTCTCTTGATCTCAACAGTTGTCACAATATGGAAACTTGAGTTAGCTTAATGTGACCGTTGGATTCATCTCATCTTTAGATTTAAATTAAAAGTTAAAGACGATTTAGTGCGGACATATCAAGTTGATCAGCTAGTTATAATGATCATTCTAAACTGATCAGTGCTACTCATTGAGTGAAGGCATATAAATGAAGCATAACGCATGACATCACACAGTTTGGAATTAGTTGGATTACTTGGAGGTTGTTCGTACCTCTTTCAGTTCTAAATATTGTCACGATATGGAATGTTGAGCTAACTTAACGTGGCTGTTAGATTCATGTCATTCTGAACTCTAAATTAAAAGTTAAAAACGATTTAATGCATACATGTCAACTTGATCTGCTAGTTAAAATGATCATTCTAAACTGATCATTGCTGCTCCTTGAGTAAAGGGCAATAAAGAAATGCATGGCATCACGTAGTTTGGGATATATTGGATTACCTAAAGGCTTTTTCATAACTCTTTCAGTCTCAAATATTGTCACAATATGGAATATTGAGCTAATTTAATGTGGGCGTTGGATTCATGTAATTCTCAACTCTAAATTAAAAGTTAAAGACGATTTAGGACAGACTTGTAAAGTTGATCAACTGGATAAAATGATCATTCTAAAATGATCATTGCTATTCATTGAGTAAAGGCGAATAAATGAAGCATAATGCATGACATCATGCAGTTTGGGACAAATTAGATTACTTGTATGCTTTGTTATACCTCTTTTAGTCTCAAATGTTTTCACAGTATGGAATATTTAACTAACTTAACGTGGGCATTGGATTCATGTCATTTTGAACTCTAAATTAAAAGTTAAAGACGATTTAGTGCGACATTTCAAGTTGATCGGCCAGTTAAAATGATCATTCCAAACTAATTATTTGTGCTTCTCGAGTAAATGCTTACAAAGAAGGCATAATGCATGGCATCAGGTAGTTTGAGATAGATTGGATTCGTTGGAGGCTTTTTCGTAGCTCTTTCAGTGTCAAATATTGTCACAATATGGAATATTTAGCTAACTTAACGTGGGCATTGGATTCATGTCATTATGAACTATAAATTAAAAGTTAAACACGATTTATTGCGGACATGTCAACTTGATCTGATAGTTAAAATGATCATTCTAAACTTATCTTTGGTGCCCCTTAAGTAAAGGCTTATAAAGAAAGAATAATGCATGGCATCACGCGGTTTGGGATAGATTGAATTACTTGGAGGCTTTTTTGTAGCTCTTTCAGTCTCAAATATGATCACAATATGAAATATTGAGCTAACTTAACATGAGCGTTGGATTCATGTCATTCTGAGCTCTAAATTATAAGTTAAAGACAATTTAGTGCGTACACGTCAACTTGATCTACTAGTTAACATGATCATTCTAAACTGATCACTGGTGCTCCTTGAGTAAAGGCTTATAAAGAAAACATGATGCATGGCATCACACAATTTAAGATTGATTGGACTTCTTGGAGGTTTTTTCTAGCTTTTTTAGTCTCAAATATTGTCACAATATGGAATATTGAGCTAAATTAACATGGGCGTTGGATTCATGTCATTCTAAACTCTAAATTAAAAGTAAAAGACGATTTACTACGGACATATCAGCTTGATCTGCTAGTTAAAATGATCATTCTAAACTAATCATTGGTGCTTATTGAGTAAAGACGTATAAGTGAAGCATAATGCATGGCATCACGCAGTTTGGGATAGATTGGATTATTTGGAGGCTTTTTCGTACCTATTTCGATCTTAAATTTTGTTACATTATTGAAAATTGTGCTAGTTTAACATGGGCGGGCGATTCGTGTCATTCTGGACTTTGAATCAAAAGTTAAGGACGATTTAGTGTAAACATGTCAAGTAGATCATCCAGTTAAAATGATCATTCTAATCATTGGTGCTCCTTGGGTAAAAGATTATAAATGAAACATAATGCATTGCATCACGCAGTTTAGGATATATTGAATTACTTGGAGGCCTTATCGTACCTACTTCCATCTTAACTTTTGTCACAATATAGAAACTTGAGCCTGCCTTACTTGCCAGTTTGATTCGTTTCATTCTGAAATGTAAATCACAAGTTACAGACGATTTAGTGTCGACATGTCACGTTGATCGGTAGTTGAAATGAACATTCTTAAGTGATCATTGGTATTGATTGAGTAAAGTTTACAAATGAAGAAGAATGCATGGCATCACGGAGTTTGGGATAGACTGGATTACTTGGACGCTTTTTTGTACCTCTTTCAATCTCAAATATTGTCACAATATGGAATATTGAGCTAACTTAACGTGGGCATTGGATTCATGTCATTCTGAACTATAAATAAAAAGTTAAAGACGATTTAGTGCGGACATGTCAACTTGATCTGCTAGTGAGAATGATCGTTCTATACTGATCTTTTGTGCTCCTTGAATAAAGGTTTATAAAGAAAACTCACTGCATGGCATCGCGCAGTTTGTAATAGATTGGGTTACTTGGAGGCTTTTTTTTGCAGCTCTATCATTCCCAAATATTGTCACAATATGGAATATTGAGCTAACTTAACGTGGGCATTGGATTCATGTCATTTTGAAATCTAAATTAAAAGTAAAAGATGATTCACTGTGTACATGTCAACTTGATATGCCAGTTAAAATGATCATTTTAAACTGATCATTGGTGCTTTTTGAGTAAAAGCTTATAAAGAAAGCATAATGCATGACATCACACAGTTTGGGATAGATTGGATTACTTGGAGGCTTTTTCCTAGCTCTTTTAATCCCAAATATTGTCACAATATGGAATATTGAGCTAACTTAACGTCGGCGTTGAATTCATGTCATTCTAAACTATAAATTAAAAGTTAAAAACGATTTAGTGCAGACATGTCAACTTGATCTGCTAGTTAAAATGATCATTATAAACAATTCTTTGGTGCTACTTAAGTCAAGACTTATAAAGAAAGCATAATGCATGGCATCACGCAATTAGGGATAGATTGGATTCGTTGGAAGCTTTTTCGTAGCTCTTTCAGTCTCAAATGTTGTCACAATATGGAATAATGAGCTAACTTAACATGGGCGTTGAATTCATGCCATTCTGAACTCGAAATTAAAAGTTAAACGATTTAGTGCGGACATATCAACTTGATATGCTAGTTAAAATGATCATTCTAAACTAATTGTTGGAGCTCCTTGAGTAAAGGCTTGGAAAGAAAGCATAATGCATGGCATCACGCAGTTTGGGATAGATTGGATTACTTGGAGGCTTTTTCGTATCTCATTCATTTTTAAATATTGTCACAATAAGGAATATTGAACTATAACTTAACGTGGGCGTTGGATTCTTACCATTCTAATCTATAAATAAAAAGTTAAACATGATTTAGTGCAGACATGTCAATTTGATTTGCTAGTTAAATGACCATTATACTGATCTTTGGTGCTTCTTGAGTAAAGGCTTACAAAAAAAGCATAATGCATGGCATCACGCAGTTTGTGATAGATTGGATTATTTGGAGGCTATTTCGTAATTCTTTCAGTTTCAAATATTATCACAATATGGAAAATTGAGCTAACTTAACGTGGACGTTGGATTCCGGTCATTCTGAACTCTAAATTAAAAGTTAAATACGATTCAGTGAGGACATGTCAACTTGATCTACTAGTTAAAATGATCATTTTAAACTAATCCTTGGTGCTCCTTGAGTAAAGGCTAAAAAGAAAGCATAATGCATGGAATCACGAAGTTTGGGATAGATTGGATTACTTGTAGGCTTTTTCATAGCTCTTTCTGTCTCAAATATTGTAACAATATGGAATATTTAGCTAACTCAACGTGGCCGTTGGATTCATGTCATTCTGAACTCTAAATTAAATGTTAAAGATGATTTAGTGTGGACATGTCAACTTGATCTGCTAGTTAAAGTGATCATACTATAATGATCTTTTGTTCTCCTTGAGGCTTATAAATAAAGCATAATGTATGGCATCACGCAGTTTGGGATAGATTATATTACTTGGAGGCTTTTTGCAGTTCTTTTAGTCTCAAATATTGTCACAATATGGAATATTGAGCTAACTTAATATGGGCGTTAGATTCATGTCATTCCAAACTCTAAATTAAAAGTTAAATACGATTTAGGGCGGACATGTCAACTTGATTTAATAGTTCAAATGATCATTTTAAACTGATTAATAGTGCTTCTTGAGTAAAGGCTTACAACGAAAGCATAATGCATTGCATCATGCAGTTTGGGATATATTGAATTATTTGGAGGCTTTTTGTAGCTCTTTCAATCCCAAATATTCTCACAATATGGTATTTTGAGCTAACTTAACGTGCCCATTGAATTCATGTCATTCTGAACTATAAATTAATGGTTAAAAACGATTTAGTGTAGACATGTCAACTTGATTTGCTAGTTAAAATGATCATTATAAACTGGTCTTTGGTGCTCCTTGAGTCAAGGCTTATAAAGAAAGCATAATGTGTGTCATCACGCAATTTGGGATAGATTGGATTACTTGGAGGCTTTTTTGTAGCTGTTTTAGTTTCAAATATTGTCATAATATGGAATATTGTGCTAACTTAATGTGGGTGTTGGACTCATGCCATTCTGAATTCAATATTAAAAGTTAAAGATGATTTAGTGCGGACATGACAAATGGATCTGCTAAAAAATGATCATTCTAAACTAATCCTTGGTGCTCCTTGAGTAAGGCTAAAAAGAAAGCATAATGCATGACATCATACAGTTTGGGATAGATTGGATGACTTGGAGTCTTTTTCATAGCTATTTTTGTCTTAAATTATGTCACAATAGAGAAAATTGAGCTAGCTTTACTTGGACGTTTGATTCGTGTCATTTTGAAACGTAAATGAAAAGTTACACACAATTTAGTGTGGACATGTCATGTTGATCGGCCAGTTAAAATCAACATTCCAAACTGATCATTGGTGCTCATTGACCAAATGTTTACAAATGAAACGTAATATATGGCCTCACACAGTTTGGGATATATTGGATTACTTTGAGGATTTGTCCTAACTCTTTCAATCTGAAATGTTGTCACAATATGGTAAATTGAGCTAGCTTAGCGTAGTCGTTGGATTTATGTCTTTTTGAGCCCTAAATTAAAAGTGTAGACATGTCAAGTTAATCAGTTAGTTAAAATGATCCTTCTAAACTGATCATTGGTGCTCATTGAGTAAAGGCGTGTAAATGAAGCACAATGCATGGCATCACACTGTTTCAGAAAGATTGGATTACTTGGTAGCTTTGTCATAGTTATTTGGTCATAAATTTTGTCACAATATAGAATATTGAGCTAGATTAACTTTAGCATTGGATTTCTATCAATCTGAACTCTAAATCAAAAGTTATAGAGAATTTAGTGCAGACATGTCAAGTTGATCGGCCATTTAAAATGATCATTCTAAACTGATCATTGGTGCATCTTGAGCAAAGACTTATAGAGCAAGCATAATGCACAGCATCACGTAGTTTAGATAGAGTGGGTTATTTGGAGGCTTTGTCGTATCTATTTTGGTCTTAAAATTTGTCACAATATAGAAAATTTGAGCTAGCTTTTCTTGGGTGTTGGATTCGTGACATTCTGAAATGTAAATCAAAGTTACACATGATTTTGTATGGATATGTCAAGTTGAACGGCTAGTCAAAACGAACATCCTAAACTGATCAATGATGCTCATTGAGTAAAGGCTTATAAATGAGGCAGAATGCGTGGCATCGAGCAGTTTGGGATACATTGGATTACTTGGAGGCTTTGTTGTACCTCTTCCAGTCTCAAATGTTGTCACATTATGGAAAATTGAGCTAGCTTAACGCGGGCATTGGACTCTTGTCATTTTGAGCTCTAAATCAAAAGTTAAAGAGGATTTAGTGCGGACATGTCAAGATGATCATCTAGTTAAAATGATCATTCTAAACTGATTATTGGTGCTGACTGAATAAAAACGTATAAATGAAGCATAATGCATGCCATCACACAGTCTGAGATATATTGGATTACCTGGAAGGTTTGTCATAGCTATTTTGGTGTTAAATTTTATCACAATGTTGAAAATCGAGCAAGATTAGCGTGAGCGTTGGATTCGGGTCGTTATAAACATTAAATAAAAACTTACAGACGATTTATTGCGAACTTGTCAAGTTTATCGGCAGTTAAAATGAACATTCTAAACTAATCATTGGTGCTCCTTGGGTAAAGGCTTATAAACAAAGCATAATACATGGCATCACACTGTTTCAGATACATTGGATTACTAGGAGGCTTTATCGTATCTCTTTCAGCCTTAAATATTGTCACAATATGGAATATTCAGCAAACTTAACGTGTGATACGAGCATAGAAAGCACACAAAAGGAGAAGCTCATGGTTAGGAATGAACTAGTGGAACATGAAGAATCTCTTGCACTACCAGCTGGACCATTAACCCGAGCCAAAGCCAAGAAACTCAAAGAGGCAATCAGCCGCATGCTCAACAAGAAGAATGCACAACAAATTCACTTGAGCTTGAATGGAGAAGTGCCTAAAAGCACTCTGATTTTAGTACAAGCTCAAGAAAGCATACAAATGGGTATGTGATCCATTTGTACACTTTTTCCCTTATCCAAGTTTTCTCCCATTGGGTTTTCTTGGTAAGGTTTTTAATGAGGAAAATGAATCACATTACAACCAGCCCAATTTGTTGTTTAAAATCAAAAGGAGTTCAATTCAAAATTCTCAAAATTGGCGTCATCAAGGGGGGGTGGGAGAAGTGTCTACATTCATAGTCAAAATAAAAGTTAATGAAGTCAAGGTCTTTGGTCAAGGTCTTTGGTCAAGTCTTCTCTTGTAATTGTAACCAACTTAATGTTGTAGGCTCCTCATATTTACGTCTCCTTATAGTATAAATAGGGGCTTTCAGTTGTAAACTTGATCATTCAACTTTTCAAATAAAAACAGCTTCTTTTCTTAAATTTGAGAGTGATTCTCTTCTTAATCTGATTGTTGGTGTGAAATATCCTTCAGTCAACATTTAGTAGCCTTAGTGTGTAATATCTAAGCTACTATCTTAGGTAAATCAGTAGTCTTTCCGCAACTACTGTGTGACCCTTCAATCCACAACCTTTGAACAGATTGAATTTCGATTCATTCTGTTGCAAAGCCTATCTCAACCGCATCCAGAAGTGCATTCCTTGGGAGGTTCGCATCATTTGGTATCAGAGCACACTTCTGATCGGTTATCCCTATCACTGATCTATATATCTCTTTATTTCCATCTGTTTAGATTGCATCTGCTTGTGTATCGATTTGTATCAGTTGATTAATCGAAAAAAACCTATTTCTATAATTGCATTGTTGTTTTTATCCAATATTACATCAGTTTATAACATCAAAATCGACCCCAACCCATTGCATTTTCAGATTTGAAAATAACACACTCGCAACTCTTCATCTTCCATCGAAATTTTTTTTTCAGAATAGGTATTTTTAACGCATTTGTTAAGTGTATTTGTAGCTATGTCAGGAGGAAATCAAACTTCAGAAGCACCAAACCTATTAATGGAGGCTCTAGTAGCAGAAATGAAGAAAGCATTACAAATAGAGGTGGAAGCCATTCATTTGCGGCTTGATGATGTTCAGAACAATAGTAACACAGAAGGAGGCCCAAGGAGAACTAGGAATCCCTTAAGACGTGGCCAAAATGAATAAACAGAATCCTACTATAGCCGTGGCAGTGAAGGAAGTAGGAGAACCCAAAGGAGGCATAGGCGTGTAAGAGAAGAAAGGGTGACGCTTAATGACACCATAAGAGGTCTTAAACTTAAGATACCATCATTCTATGGAAAAAATGATCCAGACACTTACCTGGAAAGGGAGAAGAAGATCGAGCTGGTGTTTGATTATCAACACTATTCCGAGCTCAACAAGGTCCGCATAGCTGCTACTGAATTTTATGAGTATGCACTCAGCTGGTGGGATCAATTGGTGACTTTCAGAAGACGTAATGGTGAGTATCCAGTAGAAACATGGGCTGAGATGAAAGCCATAATGAGGAAAAGGTTTGTGCCCAGCCATTACCACCGTGAACTTCACCAAAAGCTAAGGAGACTCAATCAAGGAAGCCAAAGTGTTGAGGACTATTACCAGGAGTTGGAAACCCTCATGATCAGGGCAGACATTTCAGAAGACAGAGAAGCTACTATGGCAAGATTTTTAGGAGGACTTAACCATGACATTCAAGATAGAATGGAGCTGGAACATTATGTGGAGCTAGAGGAAATGTTGCACAAAGCTATACTGGTAGAACAGCAGCTAAAAAGAAAAAGTTATACTAGGCCAAGCTATGGAGCAGCTAACAATAAGCCTAGCTACCAAAGGGAAGGAAAACAGATTGCTAAAGTTGATTCCAAACCTTCAACAACCACTCAAGATTTTAAGGGCAAATCTGAAGCTACTACATCTACTAGAACAAGAGATGTGAAGTGTTTCAAATGCCAAGGAAGAGGGCATTATGCGAATGAATGCACCAACAAGAAGATCATGATTCTGTTGGATAATGGTGAAATAGAATCCGAGGAAGAAGAAATCTTTTCTGATTCTTCAGAAGAGCATCTTGTACCTCCTATGGCAGGAGAACTACTGGTAACAAGAAGAACCCTAAGTTTACAAAACAAAACCAAAGAACATGAGCAAAGAGAGAACCTGTTTCACTCAAGATGCCACGTCCAAGGAAAGGTTTGCAGCATCATTATTGATGGAGGCAGCTGCACTAATGTGGCTAGTGAAACTATGGTAAAGAAGTTAGGTCTGGAAGTGTTCAAGCACCCAAAGCCGTATAAGCTGCAATGGCTTAATGAGTGTGGCGAAATGAAGGTAAACAACCAAGTCAAGGTACCTATAACCATTGGAAAGTACCAAGATGAGATCCTTTGTGATGTTTTACCAATGGAGGCTGGCCACATTCTGCTTGGAAGACCATGGAAATTTGATCGAAAGGTCATTCATGATGGTTACACCAACCAACACTTGTTTGAACACAAAGGTAAGAAGATCACACTTGTTCCTATGACACCACAGGAGGTGTACCAAGATCAGCTCGTGTTGGAGCAAAGGAAAACAGCTGGAACTTCAAAAGAAACCATAAGCACCAAAAGTGACAGAGGCTGTGAGAACAAGAACAAGAAGCACTCAAGTTTCTTTGTGAGAACTGGTGGAGTTAAGAAGGCTCTCTTCTCACAACAACCTGTTCTTTTGTTTATCTATAAGGATCTCATGAGCTTAAATAACATTGCACCGGTATTACCGAGTGAAGTGACATGTATTTTGCAGGATTATGAAGATGTCTTTCCAGAAGACAATCCAAAGGGACTACCACCCATCAGAGGCATTGAACATCAGATTGATTTTGTACCTGGAGCCTCACTACCAAATAGACCAGCTTATAGAACCAACCCCGTTGAGACTAAGGAGCTGCAAAGGCAAGTTAATGAGCTAATGGAGAAGGGCTACATCAGGGAGAGCATGAGTCCTTGTGCTGTGCCAGTTCTACTTGTGCGAAAGAAAGATGGCAGCTGGCGCATGTGTGTTGATTGTAGAGCAATCAACAACATTACGGTAAAGTATCGCCATCCAATCCCTAGGTTAGATGACATGCTTGATGAACTGCATGGTTCCAGAATCTTTTCTAAGGTAGATCTTAAAAGTGGGTACCATCAAATACGCATGAAGGAAGGGGATGAATGGAAAACTGCATTTAAAACTAAGCATGGATTATATGAATGGTTACTCATGCCATTTGGGTTATCAAATGCACCTAGTACTTTCATGAGGTTGATGAATCATGTTCTTAGAGCATTCATAGGAGTCTTCGTTGTAGTATATTTTGATGACATCTTATTCTACAGCAAGAATCTAGAAGAGCATGCTAGTCATTTGACATCGGTTCTAAGCGTTCTTAGAAAAGAAAAACTATATGCCAATCTTAAGAAATGCACTTTTTGTACAGATAACATTGTGTTCCTAGGCTTTGTTATAAGTGCAGATGGTATTAAGGTTGATGAGGAGAAGGTCAAAGCTATTAAGGAATGGCCAAGTCCAACAACAGTAGGAGAAGTGAGAAGTTTCCATGGGCTAGCTGGCTTCTATAGACGCTTTGTCAAGGATTTTAGCACTATTGCTGCCCCACTTACTGAAGTAATCAAGAAAGACATAGGATTCAAATGGGGAGAAGCTCAAGAAAGCTCATTCCAAGCTTTGAAAGAAAAGCTTACACATGCACCTCTTCTATCTTTACCTGATTTTCTTAAAACCATTGAGATAGAATGAGATGCTTCTGGTATAGGTATTGGAGCTGTTTTGATGCAGGATAAGAAACCTATAGACTATTTCAGTGAGAAGTTTGGAGGAGCCACCCTCAACTATCCAACCTACGACAAGGAATTGTACGCCTTGGTCCGTGCTTTGCAAACTTGGCAACACTACTTGTGGCCTAAGGAGTTCGTGATTCACACTGATCATGAGTCACTCAAGCACTTAAAAGGCCAACAGAAGCTGAACAAAAGGCATGCACGGTGGGTTGAGTTCATAGAAACATTTCCGTATGTTATTAAATACAAACAAGGTAAAGAGAATAGACTATAGACTATTTCAGTGAGAAGTTTGGAGGAGCCACCCTCAACTATCCAAGGAATTGTATGCTTTGGTTTTTGAACTTAACACTATTTGTGAAGGAGTGATTCACACTGATCATGAGTCATAATAAAAGGCCAACAGAAGCTGAACAAAAGGCATGCATTTGAGTTCATAGAAACATTTAGATGTTATTAAATACAAACAAGGTGAGAATAGACTATAGACTATTTCAGGAGAAGTTAGGAGATAATCCAATTACAAGGAATTGTTTTGGTCTGCTTTGCAAACGAACACTACTTGTGAAGGATTCATCATTTGATGAGTCATCAAGCACTTAAAAGGCCAGAATAAAAGGCATGCATGTGGTTGAGTTCATAGAAACATTTCCGTATGTTATTAAATACAAACAAGGTAAAGAGACCTATAGACTATAGACTATTTCAGTGAGAAGTTTGGAGGAGCCACCCTCAACTATCCAACCTACGACAAGGAATTGTACGCCTTGGTCCGTGCTTTGCAAACTTGGCAACACTACTTGTGGCCTAAGGAGTTCGTGATTCACACTGATCATGAGTCACTCAAGCACTTAAAAGGCCAACAGAAGCTGAACAAAAGGCATGCACGGTGGGTTGAGTTCATAGAAACATTTCCGTATGTTATTAAATACAAACAAGGTAAAGAGAATGTTGTGGCAGATGCATTGTCACAGAGGTATGCCTTAATCTCTACTCTTGATGCTAAGTTGTTAGGTTTTGAACAGCTTAAAGAGCTATATGAAACTGATCCTGAATTTAAAGATGTATACATTGCTAGCAAAAAGTTTGCTTCAGGAAAATACTATCGGCATGAAGGATTTCTATTTTATGATAATAGATTATGTGTGCCTAACTGTTCTATTCAAGACTTGTTAGTTAGGGAAGCTCATGGAGGAGGACTGATGGGGCATTTTGTAGTTGCCAAAACACTTAAGGTCATGCAAGATCATTTCCATTGGCCACACATGAAGATAGACGTAGAAAGAATCTGTGCAAGGTGTGTTACATGCAAACAGGCTAAGTCTAAGGTTCAACCCCACGGTTTGTACACTCCCTTACCCATTCCTACTCATCCATGGATTGACATATCAATGGACTTTGTGGTTGGTTTGCCTAGAAGTAAGACAGGAAAGGATTCTATCTTTGTTGTGGTTGATAGATTCTCTAAGATGGCTCATTTTATAGCATGTCACAAGACTGATGATGCATTGCATATAGCCAATCTGTTCTTTAAAGAGGTAGTTCGCTTACATGGAATGCCTAGGACCATAGTTTCTGATAGAGACACTAAGTTCTTGAGTTACTTTTGGAAAACTCTTTGGTCTAAATTAGGAACTAAGTTGGTATTCTCTACAACATGTCACCCACAAACGGATGGTCAACCTGAAGTAGTTAATATAACCTTGTCTACTTTATTGCGTGCATTAATCAAACGAAATCTTAGAACATGGGAAGAATGTTTACCACATGCTGAATTTGCATATAACCATTCTGTACATTCTGCTTCTAAGTATTCTCCTTTTCAAATTGTGTACGGTTTCAATCCTTTATCTCCTTTGGATCTAACCCCTTTGCCTTTAAGTGAAAGAGCTAGTATTGATGGAAAAAGAAAAGCTGAGATTGTTAAACAGATCCATGAGAATGCAAGGAAGAATATTGAGGTCAGAACCCAACAATATGCAAGAAAGGCCAACAAAGGAAGACGTGAAATGGTATTTGAGGTGGGAGACCTCGTGTGGGTTCACTTGAGGAAAGAAAGATTTCCAGTTGAAAGAAAATCCAAACTTATGGCCAGAATTGATGGACCTTTCAAGATAGTTCAGAAGATCAGCAACAACGCCTACCAAATTGATCTTCAAGGTAAGTATAATGTGAGTTCAAGCTTCAATGTTTCTGATCTTGTGCCTTTCATTGCAGATGAACCAGATTTGAGGTCAAATCCTTTTCAAGAGGAGGGGGATGATACGAGCATAGAAAGCACACAAAAGGAGAATCTCATGGCTAGGAATGAACCAGTGGAACATGAAGAATCTCTTGCACTACCAGCTGGACCATTAACCCGAGCCAAAGCCAAGAAACTCAAAGAGGCAATCAGCCGCATGCTCAACAAGAAGAATGCACAACAAATTCACTTGAGCTTGAATGGAGAAGTGCCTAAAAGCACTCTGATTTTAGTACAAGCTCAAGAAAGCATACAAATGGGTATGTGATCCATTTGTACTCTTTATCCCTTATCCAAGTTTTCTCCCATTGGGTTTTCTTGGTAAGGTTTTTAATGAGGCAAATGAATCACATTACAACCAGCCCAATTTGTTGTTTAAAATCAAAAGGAGTTCAATTCAAAATTCTCAAAATTGGCGTCATCAAGGGGGGGGGGAGGCGGGGGAAGTGTCTACATTCATAGTCAAAATAAAAGTTAATGAAGTCAAGGTCTTTGGTCAAGGTCTTTGGTCAAGTCTTCCCTTGTAATTGTGACCAATTTAATGTTGTAGGCTCCTCATATTTACGTCCCCTTATAGTATAAATAGGGGCTTTCAGTTGTAAACTTGATCATTCAACTTTTCAAATAAAAACAGCTTCTTTTCTTAAGTTTGAGAGTGATTCTCTTCTTAATCTGATTGTTGGTGTGTAATATCCTTCAGTCAACATTTAGTAGCCTTAGTGTGTAATATCTAAGCTACGATCTTAGGTAAATTAGTAGTCTTTCCACAACTACTGTGTGACTCTTCAATCCACAACCTTTGAATAGATTGAATTTCGATTCATTCTGTTGCAAAGCCTATCTCAACCGCATCCAGAAGTGCATTCCTTGGGAGGTTCGCATCAACGTGGATGTTAGATTCATCTCATTTTGAGCTCTAACTTAAAATTTAATGATGATTTAGTGCGGATATGTCAACTTGATCTGCTAGTTAAATTGATCATTCTAAACTGACCACTAGTGCTCATTGAGTAAAGGCGTGCAAATGAAGCATAATGCATGGCATCTCACAGTTTGGTATAGATTGGATTACTTGGAGGCATCGTAGTGACACAATACAAAAATTGAGCTAATTGTACTTGAGTTGTTGATTCATGTCATTCTGAAATGTAAATCAAAAGTTATCGATGATTTAGTACACACATGTCAACTTGATCATCTAGTTAAAATGAACATTCTAAACTGATCATTGAAGCTCATTCAACAAAGGTTTACAAATGAAACATAATGCATGGCATCACGCAGTTTGGGATAGATTGGGTTACTTGGAGGCTTTTTCTTAGCTATTTCGGTCTTAAATTTTGTATCGATATAGAAAAATTGAGCTAGCTTAACATGGGTATTGGATTCGTGTCATTCTAAACTCTAAATCAAAATTCACGGACGAGTTAGTGCGGACATGTTAAGTTGATCGGCCGGTGAAAATTATCATTCTAAACTGATCACTGATACTCATTGAATAAAGGCTTATAAAGTAAGCATAATGCATGACATCATACAGTTTGGGATAGATTGGATTATTTGGAGTTTTTGTCGTAGCTCTTTCAGTTTCAAATATTATCATAATATGGATTATTGAGCTAACTTAACATGGGCGTTGGATTCATCTCATTTTGATCTCCAAATTAAAAAATAATGACAATTTAGTGCAAACATGTCAATTTTATCTACTAGTTAAAATGATCATTCTAAACTGATCATTGGTGCTTATTGAGTAAAGGCGTGTCAATGAAGCATAATGCATGGCATCATGATTTTTGGGATAGATTGGATTACTTGGAGACTTTTTCATAGCTATTTCGACATTAAATTAATCAAAATATAGAAAATTGAGCTAGCTTAACATTGGCATTGGATTCGTGTCATTCTGAACTCTAAATTAAAAGGTACGGATGATTTAGTGTGTATGCTAGTTAAAACGAAAATTGTAAACTGATCATTGGTGCGCATTGAGCAAAGGTTTACAAATGAAGCATAATGCATGACATCATGTAGTTTCAGATATATTGGATACTTTGAGGCTTTGTCGTACCTCTTTCAGTTTCAAATATTGTCACAATATGGAAAAATGAGCTAGCTTAATGTGGGCATTGGATTCATCTCATTTTGACCTCTAAATTAAAAGTTAAACACGATTTAGTGCGTATATGTCAAGTTGATCAGCTAGTTAAAATGATCGTTTTAAACTGATCATTGGTGCTCATAGAGTAAAGGCATATAAATGAAGTATAATTTATGTCATCACGGAGTTTGGGATAGATTGTATTACTTGGAAGTTTTTTCGTAGCTAATTTGGTCTTAAATTTTATCATTTTTTTGAAAATTGAGTTAGGTTAACGTGGGCGTTAAATCCGTGTCATTTTAAACTATAAATGAAAAGTTATAGACTATTTATTTCACACACATCAAGTTGATCGGTCAGTTAAAATGATTATTCTAAACTGATTATTTTTGCTCCTTGTGTAAAGGCCTATAAATGAAGCATAATGCATGGCATCACACAGTTTGGGATAGATTGGATTACTTGGACGCTTTGTCGTAGCTCTTTCAATCTGAAATATTGTCACAATATGGAATATTGAGCTATTTTAACGTGGGTATTGTATTCATGTCATTTTGAGCTCTAAATTAAAAGTTAAAGATGATTTAGTGCGGAAAAATGTCAAGTTGATCAACTAGTTAAAATTATCATTCTAAACCGATCACTGGGGCTCATTGAGTAAAGGCGTATAAATGAAGCATAATGCATGACAATCACACAATTTGGGAAAGATTGGATTACTTGGAGGCTTCGTCGTAGTTATTTCGGTGATAAATTTTGTCACAATATAGAAAATTGAGCTAGCTTAATGTGGACATTGGATTCGTGTCATTCATTTCATTTAGTTCACACATGTTAACTTGATCATCTAGTTAAAATGAACATTGTAAACAGATCATTAGTGCTCATCGCGTAAAGGTTTACAAATGAAGCATAATGCATAGCATCACAAATGTTGGGATATATTGGATTACTTTAGGCTTTGTCATAGCTCTTTCAGTCTCTAATGTTGTCACAATATGGAAAATTGAGCTAGATTAACGTGGGCTTTGGATTTATCTCATTTTGATCTCTAAATTAAAATTTAAAGACGATTTAATGGGGATGTGTCAAGTTGATCAGCTAGTTAAAATGATCAATCTAAACTGATCATTGGTGCTCATTAAGTAAAGGCGTATAAATGAAGCATAATGCATGGTATCATGCAGTTTGGGATAGATTGGATTACTTGGAAGCTTTGTCATCGCTATTTTGGTCTTAAATTTTATCACAATAATGAAAATTGAGCTAGATTATCGTGGGCGTTGGATTCGTATCATTTTGAACTTTAAATCAAAAGTTACGGATGATTTAGTTCGAACATGTAAAGTTGATCTGACAGTTAAAATGATCATTCTAAACTGATTGGTGCTCCTTGGGTGAAGACTTATAAATGAAGCACAATGCATGTTATCACGCAGTTTGGGATAGATTGGATTAGTTGAACGTTTTTTCGTAGCACTTTTAGTCTCCAATATTGTCGCAATATGGAATATTGGTCTATTTCAACGTGGGTGTTATTTTCATGTCATTTTGGTGTCTAAATTAAAAGTTAAATACAATTTAGTGCGGATATGTCAAATTGATAAGCTAGTTAAAATGATCATTCTAAACTGATCATTCATGCTCATTGAGTAATGGCATATAAATGACGTATAACGCATGGCATCACGTAGTTTGGAATAGATTGGATTACTTGGAGGCTTTGTCCTAGCTCTTTCACTCTCAAATGTTGTAAGAGTATTGAAAATTGAGCTAGCTTAACGTGGGTGTTGGATTTGTGTCATTTTGAACTCTAAATCAAAAGTTATGGATGCTAAGTGCGGACATGTCAAGTTGCTCAGCCAGTTAAAATGATCATTCCAAACTAATCATTCGTGCTCATTGAGTAAGGGTGTATAAATGAAGCATAATGCATTGCATCACGCTGTTTGGGTAGATTGGATTACATGGAAGCTTTTTCATAGCTATTTCAGTCCTAAATTAAATCACAATATAAAAAATTGAACTAGCTTAATGTGGGCGTTGGATTCGTGTCATTCTAAACTCTAAATTAAAAGTTACGTACGATATAGTGAGGACATGTCAAGTTGAACGGCCAGTTCAAATGATCATTTTAAATTGATCATTGGTGTTCCTTGAGTAAAGGCTTATAAAGAAATAGTAGTGCATGGCATCACACAGTTTAGGATAGATTGGATTACTTGGAGGCTTTGTCGTATCTCTTTCAATCTCATATATTTTCACACCTTGGAATATTGAGCTAACTTAACGTGGGCGTTGGAGTTACTCTATTGAAGCTCTAAATGAAAAGTTAAACACGATTTTGTACGGATATGTCAAGTTGATCAGCTAGATATAATAATCATTATAAACTGACCATTGGTTCTCATTGAGTAAAAGCGTATAAATGAAGCATAATACATGGCATCACGCAGTTTGGGATAGATTGGATTACTTGGAAGCTTTGACACAGCTATTTCGCCCTATAATTTTATCACAATAATGAAAATTGAGCTAGCTTAACGTGGGCGCTGGATTCGTGTCATTTTGAACACTAAATCAAAAGTTCGAACATGTCAAGTTTATCGGCCAATTAAAATAATCATTCTAAACTGATCATTGGTGCTCCTTGGATAAAGGCTTATAAATGAAGTGTAATGCATGGCATAACGCAGTTTGGGATAGAGTGGATCATTTGGAGGTTTTGTCGTAGCTCTTTCAGTCACAAGTATTGTCACAATATGGAATATTGGGCAATTTTAACGTGGGCGTTGCATTCATGTCATTTGAACTCAAAATTAAAAGTTAAAGACGATTTAGTACAGTCATGTCAGCTTCATCTGCTAGTGAAAATGATCATTCATGCTAATTGTGTAAGGTAATATAAATGAAACATAATGCGTTGGATCACGCAGTTTGGGATATATTGGATTACTTGGAAGCTTTCTCATAGCTATTTTGGTCTTAAATTCATTCACAATATTGAAAATATAGCTAGCTTAACGTAGGCGTTGGATTCGTGGCATTCTGAACTCTAAATCAAATGTTACAGACAATTAAGTGCGGACAAGTCAAGTTGATCGGACAGTTAATATGATCATTCTAAACTGATCATTGGTGCTCCTAGAGTAAATGCTTATAAAGGAAGCATAATGGATGGCATCAAGCAGTTTAGGATATATTGGATTACATGGAGTCTTTGTCGTACCTCTTTTAGTCTCAAATATTGTCACAATATGGAATATTGAGCTAACTTAACATGGGTGTTGGATTCATGTCATTTTGAGTTCTAAATTAAATGTTAAAGACGATTTAGTGCAGACATATACACTTCATCTGCTAGTAAAAATGATCATTTTAAACTTATCATTTGTGCGCAGTGATAAAATGTGAATAAATGAAGCATTATGCATTGCATCACACAGTTTGGTATAGATTGGATTACCTGGAGGCTTTGTCAAAGCTATTTCGGTCTTAAATTTTGTCACAATATAGAAAATTGAGCTAGCTTTACTAGGGCGTTGGTTTCGTGTCATTCTGAAGTGTAAATCACAAGTTTCGGATGATTTAGTGCGGTCATATCAACTTGATCAACTAGTTAAAATGAACATTGTAAACTGATCATTGGCGCTCATTGAGGAAGGATTACAAATGAAGCATTATGCACGACATCACGCAGTTTGAGATATATTGGATTACTTTGAGGCTTTGGCGTAGCTCTTTCAATCTCAAATGTTGTCACAATATGCAAAATTGATCATTCTAAACTGATCATTGGTGCTCATTGAGTAAAAGCATATAAATGAAGCATAATGTATGGCATCACACTGTTTTGGATAGATTGGATTACTTAGAGTCTTTGTCGTAGCTATTTCGTTTTTAAATTTTTTCAAATATATAAAATAGAGCTCGCTTTACTTGGGCGTTGTCGTCGTGTCATTCTTAAATGTACATCAAAAGTTACGGACGAGTTAGTATGGGCAATCAAGTAGATTGACTAGTTAAAATAAACATTCTAAACTGATCATTGCTGCTCATTGAGCAAAGGTTTACAAATGAAGTATAATACATGGCATCACGCAGTTTGGTATATATTGGATTTCTTTGAGTCTTTGTTGTAGCTCTTTCAATCTAAAATGTTTCCACAATATGGACAATTGAGCTAGCCAAACATAGGCGTTGGATTCATCTTGTTTTGAGCTCTAAATTAAAAGTTAAAGACAATTTAGTGCGGGCATATCTAGTTGATCAGCTAGTTAAAATGATCATTCTAAACTGATAATTGCTGCTCATTGAGTGAAGGCGTATAAATGAAGCATAATGGATGGAATAACGCAGTTCACGATAGAGTGGATTATTTGGATGGTTTGTCATACCTATTTCGGTCTTAAATTTTGTCACAATATAGAAAATTGAGCTAGCATTTTGTTGGCGTTGGATTTGTGTCATACTAAACTCTAAATCAAAGTTAGAGACGATTTAGTGGGGATATGTCAAGTTGATCGGCTAGTTCAAATGATTATTCGTGCTCCTTGAGTAAACGCTTATAATGAAAACATAATGCATGGCATCACGTAGTTTGGGATAGATTAAATTACTTGGAGGCTTTGTCGTAGCTTTTTAGTCTCAAGTATTGTCACAATATGGAAGATTGAGCTAACTTAACTTTGGCATTGGATTCATGTCATTTTGAACTCTTAATTAAAAGTAAATGATGATTTTGTGCGGACTTCTCAGCTTGATCTGCTAGTTATAGTGATCATTCTAAACTGATCATTGGTGCACATTGAGTAAAAGCGTATAAAAGAAGAGTAATGCAAGGCATCACGCAGTTTAAGAGAGATTGAATTAATTTGGAGGCTTTCTCAAAGCTAATTTGGTCTTAAATTTTGTCACAATATAGAAAATTGATCTAGCTTTTCTTAGGCGTTGGATTCATGTCATTTTGAGCCCTAAATTAAAAATTACGGACGATTTAGTGTGGACATCTCAAGTTTATCGGCCAGTTAAAAATGAACATTCTAAACATATCATTAGTGCTCATTGAGCAACGGTTTACAAATGAAGCATAATGGATGGCATCACGCAGTTTGGGATATATTGGATTACTTTGATGCTTTGTCGTAGCTCTTTAAGTGTCAAATGTTATCACAATATACAAAATTTAGCTGGTTTAACGTGGGCGTTGGATTCATCTCATTTTGAGCTCTAAATTAAAAGTTAAAGACGATTTGGTGCGTACATGTCAAGTTGATCAGCTAGTTAAAATAATCATTCTAAACTGATCATTGGTGCTCATTGAGTAAAGGCGTATATATGAAGCATAATGCATGGAATCACGTAGTTTGCGATAGAGTGGATTATTGGGAGACTTTGTCATAGCTACTTTGGTTTTAAATTTTGTCCCAATATCGAAAATTGAGCTAGCTTAACGTTGGCATTGGATTTGTGTCATTCTGAACTCTAAATCAGAAGTTACGGATAATTTAGTGCGTACATGTCAAGCTGATCGGTCAGTTAAAATGAAGATTCTAAATTGATCATTGGTGCTCATTGAGTAAAGGTTATAAACAAAGTATAATCCATGGCATCACGCAGTATGGGTCAAAATGTATTACTTGGAGGCATTGTCGTAGCTCTATCAGTCTCAAATATTGTCACAATATGGCATATTGAGCTTTTCAAACATTGATGTTAGATTTGTGTTACTTTGAACGCTAAATCAAAAGCTACGAATGATTTAGTCCATACATGACAAGTGGATGGACTAGTTAAAATGATCATTTTAATCTGATCATTGGTGCTCATAAAGCAAAGGATTACAAATGAAGCATAATGCATGGCATCACGTAGTTTGGGATAGATTGGATTACTTGGAGGCTTTGTTGTAGCTATTTTGGTCATAAATTTTTTAAATACACATAATAGTGATAGCTTTACTTGGGCATTGGATTCATGTAATTCTGAAATGAAAATCAAAAGCTATGGACGATTTAGTGTGGACATGTCAAGTTGATCGGCCAGTTAAAATGATCATTTTAAACTCATCATTGGTGCTCATTGAGTAAAGGCGTATAAATAAAGCATAATGCATGGCATCACACAGTTTCAGATATATTATATTACTTATAAATGCTTGAGTAAATGCTTATAAATAAAACATAATCCATGGCATCACACATTATGGGATAGATTGGATTACTTGGAGGCTATGTCGTAGATCTTTCAATCTTAAATATTGTCACAATATGGAATATTGAGATATTTTAACGTTGACGCTGAATCTGTGTCAATCTAAACTCTAAATCAAAAGTTAAGGCTGATTTAATGCGAACATGTCAAGTTGATCGGCTAATTAAAATGATCATTCTAAACTGATTATTGGTGCTCCTTGAGTAAAGGCAACTAAAGCATAATGAATGGCATCACGCAGTTTAGTATAGATTAGATTACTCATAGGCTTTGTCGTGGCTCTTTCAATCTCAAATATTTTCACAATATGGAATATTGAGCTGACTTAACATGGTCGTTCGATTCATGTCATTCTGAACTCTAATTTAAAAGCTAAAGACGATTTAGTGCGGACATGTAAACTTGATCTGCTTGTTAAAATGATCATTCTGAACTGATCAGTGGTGCTCATTGAGTAAAGGAGTATAAATGAAACATAATGCATGGCATCACTAAGTTTGGGATAGATTGGAATACTTGGAGGCTTCGTTATAGCTATTGTGGTCTTAAATTTTGTCACAATATGGAAATTTGAGCTAGCTTAATGGGGGCATTGGATTCATCCCATTTTGAGCTCCAAATCAAAAGTTAAAGACGATTTAGTGCGGAAATATCAAGTTCATCAGCTAGTTAAAATGATCATTTTAAACTTATCATTGGTGCTCATTGAGTAAAGGCGTATAAAGGGAGCATAATGCATGGCGTCACGTAGTTCAGGATAGACTGTATTACATGAAGGCTTTTCATAGCTCTTTCGGTCTTCAATTTAGTCACCGTATAGAAAATTGAGCTACCTTAATGTGGGCATTGGATTCGTGTCATTCCGAACTCTAAATCAAAAGTTACAGACGATTTGGAACATCTCAAGTTGATCCGCGAGTTAAAATGATCATTCTAAACTTCTCATTGATGCTCATTGTGTAAAGGCGTATAAATGAATCATAATGCATGGCATCATACAGTTTGGAATAGATTGGATTACTTGGAGGATTTGTCATATCTATTTTGGTCTTCAATTTTGTCACAATATAGAAATTTGAGGTAGCTTTACTTGGGCGTTGGATTCGTGTCATTTTGAAATGTAGATCAAAAGTTACGTACTATTTATTGTGGACATGTCAGCTGGATCGGCCAGTTAAAATAAACATTCTAACCTAATCATTCGTGCTCATTGAGCAAACATTTACAAATGAAGGATAATGCATGGCATCACGCAGTTTGACACTACAAGAAAACATTAACATTTCCGACGGCATTTCCGACGGCATTTCCGACGGACAAAAAACCGTTGGACTTTTCCGATGAATTTACGACGGATACGCGACGGATAGCCAAGGGAACTAAAACCATCGGAGATCCGTCGGTAATTTCCGACGCCGGAAAGATCGTCGGTAAATCGATGGTAAAAACGGACGGCAAACCGTTGCATTTCCGACGAAAGCCTAATCGTCGGGATATCCTCTTGAAACCGTCGGAAAGTTACCAAAGTATCTGAAGCCGTCGGTAATATTCCGACAATTTCCTGATGGATTCTGTGTTTTAGAGCCCATCGGGAATCCATCGGCAGCTGTCGTCGGAAAACCATCGGAACTATCCGACCATTGTCGGATACAGTCGACAATCCATCGGAAATATACGTACACTGTTAAAATTTTGTGTTTATCCGTCGATGGTCGGAAACCGTTGGAAATCCGTCAGTTTATAAAGATAAAATCTATTCAAAATACGTGAATATCGGGTTGTGGTCGGTAACCGTCAGAATTCCATCAGAAATAGAGAATATTCTGAAGAATAATCTTTTTAAAGTTTGTAATTATCTGTTAAAAATTCTTAATAATCTGTTAAAAATTCGTGATAATATCTAATTTTCACTATAAATAAGCTATGATCTTTCAAAATTTTAACAGAACCAAAAACATTTTAAAAATATTTGTTCTTCGGGTTCTTTTGAGTATTTTCGATCGTGGATGGATAAACCTCGATATGATTCAACCACGGGGGAATTGACTGATGAATTTGCGCAAGGTGTTGAAGAGTTCATGACATTTGCATCAAAGAATAGCATGACATCGAAATACGGTAAAATGTATTGTCCGTGTATTAAATGTCGAAATCATAGATTAATCTCTGTTAGAGAAGTACGTAATCATTTGTACAGGAATGGATTAATGCCAGGTTACAAAATTTGGTATTCACATGGAGAAACTGATGCAATGATGCAATACTAATGTTAAGGTAGAGGAACCGGCATCTGAAGTTGATATAAACGGAGGTACTGTTCAGATGGTGAATGATGCATTTCGTGAACAAAGAGAATCGTACATCGAAGATATTAGCAGAATAGAGGAACCTAATTTGGAAGCCCGGAAATTTTTTGATATGTTAGATGCATCCAAGCAGCCTTTGTATAAAGGATGTAGAGATGGATTATCGCCTTTATCTGCTGCAAGCAGGTTGATGACGATAAAGACGGATTTCAACTTGCTGAAGATTGTGTGAATGTGATAGCTGATTTTGTTAGAGATATATTACCTGAAGATAATATTGCACCTGCTTCATATTACGAGGTTCAAAAACTTGTATCTGGTCTTGGATTGCCATATCAGATGATCGATGTATGTATTGACAATTGCATGATCTATTGGAGAAATGATGAAAACCGCATGAAGTGCCAATTTTGTCACAAACCTCGATTTCAAGAGACAAGCGGTAGAGTACCTATTCCGCATAAACGGATGTGGTATTTTCCATTACCAGAGAGGTTAAAGAGGTTATATCAATCTGAACACACGGCAAAACCTATGAGATGGCATGCAGAACATAATTCGAATGGAGAAATTGTGCATCCCTCGGATGCAGAAGCATGGAAACATTTTCAACAGGTTTATCCTAGTTTTGCATATGAGCCTAGAAACGTATACCTCGGGTTATCTACAGATGGATTCAACCCTTTTGGGAAGCATGGGAGGCAATACTCGTTGTGGCTAGTTATCGTTACACCTTATAATTTGCCTCCTTCTTTGTGCATGAAACGAGAGTTTTTATTTCTAACAATTCTCATCCCCGGCCCAGAGCATCCTAAGCGATCGCTTGATATTTTCTTGCAGCCACTAATTCATGAGTTAAAAATATTATGGGAAAATGGTGTCGAAGCATTCGATGTTTCCAACCAACAGAACTTCTTGATGCGAGCTGTACTTATGTGGACGATAAGTGATTTTCCAGCATATGGTATGTTATCAGGATGGTCGACGCATGGAAGATTAGCATGCCCATATTGTCAAGATAATAATGATGTGTTCCAACTGAAACACGGACGAAAGACTAGCTGGTTCGATTGTCATCGTCGATTTCTACCACAAGATCATCCATATCGCCGGAGCACGACATTGTTTAGGAAAAACAAAAAATATTTTGATGCTCCACCTCCTATTCTTGACAGGAATTATATGTTGACTCAACTTAGAGATTTTAGTGCTGAGAGAACGGCTTTTTGTGGAGGTAACGGACATTACCCTGTTGATGGTTGTGGCGAATACCATAATTGGCACAAGAAGAGCATTTTTGGGATTTACCATATTGGAAGGACCATTTGTTGCGCCATAATCTAGATGTTATGCACATTGAGAAGAATTTTTTCGACAACATAATGAATACCGTTCTAAATGTGCAAGGAAAAATAAAAGATAATTTGAAAGCTAGATTGGATTTGCCGGATATTTGTTCCCGGAAGGAACTACATGTAATGTCAAATGGAAAATCATTGTCTCCCGCATTCCGGTTGGATGCGCATGCAAAAGATGAATTCTTTGACTGGATTAAGCATAGTGTCAAATTTCCAGATGGATACGCATCTAATCTTCGTAATTGTGTCGATACTATTGAAGGTAAATTTTCAGGGATGAAAAGTCATGATTGTCATGTTGTCATGCAAAGATTATTCCCATTTGCCTTTAGCGATCTACTGCCTAAAAACGTCCACGGAGCAATTGCAGGTACGACGTTAAATTTACATTATTATATATATATATATAATAATATTTTCATATATTATATGATATTAAAATATATTTTTTATGTAGGGATTGGTGCTTTTTTCCGAGATTTATGTACAAGATCACTTACTGTAGACAATATCCAAAATTTGGAGGAAAAAATACCGGTTCTCATTTGTAACCTGGAGAAAATATTTCCACCAGCATTTTTTGATGTTATGGAGCATCTTCGAGAATCTGAGTTTTATACCAACTCAAGTTCCAGAATCTGCAAATGATTCTTTCCGACCAATGACAATTGAAGAATGGGTTCAGCAGCCTGGTCGTGAACTTCTCACATTTCTCGATCCGAGACGTCAAGGAAACTCGACATGGTAAATTAAATTTTCTATAATTATATTTAAAATATTTATTTTAATACTATTCTATAATTATATTAAAATAATCATTTTAATACTATTGTAATAAAAATTCGTAGGTTTGGTATTTCAAACAATGGAATAAGCAAATCTATATTAAAGATGCTTCATTCTCTTTTGAATGGTTATATACCAAATTTCGAGATATTCCGTACGAAGAACGTCAGATTTGGTTCAGGACATTTGCGGTACATTATTTAAATTTTAAATATATAATTATTTTAAATAGTTTTTAATAATATTTTTTAGTAATATATATTAAAATTTTGTAGCAAGAATTTACATGGGATCCCATGAACACAAAATTGGTGGAAGGCGCTTTCGAAAAAGAGGCTGCAGTACAATTTTCCCGCCACATGAACGAATGGAAACAAAAATGGAAAAATGGAAAAGATAAACCAAGAGGGTTGAATGAGTCGGTTTGGAACGACTTTATTCGTTATTGGGAATCTTCCACCGCTGAGGTCATCTCGAAAACTAATTCGGAAAACCGGAAGAGCGACCGAGGAGGCAAAGGCATTTATATTCACAATGTCGGATCGACTAGTTTTCTCAGACGAGCCGATCAATTGGTAAATTAATTATTATAT
This sequence comes from Pugionium cornutum, assembly GCA_018901935.1. Classification (NCBI taxonomy): domain Eukaryota; kingdom Viridiplantae; phylum Streptophyta; class Magnoliopsida; order Brassicales; family Brassicaceae; genus Pugionium; species Pugionium cornutum. Next base: position 24,569,315 of record CM032165.1, on the reverse strand, counting down.
TAATTATTTATTATTATTTAAAAGTTTTAAAATTATTAATTTAGAATTTTTTTATTTTTAGGCACAAGAAATTGGAGCGCCTCCAGATCACTTGCAACTTATCGAGGCCGTCCACACGAACAAAAAGACTGGTCGTATCCAAGATGGTCTCGTTAGTGAGATCATCGAAAAAGTAAAAAAGAAAAAAAGTGATATTCTAACCCAGCAATCTCAAGTTGGTTCTTCATCTTCGGTCGCCGAATTGCCTCGTTCTGAGATTAACCGTCTCGTTCTTGATGTAAGTTTTTTTTTAAATATATAATTAATATTATAATAATTTTCATTAAATTTTTTAATAATATTTTTTCTTTTTACAGGAAGTACCATTTTCAAAGGGTCGTCATCCAAGACTCGAGAGAGTTGCAGATACCGGTGGCGCAACATCTGCAGTTAGAAACGAGGAAAATGAGCAGTTAAAAGAAGAAATGGCGTCCATGAAAATAGAGATGAGTAATCTCAAAAACTTTGTAGAAATGATAAAAAATAAATTGTCTAATGACTTTTTTTCTCCTCCTTCAGAAATAATCTCAAATGTGCTGCTATATCCCGACGGTTATAAACCGTCAGGAAATATCATCGGACAATATTTCCAACGGCATAAGTCATCGGAAAACGCCCTCGATAATTCGTCGATGATTACCGATGGATGGGGACCATCGCAGATCCGTCGGTTATTTCCGACGGAACGTTGTCATCGCAAATCGGTTGGCAAATTCCGACGGCGAGGTTCATCTCTAATCCGTCGGAAATTCCCGATAACTTCCCGACGGAATCGCATTTCCGACGAAATAGTCCCGACGGACTATTTTCATCGGAAAGTAGTCGAGAATCGGTTTTACCGACGTGTTTCCGACGGATATGGCCATCGGAAATACGCTGTTTTCTTGTAGTGTGAGATATAATGGATTACTTTGAGGCATTGTCGTACCTCTTTCAGTCTCAAATGTTGTCCCAATGGAAAATTGAGCTAGCTTAACGTGGAAGTTGGTTTCATCTCATTTTTAGATCTAAATCAAAATTTAAAGATGACTTAGTGCGGAAATGTCAAGTTGATCAGCTAGTTAGAATGATCATTCTAAAGTGACCATTGGTGCTCACTGAGTAAAACAAGATTTAAGCATTATCAAAAGGCGGATGTCAAACACAACTTAGAAACTCTCCCGCGACCCTAACAGAGACTTTCAATCAATGAGTAATAGATGGGTACAAAAAATTGATGCTCTTACCCTTGACAACTTAACCATCGAATCAAGACTTCATTAGGTGCTACTCATCGAATGGGAGCCACCGTCTGGCCCTGTCACATTACCTTTTTGTATCTTTATGGCATGGGAAATGGACGCAGCCCCACACTTTTACGGTTAGCGGAAGCTAAACGCGGTTGTTAGAGCCTCTACTAGAGGAGCCAGTCCATGTGGTCACGGGCGAAAAAAAGATACCATTCTTCCGCTTCGAAGCGGGGGAAGCATGAGGGACAAATGCCTCAACTTGGGCTAGCTACCCAACTGAACAGAAGACAACTGAATTTTCAACTCAGTGACTCTTCGAGCTTCTGGGCTCCGGATGTTAGACAAACAGAAGTGACTTCCGGATAGAGAGGGATTCGAACCCCCAGTATTCCTAGAAATACTTCTGTTTTTCAATTTCCTATCCTTTATAGATGAAGGGGAGTACCTTAGCAGTAGCTTCCAACACTTAAGATTGACCGCCGGCCAGATATGAAAGTTTTATAAATTTCATACGAAACTATTTACTTACCTAAATTCAACTTCTAACTTTCCAAATAAGTTTAATGAAGGAACTGACTCTAAGTAGCTCTCTCTAAAATACAAATCCCAAGAAAGAGATTTTTTGGATAAGTTGAAACCTTTCATTTTTCTTTTAAGGCGTTTATCCTACTTATAGTATTAGTCCTATAGCCTATCGAACTAACCAAGAACACATGCACTTTGTTGGCACTAAAAAGCGTTATTCAATCCACTAGTGCATTACCTCTTCTGAATCGAAAAAAGAAAGAGCTCATAACCACTACTTATGAAGAGCTCTCCTCAACTGAAAGCGCACCTACTGTTACTATCCACGTCTCTCTCAGGTCAAGTTTTGATCTCGAAATAACGGCCGGAAGAGAGATATTCATAAAATCCGATTCCCTGCCCTGTCTTAAGAACCTGACTCAAAATAGAAAAGAAGACCAGACTAAAAGAGAGAAGAAGACCAGACTAAAAGAGAGATCACTTTCTTCGATTGAACTGCACTTTGATATCCAGATTGGAACTGGATTTTAACGCCTTTGGATCCTGCTTAGAGCCGGCTCTCACTACACTTTAACCTTTCATATCAGAAACGTCGACTTGCACTTTTTTATATCTAATTTCTTTTTCAGGAATCCTTGCTCCCGCCTTGGCTCATATTCACATGGGCCACTGATAAGAATAAGAGAAAAACCCCCTACCTAAAAAGCAACTAATTGAGAGACTCCGAATATCAGTGCCTTGGGTAAATGCAGGAGAATCTTACCGAACGAGTTTCAAACCAGTCCTCTTCGCTTCCCTTAGGGAAAAGGGCCTTGTCGGCCACCGCTTGCTGACGACAGAACGCATTGTCAATTAAAAGTCCTCGCCTTGGACTTTTTTGGAAAGGTAGGTCTTCGGCATGTCCCTTGCTTGCGAACTTCTTTAGTAGGGTTGGTAGCTTTGGAGATCACATTCCTCACGTTTACCGTTGTCCCCAGACTTCACTCTTTCAACACTTGTATACTTTCAAAATAGTCAGGCGTGTCCATGTCTCCAACAAGTGTGTGATCCACCGATTCACTGAGTGACTCTTCCTTACCGCTTATGTCCCTATCTCTGAAAGCCTTATAAGAGTTCCGATCCATCCCTAGTTTGCCTTGGCAGGCTAGACTGATTTCAGACCTTTTGATGTGCCTCTTTTGGTTGCTTTCTAGCTTTACCGAATGCTCATTGAGACCTATTCTCTTTCCGCTTTCAGACAAGTAGCTAAGTCGTCTTAATCCAGCGACGAAAATTCCTGCATTAGGTGAGGAGTTCTTCTGATAAAAGAATAGTTGTACCAAATACTTCATCTTAGCATAGCCGTGCAGTGAGCGGTAGTCCCTCAACAGAGTTGAAAAAGCAGTCATAGGTAGGAGGCCCCCTTGCTTCTTTCATAGGTAGGAGCCCCCCTTGCTTCTTTCATAGGTAGGGGCTTTCACCACTGCAAATTGTTCCGTTCCTGTATTCATTAAAGAGTGAAGTACCAGTACTCCATCCACTATGTTGTCTAAGGATCCCGTATTCGGGTTAGACTTAGTAGTCTCCCTAGCGGCTTAGTCACATGCTTCCTGCCCCTAGTCTTTGAGTGGAATACTGGGCACATATGATGAGAGAGGGCACCGGGGCTGCTTTCGTGATAATGCCGGATGCCAGAGAGGAGAGGGCAAGATGGTCTTGGACGATGTCCGATTGTGGGAAAACGGAAAGAAATACATATGACTTTCCTAAATGAGACATCAATCAAAAAAAGCATTTACGAGTGGTGGCATCTAAAAAACACGGGTTTTGTCGCCTTTATCAAAGGCTAATAAATTGTACTGGATGAAGCTCTCCTGCTGCTTCTTTCTTAATCGACGACAACACTTTATTAGAGAAAGGTGCATAGCGGGGAGATATTCATTAAACCAAAAGCCAACCAAATAACCAGAACCGGATACAGTCGATGGTCAAGATACCTAGACCTATCTATATAGTTATTAAAGTAGTTAAAGAAGAACTTGCTTTTCTCTTTATCTAGTTTGATGCCTTCTTTTCGTCCATCATCCGTTTAAAGACCAAGAGATATGTATGATTTTTGTTCAAGTCTCAAGTGATTCACCAACGGAGTCTAGGCCGTTAAGGGGAGACTTGGCATCATCGTATAATAAAGTAAATTGAATCTGACCAAGCCACTAAGCGGCATCGAATCGAAGTGTACTTTAGTAACTTAGCACCCTATTTTCAAAAAGAAAGTCAAAGTTCTAAACCTTTATTCTGAGCCATCCTTATTGGGAGCATAAAATGGACTTGATACCCCCCAAGGAACACCTTAAGGACTCTACGGAAAGGACCAAGAGCTCTTATTATGCAGTCTTTATCACATAATAGTCGATGCAATACTCTGGCGGTTCCACTAATATTCCTATCAATTAATTCCTAAAAACCTAAAATAAATGGTAGACTGGTTTATACCTTTTCAAAGGCAAGAAAGTAGGCTTCGGTTCAATCTGGGATCGAACTATCCTCTTTTCTTTGGCTGTGTCAAGCAATTTCTTTGATCCGAGGGGGATTCTTTTGAAGTAAAGAATGTTTACAGGGATTGAACCAAACTGCCACTCCAAGCTTCGGCATATGGAATACAGTCTTTTAGGTAGTCTTATGAGACTAGCTTTCCTTTGTAGAGTCCAAGAGCTTTCCCTATCAGCTCTAACTAGATAAGAAAGAATAAGTCCTACTTTTCTTATTATATGAAATTAAAAGAAGACTTGAATTATATAATATGGATTGCCAACAAAGCCTTTTGGGTCCAGGGCTTCTTTGTTTTGGACAAGAGTGTCCAGAAAGCAAGGGGAAATAGAATGCCCAAGGAAGATTAGCATGGGCAGAAGTGAGATTTTATTGGATTCGATTCTTGAGCTACCCACGAAGTCCATGGTTAGGCTTGTTAGGACTAGAGGGGAGGCCAAAAGAAAAAATTGAGTAGCTTTAGGGCTTGTTCTGAAGACATGGTCGGTGCTTTCATTGATTCCTTGGCACCAACAATAGGGTCCATGACTAATGTGCCGAGTGTGGAGAAGGCCTAGACGATCATGGGCACAAAGCCAGAGCAAATAACTTTTTGTCTCGAACTTTGTGAAGAACTCAGTTTTTTCACTCACTCATTACGAACAAGAAAGTGGTTTGAAAAACCAGTTGTACACTCCCTTCGTTCGGAGAACCCTTGTTGATTCTGACTTCGTTCGTGAAAGAACCGGAATTTTTACGGACCAGCCCTTTTTTATGCGAAACTTTATCCTGAAAGGAGAATGAGCTTTGCTCCTCTGGACGATTGGCACTCCCGTGGTTCGCGATAAGGAAAAAGGACTCATCCTTTGTTGCATCTGGCACGAGATGATAAAGAGAGAGCTTCGTCTATCGATGAACAGCAAATTGACGGAGCTCTTAGCATTGGTTTGTTTTTCTCTCCTTTCCTATCAGTGACTTTCGATGTTTTTGTTTGAAATTTCTTTGTTTGTACCGAGCCGCTTGCAGAATCAAATCCTGTTGCACAAGATCCTTTATCAAATTAATGAAAAATAATACATGGCATCACGCAGTTTGTGATAGATTCAATTACTTGGACGCTTTTGTCATAACTATTTCAGTCTTCAACTTTTTCACAATATAGAAAATTGAGCTAGCTTAATGTGGGCATTGGATTCGTGTCAATGTGAGCTCTGAACCAAAAGTTATGGACGATTTTGTGTTGACATGTCAAGCTGATAGACTAGTTAAAATGATCATTCTAAACTGATCATTTGTGCTCATTGAGAAAAGGCTTATTAATGAAGCATAATGCATGCCATCAAGTTGTTTGCGATATATTAGATTACGTGGAGGCTTTGTCGTAGCTATTTCTGTCTTAAATTTTTTCACACTATAGAAATTGAGCTAGCTTAACGTTGGCATCATTCTGAGCTCTGAATCAAAAGTTCCGGAAGAATTCCTGCGGACATATCGAGTTGACCAGTGAGTTATAATGATCATTCTAAACTGATCATTGGTTCTCATTGAGTAAAAGCTTATTAATTTTGCATAATTCATGATATAAAGCTGGTTGCAATAGAGTGAATTACTTGGAGGCTTTGTTGTAGTTATTTCAGTCTTACAATTTTTCACTATGTAGAAAATTGAACTAGCTTAACTTGAGTGTTGGATTCGTTGCATTCTGAGCTTTGAATCAAAAGTTATAGAGGATTTAGTGCGGGCATGTTAAGTTGATCGTTCAGTTAAAACAATCATTCTCAACTTATCATTGGTGCTCATTGAGTAAAGGCTTATTAATGAATCATAATGCTTGGCATCACGCTGTTTGCGAGAGATTGGATTACTTAAAGGCTTTGTCATAGCTTTTTAAATCTTAAATTTTTCACAATATAGAAAATTTTGCTAGCTTAGCGTGAGCATTGGATTCGTGTCATTCTGAGCTTTGAGTCAAAAGTTATGGACGATTTTAAGCGGACATGTCAAGTTGACCGGCTAGATACAATGATCATTCTAAACTTATCATTGGTGCTCATAAAGTAAACGCTTCTTAATGAAGCATAATTCATGGCATCAAGCAATTTTTGATAGATTCAATTACTTAGAGGCTTTGTCGTAGCTCTTTCAGTCTTAACTTTTGTCACACTATAGAAAATTGAGGTAGCTTAACATGGGCATTGGATTCGTGTCATTTTGAGCTCTGAATCAAATGTCACAGACGATTTAGTGCAGACATGTCAAGTTGATCGGTCAGTTAAAATGATCATTCTTAACTGATCATTGGTGCTCACTGAGTAAAAGCTTATTGATTCGATTACTTGGAGGCTTTGTCATAGCTATTTTAGTCTTCAATTTTGTCACAATATTGAAAATGGAGCTAGCTTAACATGGGCATTGGATTCGCGTCATTTTGAGCTCTGAATCAATTGTTACGGGCAATTTTGTGTGGAAAGGTCTAGCTGATCGGCTAGTTTAAATGATCATTCTAAAGTTATCATTACTGCTCATTTAGTAAATGCCATTAAAGAAGCATAATGCATAACATCAAGAATTTTGCGATATATTGGATTACTCGGAGGCTTGTCGTAGCTATTTTAGTATTAAATTTTATCACACTATAGAAAATTGAGGTAGCTTTACATGGGCATTGGATTCGTGTCATTCTGAGCTCTGAAGCAAAAGTTACAGATTATTTTGTGCGGACATGTCAAGTTGACTGGCGAGTTGAAATGATAATTTTTAACTGATCACTGGTGCTCATTGAGAAATAGCTTATTAATGAAGCATAACCCATGGCATCACGAGTTTGGGATAAATTGGATTACTTGAAGGCTTTGTCGTAGCTATTTTGGTCTTAAATTTTATCATAGTATAGAAACTTGAACTAGCTTAATGTGGGCATTTGATTCGTGTTATTCTGAGCTTTGAATCAAAAGTTACAGACGATTTAGTGCAAACATGTCTAGTTGATCAGTCCGTTAAAACGACCATTCTAAACTGATCATTGCTGCTCATTCAGTAAAGGCTTATTAATGAAGCATAATGCGTGGCATCACGCAGTTTGTGATAGATTTGATTACTTGTAGGGTTTGTCACAACTAGTTTAGTCTTCAATTTTGTCACAATACAGAAAATTTAGCTTGTTTAACGTGGGGATTGGATTCGTGTCATTCTAAGCTCTAAAAAAAATAGTTACGGACGATTTTGTGCCGACAGGTCAAGCTGATCGGCTAGTTAAAATGATCATTCTAAACTGTTCATTAGTAGTCATTGAGTAAAAGCTTATTAATGAAGTATAATGCATGGCATCAAGAAGTTTGCAATAGATTGGATTACTCGCAGACTTTGTCGTAGCTATTTCAGTCTTAAATTTTGTCAAATTATAGAAAATTGAGATAGCTTAATGTGGGCATTGCATTCGTGTCATTGTGAGATTTGAATCAAAGTTACAGGCAATTTTGTGCAGACATGTCAAGTTGATCCGGGAGTTAATATGATCAATCTAAACTTATCATTGATGCTCATTGAGTAAAGGCTTACTAATAATATTATTCATTGTGCATGACATCAAGCAGTTTGCGATAGATTCAATTACTGGGAGGCTTTGTCTTAGATATTTCAGTCTTAAAATTTTTCACAATATCGATAATTTAGCTAGCTTAACGTGTGCGTTGGATTCGTGGCATTTTGAGCTTTGAATCAAAAGTTACAGACCATTTTGTGCGGATATGTCAAGCTGACCGGCGAGTTAAAATAATCATTCGAAACTGACCATTGGTGCTCATTGTGTACAAGCTTATTAATAAAGCATAATGCAAGGTACCAAGCAGTTTGCGATATATTTGATTACTTGGAGGCTTTGTAGTAGCTATTTCAGTCTTAAATTACTTTCACAATAATTGAGCTAGCTTACCGTGAGCATTGCACTCGTGTCATTCTGAGCTCTGAATCAATAGGTACGGACGATTTCGTGCGAACATGTCAAGTTGACTAGCTAGTTAAAATGATCATTCTAATCGGATCATTGGTGCTCATTGAGTAAAGGCTTATTAATGAAGCATAATTCATGGCATCAAGCATTTTGTGATAGATTGGATTATTTGGAGGATTTTTCGTTGCTATTTGAGTCTTAAATTTTTTTACAATGTAGAAAATTGATCTAGCTTAACGTGAGCGTTGGATTTATGTCATTTTGAGCTATTCATCAATAGTTATAGACGATTTTGAGTGGACATGTCTAGTTGATCGGTCACTTAAAATGATCATTCTAAATTGATCATTGGTGCTCATTGAGTAAAGGCTTATTAATAAAGTAAAATGCATGGCATCACGCTGTTTGCGATAGATTCAATTACTTCGACGCTTTTTCGTAGCTATTTAAGTCATAAAATTGGTCACACTATAGAAAATTAAGCTAGCTTAACGTGGGCGCTGGATTGGTGTCATTTTGAGCTATGAATCAAAAGTTACAGACAATTTTGTGCGGACATGTCAAGTTGATTGGCGAGTTAAATGATCATTCTTAAAGTTATCATTGGTGCTCATTGAGTAAAGGCTTATTAATCAAGCATAGTGCATGACATCAAGCAGTTTGCGATAAATTAGATTACTCGGAGGGTTGGTCGTAGCTATTTCGTTCTTACTTTTTTTGTCACGATATGGAAAATTTAGCTATGTTAACATGGGCGTTGGATTCTTGGCATTCGGTGCTCTGAATCAAAAGTTACAGACGATTTACTGCGGACATGTCAAGTTGACCGGCGAGTTAATATAATCATTCTAAACTGATCATTGGTGCTCGTTGAGTAAAGGCTTATTAATGAAGCATAATGCATTCCATCAAGCACTTTCTGTTAGATTGGATTACTTGGAGCCCTTTTCATAGCTATTTCAGTCCGAAATTTTTCAGCAATATAGAAAATTGAGCTAACTTAACATGAGTGTTGGATTCGTGTAATTATGAGCTCTGAATCAAAAGTTACATAAGATTTACTGTGGACATGTCAAGTTAACCAGCGAGTTAAAATAATCATTCTAAACTAATCATTAGTGCTAATTGAGTAAAAGCTCAATAATGAAGCACAATGCATGGCGTTAAATAGTTTGCGATAGATTGGATTACTTGTAGGCTTTGTCGTAGCTATTTCAGTCTCAAACTTTTTCACAATATCGAAAATTGAGATAACTTAACGTTAGCATTGGATTCGTGTTATTTTCATCTCTGAATCAAAAGTTATAGGGACATGACAAGTTGACCGGCTACATAAAATGATCATTCTAAACCTATCATCGGTGCTCATTGAGTAAAGGCTTATTAATGAAGCATTATTCATGGCATCAAGCAGTTTGCGATAGATTAGATTACTTGGAGGCTTTTGCGTAGCTATTTTAGTCTTAACTTTTTTCAAAATATAGAAAATTGACCTAACTTATCGTGATTGTTGGATTCGTGTCATTCTGAGCTCTCAATTAAAAGTTACCAAACGATTTATTGCGGGCATGTCTAGTTGATTGGTCAGTAAGAAGGACAATTCTAAACTGATCATTGGTGCTCATTCAGAAAAGGCTTATTAACGAAGCATAATGTGTGGTATCACGTAGTTTGTGATAGATTCAATTACTTGAAACCTTTGTTGTAGCTATTTCAGTATTAAATTTTTTCACAATATAGAAAATTAAGCTAGCTCAACGTGGGTATTGGATTCATGTCATTCAGAGCTTTGAATCAAAAGTTACAAACGATTTAGTGCAAACATGTCTGGTTGATCGGTCAGTTAAAATGATAGCTCTAAAATGATCATCATTGGTGCTCATTGAGTAAAGGATTATTAATGAATCATAATGTGCGGCATCATGCAATCTGTGATAGATTCGATTACATGGAGGCTTTTTCGTAGCTATTTTTGTTTTTAATTTTGTCACAATATAGAAAATTCAGCTAGATTAACGTGGGCATTGGTTTTGCGTGAATCTAAGCTCTGAATCAAAAGTTATAGACGATTTTGTGCTGATGTGTCAAGTTGACCGCTAGTTAAAATGATCATTCTAAACTGATCATTGGTTCTCCTTGAGTAAAGGCTTATAAATTAAGCATAATGCAAGACATCACGACTTTAGGATAGATTGGATTACTTGGAGGCTTGCTTTTAGCTATTTGGGTCTAAACGTTTTCTACAATATAGAAAATTTAGCTAGCTTAACGTGGGGTGTCGGTTTCGTGGCATTCAGCGCTCTAAATCAAAAGTTAGCGACGATTTAGTGCGGACATGTTAGGTTGACCAGCGAATCAAAATGATCATTCTAAACTGATCAATTGGTGCTCATTGAATACAAGCTTATTAATGAAGCATAATGTATGGCATCAAGCAGTTTGCGATATATTGGATTATTTGGAGGCTTTTTCGTAGCTATTTCAGTCTTAGATTTTGTCACATAATAGAAAATTTAGCTAGCTTAACGTGGGCATTGGATTCGTGTCATTCTGAGCCTCAAATCAAAAGTTATGGATGATTTCGTGCGGAAATGTCAAGTTGACCGACTGGTTAAAATGATCATTCGAAACTGATCATTCGTGCTCATTGAATAAAGGCCTATTAATGAACCATAATTCATAGCATGAAACAGTTTGCGATAGATTGGATTACCTGGAGAGTTTATCGTAGCTAATTCAGTCCTAAAGTTTCTCACATTATAGAAAATTGAGCTAGCTTAACGTGAGTGATGGATTCGTGTCATTCTAAGCTCTGAATCAAACGTTACAAACGATTTAGTGCGGACATGTCTAGCTGATCGGTAAGTTAAAATGATCATTCTAAGGTGATCATTGGTTTCCATTGAGTAAAGGATTATTAATGAATCATAATGCGTGGCATCACATAGTTTGTGATATATTCGATTACGTGGAGGCTTTTTTGTAGCAATTTTTGTTTTAAATTTTGGTACAATATAGAAAATTGAGCTAGCTTAACGTGGGCATTGGTTTCGTGTCATTCAGAGCTCTGAATCAAAACTTACATAGGATTTTATGCGGATAGGTCAAGTTGACCGCTAGTTAAAATGATCATTCTAAACTGATCATTGGTTCTCCCTGAGTATAGGCTTATAAATGAAGCATAATGCACGACATCCGGAGTTTAGGATAGATTTAATTACTTGGAGCCTTGGGCTTAGCTATTTAAGTCTAAAATTTTTCTACAATATAGAAAATTTATCTAGCTTAACGTGGGTGTCAGATTCATGGCATTCTGCGCTCTAAATCAAAAATTACAAACGATTTAGTGTGGACATGTTAGGTTGACCGGCGAGTTAAAATGATCATTCTAAACTGATCAATTGGTGCACATTGAGTACAAGCTTATTAATGAAGCATAATGTATGGCTTCAAGGAGTTTGCGATAGATTGGAATACTTTGAGGTTTTGTCATAGCTATTTCAGTCTTCAATTTTTTCACAATATAGAACATTGAGCTAGTTTAACGTGAGCGTTGGATTTGTGTCATTACGAGCTCTGAATCAAAAGTTACAAAGGATTTAGTGCAGACATGTCTAGTTGATCGGTCAGTTAAAATGATAGTTCTAAACTGATCATTGGTGCCCATTGAGTAAAGGATTATTAATGAATCATAATGTGTGGCATTACGCAGTTTGTGATACATTTGATTACATGGAGGTTTTTTCGTAGCTAGTTTTGTTTTAAATTTTGTCACAATATAGAAAATTAAGCTAGCTTAACCTTGGCATTTGTTCCGTGTCATTTTGAGCACTGAATCAAATATTACATACGATTTTGTGCCGACATGTCAAGTTCACAGCTAGTTAAAATGATCATTATAAACTGAACACTGGTTCTCCTTGAGTAAAGGCTTATAAATGAGCATAATGCATGACATCAGGAGTTTAGGATAGATTGGATTACTTGGAGGTTTGGTCTTAGCTATTTTGGTCTAAACGTTTTCTACAATATAGAAAATTTAGCTAGTTTAACATGGGTGTCGGTTTCGTGGCATTCAGCGCTCTAAATCAAAAGTTACAAACGATTTATTGCGGACATGTTGGGTTGACCGGTGAGTTAAAATGATCATTCTAGTTCATAAATTTGTGCTCATTGAGTACAAGCTTATTAATGAAGCATAATGTATGGCATCAAGCAGTTTGCGATAGATTAGATTACTTAGAGGCTTTGTCGTATCTGTTTCAATCTTAAATTTTGCCACACTATATAAAATATAGCTAGCTTAACGTGGGCATTGGATTCTTGTCATTTTGAGCCTCGATTCAAAAGTTATGGATGATTTCGTACAGATATGTCAAGTTGACTAGCTGGTTAAAATGATCATTCAAAACTGATCATTCGTGCTCATTGAGTAAAGGCTTATTAATGAAGCATAATTCACAGCATCAAGCACTTTGTGATAGATTGGATTACTTTGAGGCTTTGTCATAGCTAAATCAGCTTATCGTGAGCGTTGGATTCGTGTCATTCTGAGCTCTGAATCAAAAGTTACAAACGATTTAGTGCGGACATGTCTAGTTGATCGGTCAGTTAAAATGATAGTTCTAAACTGATCATTGGTGCTCATTTAGTAAAGACTTATTAATGAAGCATAATGCATTGCATCACGCAATTTGTGATAGATTCGATTACATGGAGGTTTTTCATAGCTAGTTTGGTGTTAAATTTTGTCACAATAAACAAAATTGAGCTAGCTAAACGTGGGCATTGGTTTCATGTCATTCTGAGTTTTGAATCAAAAGTTACATACGATTTTGTGCGGAAATGTCAAGTTGACTGCTATTTAAAATGATCATTCTAAACTAATCATTGGTTCTCCTTAAGTAAAGGCCTATAAATGATGCATAATGCACGACATAACGAATTTAGGATAGATTGGATTACTTGGAGGCTTGGCCTTAGCTATTTGGCTCTAAAATATTTTCTACAATATAGAAAATTTAGCTATATTAACATGGGCGTCGGGTTCGTGGCATTCGGGCTCTAAACCAAAAGTTACAGACGATTTAGTGCTGATATGTCAGGTTGACCAGCGAGTTAAAATGATCATTCTAAACTGATCAATTCGTGCTCATTGAGTACAAGCTTACTAATGAAGCATAATGCATGGCATCAAGCACTTTGCGATATAAAGATTGGATTACCTGGAGGATTTTTCGTAGCTATTTCAAACTTAAACTTTGTCACACTATGGAAAATTGAGCTAGCTTAACGTGGGCATTGGATTCGTGTCATTTTGAGCTCTAAATCAATAGTTACAAATGATTTAGTGCGGACATGTTAAGATGAACGGGCAATTAAAATTATCATTCTAAACTGATCATTGGTGCTCATTGAGTAAAGGCTTATCAATGAAGCATAATGCATGGCATCACTCTATTTGCGATAGATTCGATTACATGGAAGCTTTGTCGTAGCTATTTAAATTTTAAATTTTTATACAATATGGAAAATTGAGCTAGCTTAATGTGGGCGTTGGATTTATGTCATTTTGAGCTTTGAATCAAAATTTACCGATGATTTAGTGCGGACATGTTAAGCTGATCGGCCAGTTAAAATGATCATTCTAAACAAATCATTGGTCCTCATTCAGTAATGGCTTATCAATGAAGCATAATGCATGGCATCACTCTGTTTGCGATAGATTCGATTACGTGGAGGCTTTGTTGTAGCTATTTAAGTCTTCAATTTTGTCACAATATAAAACAAATTGCTAGATTAACGTGGGCATTGGATTCGTGTCATTTTGAGCTCTGAAACAAAATTTATGGACAATTTTGTTCGGACATGTCAAGTTGATCAGCAAGTTAAAATAATCATTCTAAACTGATCATTGGTGCTCATGAGTAAAGACTTGTTAATGAAGCATAGTGCATGACATCAAGCGGTTTGTGATAGATTTTATTACTTGGAGGCTTGGTATTAGCTATTTCATATTTAAATTTTGTCACAATATAAAAAAATTTAGCTAGGTTAACGTCGGCGTTTTATTTGTGGCATTCTCCGCTCTGAATCAAAAGCTACATATTATCTAGTGCGGACATGTCAGGTTGACCGGCGAGTTAAAATGATCATTCGAAACTGATCAATTGGTGCTCATTGAGCACAAGCATATTAATGAAACATAATGATGTCATCAAGTAGTTTGCGGTAGATTGGATTACTTGGAGCCTTTTTCAAAGCTTTTTCAGACTTAAATTTTGTCACACTATAGAATATTGAGCTAGGTTAACGTGGGCATTGCATTCGTGCCTTTTTGAGCTCTGAATCAAAAGTTATGGAACGATTTTGTATGGATATGTCAAGTTGACCAGCTAGTTAAAATGTTCATTTTAAACTAATCATTGGTGCTCATTGAGTAAAGTCTTGTAAATGATAAATAATGCACGGCATCAAGCATTTTGCAATAGATTGGATTACATGGAGGCTTTATCATTGCTATTTTAGTCTTAAAGTTTTTCACAATATCGAAAATTTAGCTAGCTTAACGTGGGCGTTGGATTTGTGTCATTCTGAGCTCTGAATCAAAAGTTACAGACGATTTAGTGCAGACATGTTATGCTGATCGGCCAGTTAAAATGATCATTCTAAATTGATCATTGGTGCTCATTGAGTAAAGGCTTATCAATGAAGCATAATACATGGCATCACGCTCTTTGCAATAAATTTGATTAATTCTAGGCCTTTTCATAGCTATTTATGGCTTAAATTTTGTCATAGTATTAAAAATTTAGCTAGCTTAACGTGGGCACAGGATTCAGGTCATTCTAAGCTCTGAATCAAAAGTTACTAACGATTTAGTGCGGACATGCCAAGTTGATCGGTCACTTAGAATGATCATTCTAAACTGATCATTGGTGCTCATTGAGTAATGGTTTATTAATGAAGCACAGTGCATGACATCAAGCAGTTTGCGACATATTCGATTATTTGGAGGCTTTTTCGTAGCTATTTTTGTCTTAACTTTTGTCACAATATAGAAAATTTAGCTAGTGTAAAGTGGGCACTAGATTCGTGACATTCTGAGATGTGATCAAAAATTATAGATGATTTAGTGCAGACATGTCTAGTTGACCGGCGAGTTATAATGATCATTCCAAACTGTTCATTCCTGCTCATCGAGTAAAAGCTTATTAAAGAAGCATAATACATGGCATCAAGCAGTTTGGGATATATTGGATTACTTGGAGGCTTCGTCATAGCTATTTTGTTCTTAAATTTTGTCACAATCTAGAAATTTAAACTAGCTTAATGGGGGCGTTGGATTTGTGTCATTCTGAGCTCTGAATCAATAGTTCCAGACAGTTTTGTGTGGACATGTCAAGCTGATCGGCTAGTTAAAATGATCAATCTAAACTGATCATTAGTGCTCATTGAGTATAAGCTTATTAATGAAGCATAATGCATGGCATCAAGCAGCTTGCGATAGAATGGATTATTCGGAAGCCATGTCATAGCTATTTTAGTCTTAAATTTTGTCACAGCATAGAAAATTGAGCAAGCTTAAAATGGGCATTGGATTCGTGTCATTCTGAGCTCTGAATCAAACGTTATGGACGATTTCGTGCGGACATGTCAAGTTGACCGGCCAGTTAAAATGATCATTCTAAACTGATCGTTGGTGCTCATTGAGTAAAGGATTATTAATGAAGCATAATTCATGGCATCATTCAGTTTGCGATATATAGGGTTACATGGAGTATTTATCGTAGTTATTTCAGTCTTAATATTTTTCACAATATAGAAAATAGAGCTAGATTAACGTGAGCGTTGGATATGTGTTTATGAGCTTTGAATAAAATGTTATAGACGATTTAATGTGGACATGTCAAGTTGATCGGTCAGTTAAAATGATCATTCTAAGCTGATCATTGGTCCTCATTGAGTAAAGGCTTAAAATGAAGAATAATGCATAACATCAAGCATTTTGCGATAGATTCGATTACTTGAACGCTTTGTCGTAGCAATTTCAGTCTTAATTTTTTTTCACAATATAGAAAACTCAAATAGCTTAACATGGGCATTGAATTCGTATCATTTTAAGCTCTAAATCAAAAGTTACGAACGATTTTGTGCTGACATGTCAAATTCATCGGCAACTTAAAATGATCTTCTAAACTGATCAATTGGTGCTCATTGAGTAAAAGCTCATAAATGAAGAATAATGCATGACATCAAGCATCTTGCGATAGATTGGAATACTTGTAACCTTTATCGTAGCTATTTCAGCTAAATTTTTTTCATAATATAGATATTTAGCTACCTTAAAGTGGACGTTGGATTCGTGTCGTTCAGATCTCTTAACAAAAAGTTACAGACGATTTAGTGCTAATATGTTAAGCGATAGGCCTGTTAAAATGATCATTCTAAACTGATCACTGTTACTCATTGAGTAAAGGCTTATCAATTAAGCATAATGCATGGCATCACACTGTTTGTTCTCGATTCGATTACTTGGAGGCTTTTTCGTAGGTATTTAAGTTTTAAATTTTGTTCCAATATAGAAAATTTAGCTAACTTAATGTGGGTGTTGGATTCGTGTCATTCTGAGCTCTGAATCAAAAGTTAAGGACGATTTTTTTGCGCACATGTCAAGTTGATCGGCGAGTTAAAATGATCATTCTAAACTGATCATTGTTGCTCATTGAGAAAAAGTTTATTAAAGAAGCATAGAGCATGACATCAAGCAGTTTGAGATAGATTCGATTACTTGGAGGCTTGATCTTAACTATTTCAGTCTTAAATTTTGTCACAATATAAAAAATCTAGCTAGCTTATCGTGGGCGTCGATGCATTTGGCACTCTGAATCAAAAGTTACAGACAATCTAATGCGGACATTTCTGATTGACCGTCGAGTTAAAATGACCATTTAAAACTAATCAATTGGTGCTCATTGAGTAAAGGCTTATAAATGAAGAAAAATTCATGGCATCAAGCATTTTGCGATAGATTGTATTACAAGGAGGCTTTATCATAGCTATTGCAGCCTTAAAGTTTTTCATAATATCAAAAATTGAGCTAATTTAACGTGGGCATTACATTCGTGTCATTCTGAGCTCTGAATCAAAAGTTATAGACGATTGAGTGCGGACATGTTAAACTGATCGGCCAGTTAAAATGGTAACTCTAAACTGATCATTGGCGCTCATTGGGTAAAGGCTTATAAATGAAGCATAGTGCATTGCAAACGCTCTTTGTGATGGTTCGATTACTTGGAGGTTTTAGCGTTGCTACTTAAGGCTTAAATTTTCTCACAGTAAAAAAAAAATTATCTAGCTTAATGTTGGCATTGGATTCATGTCATTCCGAGTTCTAAATCAAAAGTTACAAATGATTTAGTGCAGAAATCTCAAGTTGACCGGTGAGTTAAAATGATCATTCTAAACTTCATTGGTGCTCAATGAATAATGAAGTATATCAATAGCATATTAATGAAGTATACTGCATGGCATCAAGCTGTTTGTGATAGATTGGATTACTTGGAGGCTTTGTCGTAAGTACTTCATTCTTTAATTTTTTTCACAATATAGAAAATTGAGATAGTTTAATTGGAGGCTTTGTCGTAAGTTTGAGCATTAGATTCGTGTTATTCTGAGCTCAGAATCGTACGATTTAATGCAAACATGCCAAGTTGATCGGTCAGTTAAAATGATCATTCTAAACTGAACATTGGTGCTCATTGAGTAAGGACTTATTAATGAAGCATAATGCGTGGTATCACGCAGTTTGTGATAGATTCGATTACTTAAAAGCTTTGTCGTAGCTATTTATGTCTTATATTTTAATACAATAGAGTTAGCTTAACGTGGGCATCGGATTCGTGTAATTTTTAGCTCTAAATAAATAGTAACAGATGATTTAGTTCGGATATATTAAGAGGATCGGCCAATTAAAATTATTATTGTAAAGTTATTATTGGTGCACATTTAGTAAAGGCTTATCAATGAAGTATAATGCATGGCATCATTGTGTTTGCGATAGATTCGATTACATGGAGGCTTTGTCGTAGCTATTTAAGTCTTAAATTTTTATTCAATATGGAAAATTGAGCTAGCTTAACGTTGGCGTTGGATTCATGTCATTTTTAGCTTTGACTCAAAAGTTACAGATGATTTAGTGCGGACATGTTAAGCTGATCGGCCAGTTAAAATGATCATTATAAACTGATCATTGGTGTTCATTCAGTAAAGGCTTATCAATGAACCATAATGCATGGCATCACTCTGTTTGCGATAGATTCGATTACATGGAGGCTTTGCTGTAGCTATTTAAGTCTTAAATTTTGTAATAAAATAGAAAAATTAGCTAGCTTAACGTGGGCGTTAGATTTGTGTCATTTTGTGTTCTGAAACAAAAGTTACGGACAATTTTTTTCGGACATGTCAAGTTGATCAGCAAGTTAAAATAATCATTCTAAACTGATCATTGGTGCTCATGAGTAAAGGCTTGTTAATGAAGCATAGTGCATGACATCAAGCAGTTTGCGATAGATTTTATTACTTGGAGGCTTGGTCTTAGCTATTTCATACTTAAATTTTGTCACAATATAGAAAATTAGCTAGCTTAACGTGGGTGTTGGATTCGTGTCATTTTGAGTTCTGAAACAAAAGTTACGGAAAATTTTTTTCAGACATGTCAAGTTGATCGGCAAGTTAAAATAATCATTCTAGACTTATCATTGGTGCTCATGAGTAAAGGCTTGTTAATGAAGCATAGTGCATGACATCAAATAGTTTGCGATAGATTTTATTACTTGGAGGCTTGGTCTTAGCTATTTATACTTAAATTTTGTCACAATATAGAAAATTTATCTAGATTAACGTCGGCATTGTATTCATGGCATTTTGCGCTCTGAATCAACAGCTACAAACGATCCAGTGCGGACATGTCAGGTTGACCGGCGAGTTAAAATTATCATTCAAAACTGATCAATTGGTGCTCATTGAGCATAATTAATGAAGCATAATGAAGTCATCAAGCAGTTTGCGATAGATTGGATTACTTGGAGGCTTTGTCAAAGCTTTTTGAGACTTAAATTTTATCATACTACAAAAAATTGAGCTAGTTTAACGTGGGCATTGCATTCGTGTCATTCTGAGCTCTGAATCAAAAGTTATGGACGATTTCGTGCGGATATGTCAAGTGGACCGGATAGTTAAAATGTTCATTCTAAACTGATCATTGGTGCTCATTGAGTAAAGTCTTGTAAATGAAAAATAATGAATGGCATCAAGCATTTTGCAATAGATTGGATTACATGGAGGCTTTATCGTAGCTATTTTAGTCTTAAATTTTTTTCACAATATCGAAAATTGAGCTAGATTAACGTGGGCGTTTGATGAGGACATCAGGTCGTATGTCTGGCCAGGAGACCAGACTGGCCGACCAGGAAACTTGCCCGAGACAGTCGGGCCATTTGGCATGTCTGCCGGCCCAAGCGGTACCACCGGACCCTCGACCAACATGACCGGACCGATCAGCATTGCCGGCGGAGAGGCCCAAGCCTCCGGCACAATTGGTGGCGACGTGGATGACACCGCTGGTCCCCTTGGTGACGCCGCCGACTCCGGGATCAACTTGGCCGACCCAGAAGGCATTCTGGCCAGTACCTCGCACAGTCCAGCCAGTACAGCCGATCTAGCCGAGTACACGAGCATTTCAACTTCTACACAAGAAGACTCGGACCAGATGAGCTACCAACTTCAGGACATGCATCTAGAGGAAGTCTCTACACTAGTAGTGTCACCAGGAGCAATGACAAGGAGCAGATCAAGAGCACTCTTCCACAAGTTCAGCTTATCGGTCGACAAGCTTCTAGAGGAAGATCGACTAAGGACAATGGGCCAGAAGTGCAAAGAAGAGTCCAAAGGCTTCTCAACAATGCAAGGGCCTTCAGAGACGTGGGCTTTAGTGGCAAGAGAGGTCAGGGCCCAAAGATTCCTAACCCTACTGAGCTAGCAATAGTTGTCAAGAAAGTTCCTTTTTTTTAAATCTCCATATTTTCGAATTTTCCATTTCTCAAATTTTCCTTTTTGCATTTTTTTCGGATCCCCTTATAAAAGAAAACCCTCCTAATCAATTTAGGAGCAGCATAACTTGTCTTCTTTCTTTGTAGTACGCAATGGCAGAAGAGAATAGAGAAGAGCCCGAAGCCATGATGGCCATGTTCACCACCCTCCAAACGCAACTCGCATCAAATAGGCGAGAGATTGTAGCGCGTGAAGAGGCCTGTGAGATTCCAGGCCATACGGCACGTGAGAGCTGAGCAAGACCGTGCCGATGGTCCTGAGCACCTTAGGACACGGCACGAACAGGAGGAGCCCCAGCCAGATGGAGATGAGGACGCACCACCTCATAACCATCAGTCTATCACCATAGGCCGAGAGGACCTCCACGGCAACCAGAGGCAGAAGATGATGGCTTTGAGCCAAATGGACATCACCAGAGACCTAAGATGCCTCCTAGACATCATGAGGATGGAGATGAAAATGCCTACAACCGGGTAACTCATCTTGATGTTAAGCTAACTCCTCCAAGTTTTGCAGGAAAAGTAGACCCCGAGGCTTATCTAGATTGGGAGAGATGAATGGATCATATCTTCGATCATTACAACCAACCAGGGCCTAGGATAGTCTCAATGGCAGTAGCACAACTCACTGACAATGCCCTCATCTGGTGGCATCGTGAGGTATCTGACCGAAGGAGGAAAAGAATGAGGCCCGTAGACTCATGGGTCGACATAAAAGATATCATGCGACAAAGGTTTGTTCCACCTTACTTTCATAGGGACTTGCAACGTCGTTTTTGTACTTTTAAGCAGGGTACCAGATCAGTAGAGGAGTACTATGAAGAGTTCGAGAATCTAAAGAATAGGCTGGAGCTCAATGATGATGAAGAAGCTTTGATGGCACAATTCTTGGATGGACTCCAAGAAAGAATCAGCCGCAAGGTGGAAAGGCAAATCTACAATGACTTCAAAGACTTGTTCCACCTATCTGTCCAGGCTGAGCAGCACATCAAACGTAAGAGCCAAGACATCCGCAGCAAGCCTAAGATGCCTTGGGCACCAAGCAACATTCCCAAGCCCGTAGACAAAGGCAAAGGCATAGAGATTGAGTCAAGGTTCAAGAGCAAGCCTCTTGAGCCAACCCATGACCAGAGAGAGCCTAGTAAGTCCTCTAACCCTCAAAGATCATGTGACATCACTTGTTTCAAGTGTAGTGGTCGTGGACACATCTCAAGGGAGTGCCCAAACAACCGGGTCATGCTGATTACGGAGGCTGGAGAGTATGAGTCCCAAGATGAAGAGGACTATGAACCAGAAGGAGAATATGGTGACATTGAGTACCCTGATGTGGGGGAAGTCCTGGTCACTAGACGCATCCTCAGTGAAATGGTGGATCCTTCGGAGACCATCCAAAGGGAGAACATCTTCCACACCCGTTGCACCATCAAGGGCAAGGTATGTAACCTCATCATAGATGGTGGTTCTTGCACTAACGTTGCTAGTGCATACATGGTTGATAAGCTAGGTCTAGAGAAGACAAGGCATCCTCGACCATATAGACTGAGATGGCTCGATGACAAAGTGGAGCTCAAGATCCATGGGCAAGTCACTGTGCCACTCAGTGTGGGCAAGTACCAAGACCAAGTCGTGTGCGACGTGGTGCCCATGCAAGCTGGCCATCTTCTGCTAGGAAGGCCATGGCAGTTTGACAAGGAGACTAGGCATGATGGCCGAACCAATCTCTATACTTTCGTGCATGACAAGAGAAAGGTCAGCCTAGCTCCTCTCACACCTTCCCAGGTACATCAGCTTCAACAGCAAATGAGTAAGGAAAAGAAGCTCATTAAATCTAATTTGCTTATTCAACCAAGTCATGTCCGGAGAGCTTTAGCCTCGAAGGATCTAATGCTACTAATGGTTTTCAAAGAAGTGTTGAATGTAGAGAAAAAACAGGTAGAGCTACCTCCTGAAGTAGCAGCTCTCCTAGCCAAGTTCCAGGATGTGTTCTCGGAAGAGATAGCAGCAGGCTTACCTCCCCTACGAGGCATAGAGCACCAGATCGACCTCGTGCCCGGAGCAGCCCTACCTAACCGGCCAGCCTACCGGATGAGTCCAGAGGAGTCTAAGGAGCTTGAGAAGCAAGTAAAGGAGCTCCTGGAGAAAGAATATGTTTGAGAGAGCCACAGTCCATATGCGTACCAGTGCTACTAGTGTCCAAGAAGGATGGGACTTGGCGAATGTGCGTGGACTGCCGAGCAATCAACAACATCACAGTCAAGTACCGGCATCTGATACCACGGCTGGATGACATGCTAGATGAGCTGAATGGAGCCACGGTCTTCTCCAAGATAGACCTCAAGAGTGGATACCACCAGGTCAGGATGAAGGAAGGTGATGAATGGAAGACTGCTTTCAAGACAAAGCAGGGGCTCTACGAGTGGACAGTCATGCCATTCGGCTTGACTAATGCCCCAAGCACCTTCATGCACCTTATGAACCAAGTTCTTAGGGCGTACATCAGTAATTTCGTTGTAGTTTATTTCGACGACATTTTAGTTTACAGTAAGTGTTTAAGAGATCACCTTACAAATCTTGAGATGGTACTTAAAACCCGTCGGCAAGAAGAGCTTTATGCCAATCTCAAGAAGTGCACCTTTTGTACTGATAAACTTGTCTTCTTAGGTTTTGTTGTAAGCTCACAGGGCCTACAGGTTGATGAACGAGAAGATCCGAGCCATACAAGAATGGCCAAAACCGAGCAACATCAGCCAAGTGAGGAGTTTCCACGGACTGGCCGGCTTCTACTGAAGGTTCGTGCCCAACTTCAGCAGTATTGCCTCCCCATTGATGGCAGTAGTGAAGAAGAACGTGGGATTCAGCTGGGGAGAAGCTCAGGAGAAGGCGTTCCAGGCCTTGAAGGATAGCCTGACACATGCGCCGGTGCTAGTCTTGCCCGACTTCAGCAAGACATTCGAAGTAGAGTGCAATGCCTCTGGAATAGGCATAGGAGCGGTGCTGACTCAAGGAGGGAGCCCAGTGGCATACTTCAGTGAGAAGCTAGGTGGTGCCTCACTGAACTACCCCACTTATGACACGGAGCTTTATGCCCTTGTCCGAGCCTTGGAAACTTGGCAGCATTATTTGCTGTCCAAGGAGTTTGTGATCCACACTGATCACGAGACTCTCAAACACCTCAGAGGGCAAACCAATCTCAAGAGGAGACATGCCAGGTGGATGGAGTTCATCGAGACCTTCCTGTAGATCATCAAGTACAAGAAGGGCAAGGACAATGTGGTAGTTGATGCACTATCAAGGAGGTTTTCCTTGATATCCACAATGGAAGCCAAGGTGTTAGGATTCGAGCACATCAAGGACCTATATAAGGACGATCCAGACCTTGCTGAGAGCTACAAGGAGTGTGGCACAGGGAGTCATGGGAAGTTCTACATCCATGAGGGGTTCTTGTTCCGAGAGAGAAGGCTGTGCATACCACAAGGATCATTACGGGAGCTTATCATCTGAGAAGCTCATAGAGGAGGACTCATGGGCCACTTTAGTGTCGACAAGACACTAGCAGTGGTCAAGGAGCAATTCTACTGGCCACACATCAAGAGGACAGTAGAAGCTCATTGTGCAAGGTGCATCACTTGCAAGAAGGCGAAGTCCCGAGTGCAACCTCACGGGTTGTATCTCCCACTGCCCATACCGGCGCATCCATGGGTGGATATATCAATGGACTTCATTCTAGGCATGCCCAAGATCAACCACAAAGATTCAATCTTTGTAGTGGTGGACAGATTCTCCAAGATGGCACACTTCATTCCGTGTGCCAATGTTAATGATGCCACGCAAACAGCCAAGCTGTTCCTCAGGGAGATAGTACGGCTTCATGGAGTGCCAAGGACCATCGTGTCAGACAGGGACACCAAGTTCCTCAGCCATTTCTGGAGGACCCTTTGGAGGAAGCTAGGCACGAAGCTACTCTTCTCTACCACCTGCCATTCTCAAACCGATGGCCAAACTGAAGTTGTCAACCGGACACTATCAACTCTTCTCAGGACTACACTAGGGAAGAACCTCAAGACTTGGGTGGAGTGCCTGCCATTCATAGAGTTTGCTTACAACCGAGCCGTGCACTTAGCAACCAAGAAGACACCCTTTGAAGTAGTATACGGCTTCAACCCTCTCACCCCATTGGAGCAAACGCCACTGCCACCAGCAGAGATGACCAACCTCAATGGAGCATCCAAGGCAGAGTTCATAAGGAAGCTACACCAGAAGGTAGCAGAGAACTTAGAGAAGAGGACCGGGCAGTATGTGACTCATGCCAACAAGGGAAGAAAGGAGGTGATCATTCAACCAGGCGATTGGGTGGGGCTACACCTACGGCAGGAGAGGTTCCCCAACCTAAGGAGTTCCAAGCTAGCACCAAGAGGAGATGGACCATTTAGAGTGCTGAAGAGGATCAACAACAACGCCTACCGGATCGAGCTCCCAGGTGAGTTTAATATGTCCAACACATTCAATGTAACTGACTTAGCCCCTTTCCATGCAAATGAACCAGTTTTGAGGTCAAAACCTACTAAAGAGGGAGGGGATGATGAGGACATCAGGTCGTATGTCCGGCCAGGAGAATAGACTGGCCGACCAGGAAGCTTGCCCGAGACAGTCGGGCCATTTGGCACGTCTACCGGCCAAAGCGGTACTGCCGGACCCTCGACCAACAGGACCGGACCGATCAGCATTGCCGGCGGAGAGGCCCAAGCCTCCGGCACAATTGGTGGCGACGTGGATGACACCGCCGGTCCCCTTGGTGAGGCCGCCGACTCCGGGATCAACTTGGCCGGCCCAGAAGTGATGAGGACATAGGTCGTACATCCAGCCAGGAGACCAGACTGGACGACAAGGAAGCTTGCCCGAGACAGCCGGGCCATCTGGCATGCCTGCCGATCCAAGAAGTACCGCCGGACCCTCGACCAATAGGACCAGAGCAACCAGCATTGCCGGCGGAGAGGCCCAAGCTTCTGGCACACTTGCTGGGGACGCAGATGATACCGCCGGTCCCCTTGGTGATGCCACCAACTCCGGGATCAACTTGGCCGGTCCTGAAGGCATTCCGGCCAGTACCTCGCACAGTCCAGCCGGTACAGCCGATCCAGCCGAGTGTACGAGCAATTCAACTTCCACACAAGGAAACTCGGACCAGATAAGCTACCAGCTTTAGGACATGCATCTAGAGGAAGTATCCACACCAGTAGTGCCACCAGGAGCAATGACAAGAAGCAGATCAAGGGCACTCTTCCACAAATTCAGCTTATGGGTGGACAAGCTCCTAGAGGAAGATCAACAACACAAGGGACATCAGAGACTTGGGCTTTAGTGGCAAGAGAGGTCAGGGCCCAAAGATTCTTAACCCTACTCGAAGTCGAAGACTAGGAGCAAGGTGCGTGCATGCCACAAGGACGGCCACCTTCCATTTCTTGGCCATGAGGTAAGTTAAGGTAAGTTTCAATTCGAATATATGCCTCTTTCTGTTTTGCAAGGTAGGATCTAGAATATTTACTTTTATTGAGTCAAAGACATTTTAGGAATAGGTCCTTTTTAGATTATACACTTTTGTATCTTTTCCTTTGTGCACTTTTGTAAGTTTTCCTTTTCTTATTTGGGTCGACCCTAGAAGGTCAAGCTGTCGAGCATATTAATAAGGCTCTTTGCCAGTATTGTAGTTCGACAACCTTTTTGATATTAATAAAGATAGATCTTTTTCCCCAACAAGTTTTCTCTCAAGAATCTTGTGCGCTTAGAATCTAGTTGAGACCAGCCCTCCTAGCTCTAAGTTTGTGATTTATCACGAGGTTCATCACCCCTCGTGTGGTTCACTTCACCATTCCATTGAATACCAACCCAAAAACCCCTATCCAAGAAGTCTAAGGTCGAGTTTCTCACCTAAACTTCTCCAAACAGCCCACGCGCATACATCATTGAATCAAGGCTTGTATCATTTTGGTATCAGAGCTTAAAGCTCCTAAACCAGGTTGTTTCTATCCTTTTGCTTGTCTTGTTTTTAGTTCTTGCATTAGTTTAAGTCGCATTCAAGAAAAATCGAAAATAACATCAAACTCCAAATGAGTAAGGAAAAGAAACTTATCAAGTCTAATTTTCTTATTCAACCAAGCCATGTCCGGAGAGCTTTAGCCTCGAAGGATTTAATGTTACTAATGGTTTTCAAGGAAGTGTTGAATGTAGAAAAAGAACAGGTAGAGCTACCTCCTGAAGTAGCAACTCTCCTCAACAAGTTCCAAGATGTATTTCCAGAGGAGATACCAGCAGGCTTGCCTCCTTTACGTGGCATAGAACACCAGATTGATCTAGTGCCCGGAGCAGCCCTGCCCAACCGGCTAGCCTACAGGATGAGTCCAGAGGAGTCCAAGGAGCTTGAGGAGCAAGTCAAGGAGCTCCTGGAGAAAGGATATGTTCGAGAGAGCCTCAGTCCATGTGCCGTACCAGTGCTACTAGTGCCCAAGAAGGATGGGACTTGGCGCATGTGCGTGGATTGCCGAGCAATCAACAACATCACAGTCAAGTACCGGCATCCGATACCACGGCTGGATGACATGCTAGATGAGCTGAGTGGAGCCACGCTCTTCTCCAAGATAGACCTCAAGAGTGGATACCACCAGGTCAGGATGAAAGAAGGTGATGAAGGGAAGACTGCTTTCAAGACAAAGCAAGGGCTCTACGAGTGGACAGTCATGCCATTTGGCTTGACTAATGCCCCAAGCACCTTCTTGCGCCTTATGAACCAAGTTCTTAGGGCGTACATCAGTAAGTTTGTAGTAGTTTACTTTGATGACATCTTGGTTTATAGTAAGTGCCTACGGGAACACCTCACACATCTTGAGATGGTACTTAAAACCCTTCGACAAGATGAGCATTATGCCAATCTCAAGAAGTGCACCTTGTCTACTGATAAGCTTGTCTTTTTAGGTTTTGTTGTAAGTTCACAGGGCCTACAGGTTGTTGAAGAGAAGATTCGAGCCATACAAGAATGGCCAACACCAGGCAACATCAGCCAAGTAAGGAGCTTCCACGGACTGGCCAGCTTCTATAGGAGATTCGTGCCCAACTTCAGCAGTATTGCCTCACCCTTGACGGCAGTAGTGAAGAAGAACGTGGGATGCAGCTGGGGGGAAGCTCAGGAGAAGGCATTCCAGGCCTTGAAGGACAGCCTTACACATGCACCAGTGCTAGTCCTGCCTGACTTCAACAAGACGTTTGAAGTGGAGTGTGATGCCTCTGGAATAGGCATAGGAGCAGTGCTAACCCAAGGAGGGAGACCAGTGGCATACTTCAGTGAGAAGCTAGGTGGTGCCTCACTGAACTACCCCACTTATGACAAGGAGATTTATGCCCTTGTCCGAGCATTAGAGACTTGGCATCATTACTTGCTGTCCAAGGAGTTTGTGATCCACACTGATCACGAGACTCTCAAACACCTCAGAGGGCAAACCAATCTCAAAAGGAGACATGCCAGGTAGATGGAGTTCATAGAGACCTTCCTATACGTCATCAAGTACAAGAAGGGCAAAGACAATGTGGTAGCCGATGCACTATCAAGGAGGTTTGCCTTGATATCAACCATGGAGGCAAAGGTCCTAGGATTTGAGCACATCAAGGACCTATACAAGGATGATCCTGACTTTGCTGAGAGCTACAAGGAGTGTGGTACAGGGAGTCATGGCAAGTTCTACATCCATGAGGGATTCTTGTTCCGAGAAAGAAGGCTATGCATACCACAAGGATCATTAAGGGAGCTTATCATCCGAGAAGCTCATGGAGGAGGACTCATGGGCCACTTCGGTGTTGACAAGACTCTAGCAGTGGTCAAGGAGCACTTCTACTGGCCACACATCAAGAAGACAGTAGAAGCTCATTGTGCAAGATGCATCACTTGCAACAAGGCAAAGTCCCGAGTGCAACCTCACGGGTTGTATCTCCCACTGCCCATACCTACACATCCATGGGTGGACATCTCAATGGACTTTGTTCTAGGTCTGCCCAAGATCAACCACAAAGATGCAATCTTTGTAGTGGTGGACAGATTCTGCAAGATGGCATATTTCATTCCATGTGCCAATGTCAATGATGCCACACAAACAGCTGAGTTGTTCTTCAGGGAGATAGTACGGCTTCATGGAGTGCCAAGGACCATCGTATCAGACAGGGACACCAAGTTCCTCAGCATTTCTGGAGGACCCTTTGGAGAAAGCTAGGCACGAAGCTACTCTTTTCTACCACCTGCCATCCTCAAACCGATGGCCAAACTGAAGTTGCCAACAGGACACTATCAACCCTTCTCAGGACTACACTAGGGAAGAACCTAAAGACTTGGGTGGAGTGCCTGCCATTCATAGAGTTTGCTTACAACCGAGCCGTGCACTCAGCAACCAAGAAGACACCATTTGAAGTGGTATACGGCTTCAACCCTCTCACCCCATTGGAGCAAACACCACTACCACCAACTGAGATGACCAACCTCAACGGAGCATCCAAGGCAGAGTTCATAAGGAGATTATACCAGAAGGTAGCAGAAAACTTGGAGAAGAGGACCGGACAGTACGTGACTCATGCCAACAAGGGAAGAAAGGAGGTGACCTTTCAACCAGGCGATTGGGTGTGGCTACACCTACGGCAGGAGAGGTTCCCAAACCTAAGGAGTTCCAAGCTAGCACCAAGAGGAGATGGACCATTCAGAGTGCTCGAGAGGATCAACAACAACGCCTACCGGATCGAGCTGCCAGGTGAGTTTAATGTGTCCAATACGTTCAATGTTACTGACTTAGCCCCTTTCCATGCAGATGAACCATTTTTGAGGACAAAACCTACTGAAGAGGGAGGGGATGATGAGGACATCAGGTCGTAGATCCAGCCAGGAGACCAGACTGGACGACCAGGAAGCTTGCCCAAGACAGCCAGGCCATCTGGCACGCCTGCCGGTCCAAGCAGTACCGCCGGACCCTTGACCAATAGGACCAGAGCAACCAGCATTGCCGGCGGAGAGGCCCAAGCTTCCGGCACACTTGGTGGGGATGTGGATGACACCGCCGGTCCCCTTGGTGACGCCACCAACTCCGGGATCAACTTGGCCGGCCCTGAAGGCAGTCCGGCCAGTACCTCGCAGAGTCCAGCCGGTACAGCCGATCCAGCCGAGTGTACGAGCAATTCAACTTCCACACAAGGAAACTCGGACCAGATAAGCTACCAGCTTCAGGACATGCATCTAGAGGAAGTATCCACACCAGTAGTGCCAGCAGGAGCAATGACAAGAAGCAGATCAAGGGCACTCTTCCACAAATTCAGCTTATGGGTGGACAAGCTCCTAGAGGAAGATCAGCTAAGGAAAATGGGCAAAGTAGAGTCCAAAGGCTTCTCAACAACACAAGGGACATCAGAGACTTGGGCTTTAGTGGCAAGAGAGGTCAGGGCCCAAAGGTTCTTAACCCTACTCCAAGTCGAAGACTAGGAGCAAGGTGCGTGCATGCCACAAGGACGGCCACCTTCCATTTCTTGGCCATGAGGTAAGTTAAGGTAAGTTTCAATTCAAATATATGTCTCTTTCTGTTTTGCAGGGTAGGATCTAGAATATTTACTTTTATTGAGTCAAAGACAATTTAGGAATAGGTCCTTTTTCGATTATACACTTTTGTATCTTTTCCTTTGTGCACTTTTGTAAGTTTTCCTTTTCTTATTTGGGTCGACCCTAGAAGGTCAAACTGTCGAGCATATTAATAAGGCTCCTTCCAGCATTGTAGTTCGACAACCTTTTTGATATTAATAAAGATAGAACTTTTTCCCCAACAAGTTTTCTCTCAAGAATCTTGTGCGCTTAGAATCTAGTTGAGACCAGCCCTCCTAGCTCTAAGTTTGTGATTTATCACAAGGTTCATCACCCCTCGTGTGGTTCACTTCACCTTCCCATCGAATACCAACCTAAAAACCCCTCTCCAAGAAGTCTAAGGTCGAGTTTCTCACCTAAACTTCTCCAAACAGCCCACACGCATACATCCTTGAATCAAGGCTTGTATCAAGAAGACATTCCGGCTAGTACCTCGCACAGTCCAGCCGGTACAGCCTATCCAGCCGAGTACACAAGCTTTTCAACTTCTACACAAGAAGACTCGGACCAGATAAGCTACCAGCTTCAGGACATGCATCTAGAGGAAGTCTCTACACTAGTAGTGCCACCAGGAGCAATGACAAGGAGCAGATCAAGAGCACTCTTCCACAAGTTCAGCTTATGGGTCGACAAGCTCATAGAGGAAGATCGACTAAGGACAATGGGCCAGAAGTGCAAAGAAGAGTCCAAAAGCTTCTCAACAATGCAAGGGACTTCAGAGACGTGAGCTTTAGTGGCAAGAGAGGTCAGGGCCCAAAGATTCCTAACCCTACTCCAAGTCGAAGACTAGGAGCAAGGCGCCTGCATGCCACAAGGACGGCCACCTTCCATTTCTTGGCCATGAGGTAAGTAAGGTAAGTTTCAATTCGAATATATGCCTCTTTCTATTTTGCAGGGTAGGATCTAGATTGTTTACATTTTTGAGTCAAAGACATTTTAGGAATAGGTCCTTTTTCGGTTATGCACTTTTGTACATTTTCCATTTGTGCACTTTGTAATCTTCCCTTTTCTTTCTTTGAGTCGACCCTAGAAGGTCAAGCTGTCGAGCATATTAATAAGTCTCCTTCCGGCATTGTAGTTCGACAACCATTTTGATATTAATAAAGTAGAACTTTCTTCCAACAAGTTTTCTCTCTAAGAATCTTGTGCGCTTAGAATCTAGTTGAGACCAGCCCTCCTAGCTCTAAGTTTGTGATTTATCACGAGGTTCATCACCCCTCGTGTGGTTCACTTCACCTTTCCATCGAATACCAACCCAAAAAACCCTATCCAAGAAGTCTAAGGTCGAGTTTCTCACCTAACCTTCTCCAAACAGCCCACACGCATATAAGCCTTGAATCGAGGCTTGTATCATGATTATTGTCATTCTGAGCTCTGAATCAAAAGTTATTGATGATTTCGTGCGGACATGTTATGTTGATCAGCCAGTTAAAATGATCATTCTAAATTGATCATTGGTGCTCATTGAGTAAAGGTTTAATACATGGCATCACGCTCTTTGCGATAAATTCGATTAATTCTAGGCTTTTTCGTACCTATTTATGGCATAAATTTTTTCACAGTATTGAAAATTTAGCTAGCTTAACGTGGGCATTGGATTCGGGTCATTCGAAGCTCTGAATCAAAAGTTACTAAGGATTTAGTGCGGAAATGCCAAGTTGATCATTCACTTAAAATGATCATTCTGAACTGATCATTGGTGTTCATTGAGTAATGGCTTATTAATGAAGCATAGTGCATGACATCAAACAGTTTGCAACAAATTCGATTACTTGGAGGCTTTGTCGAAGCTATTTCTATCTTAAATTTTGTCACAATATAGAAAATTTAGCTAGCCTAAAGTGGGCACAAGATTTGTGGCGTTATGAGCTGTGAATCAGAAGTTACAGACGATTTAGTGCAGACATGTCAAGTTGACCGACGAGTTGTAATGATCATTGCAAACTGTTCATTCGTGCTTATCGAGTAAAAGCTTATTAAAGAAGCATAATGCATGGCATCAAGATGTTTGGGATAGAATGGATTACTTGGATGGTTTGTCGTAGCTATTTCGTCCTTAAATTTTGTCTCAATCTAGAAAATTAAACTAGCTTAATGGGGTCATTAGATTTGTGTCATTTTGAGCTCTGAATCAAAAGCTCCGGACAGTTTTGCGTGGACATGTCAAGCTGATCGACTAGTTAAAATGATCAATCTAAACTGATCATTAGTGCTCATTGACTAAAGGCTTATTAATGAAGCATAATGTATGGCATCAAGCAGTTTGCAATAGAATGGATTAAGAGGCCATGTCGTAGCTATTTTAGTCTGAAATTTTGTGACACTATAGAATATTGAGCTAGCTTAACGTGGACATTGGATTCGTGCCATTCTGAGCTCTGAATCAAAAGTTATGGACGATTTCGTGTGGACATGTCAAGTTCACCGGGTAGTTAAAATGATCATTCTAAATTGATCGTTGGTGCTCATTGAGTAAAGGCTTATTAATGAAGCATAATTCATGGCATCATGCAGTTTGTGATAGATAGGATTACATGGAGTCTTTATCATAGTTATTTCAGTCTTAATATTTTTCACAATATAGAAAATAGAGCTAGCTTAACGTGAGCGTTGGATATTTGTTATTATGAGCTCTGAATAAAAAGTTATACACGATTTAGTGCGGACATGTCAAGTTTATCGGTCAGTTAAAATGATCATTTTAAACTGATCATTGGTCCTCATTGAATAAAGGCTTATAAATGAAGAATAATGCATAACATCTAGCATTTTGCGATAGATTTGATTACTTCAAGGCTTTGTCATATCAATTTCAGTCTTAATTTTTTTTCACAATATAGAAAATTCAAATAGCTTAACGTGGGCAATGGATTCGTGTCATTCTGAGCTATAAATCAAAAGTAATGAACGATTTTGTGCTGACATGTAAAATTCATCGGCAACTTAAAATGATCATTCTAAATTGATTAATAGGTGCTCATTGAGTAAAATCTTATAAATGAAGAATAATGCATGACATCAAGCATCTTGCGATAGATTGGAATACTTGTAACCTTTATCGTAGCTATTTCAGCTTAAATTTTTTTACAATATAGATATTTAGCTACCTTAAAGTGGACGTTGGATTCGTGTCATTCAGATCTCTTGATAAAAAAGTTACAAACGATTTAGTGCTGACATGTTAAGCGATAGGCCTGTTAAAATGATCATTCTAAACTGATCATTGTTACTCATTAAGTAAAGGCTTATCAATTAAGCATAATGCATGGCATCACGCTGTTTGTGCTGGATTCGATTACTTGGAGGCTTTTTTGTAGGTATTTAAGTTTTAAATTTTGTCACAATATAGAAAATTTAGCTAGCTTAATGTGGGTGTTGGATTCGTGTCATTCAGAGCTCTGAATCAAAAGTTAAGGACGATTTTGTGTGCACATGTCAAGTTGATCGGTGAGTTAAAACAATCATTCTAAACAGATCATTGATGCTCATTGAGTAAAAGTTTATTAACGAAGCATAGAGAATGTCATCAAGCAGTTTTTGATAGATTCGATTACTTGGAGGCTTTCTCTTAGCTATTTCAGTCGTAAATTTTGTCACAATATAGAAAATCTAGCTAGCTTAAGGTGGGCGTTGGGTTCGGTGCATTCGGCGCTCTGAATCAAAAGTTACAAACGATCTAGTGCGGACATTTCAGGTTGACCATCGAGTTAAAATGACCATTCTAAACTGATCAATTGGTGCTCATTGAGTGAAGACTTATAAATGAAGAATAATGCATCGCATCAAGCATTTTTCGATAGATTGTATTACAAGGAGGCTTTATTATAGCTATTTCAGTATTAAATTTTTTCGCAATATCAAAAATTGAGCTAATTTAACGTGGGCATTAGATTCGTGTCATTCTGAGCTTTGAATCCAAAGTTATAGACGATTTAGTGCGGACATGTCAAGCTGATCAGCCATTTAAAATGGTAATTCTAAACTGAACATTGGTGCTCATTGAGTAAAGGCTTATCAATGAAGCATAATGCATTGCATCACGCTTTTTGTGATGGTTCGATTACATGGAGGTTTTATCGTAGCTATTTAAGTCTTAAATTTTCTCACAATAAAAAAATTATCTAGCTTAATGTTGGCATTGGATTCATGTCATTCCGAGCTCTAAATCAAAAGTTACAAACGATTTAGTGCAGAAATCTCAAGTTGACCGGCGAATTAAAATGATCATTCTAAACTGCATTGGTGCTCAATGAGTAATGAAGTATATTAATAGCATATTAATGAAGTATACTGCATGGCATCAAGCTATTTTTGATATATTGGATTACTTGGAGGCTTTGTCGTAGGTACTTCATTCTTAAATTTTTTCACAATATAGAAAATTGAACTAGTTTAACGTGAGCATTAGATTCGTATTATTCTGAACTCGGAATCGTACAATTTAATGCAAACATGCCAAGTTGATCGGTCAATTATAATTACAATTCTAAACTGATCATTGGTGCTCTTGGAGTAAAGGCTTCTTAATGAAGCATAATATCACACAGTTTGCGATAGATTTGATTACTTGGAAGTTTTATCGTAGCAATTTCCGTATTCAATTTTGTTACAATATAGAAAATTCAGCTAGCTTAACGTGGGCATTAGATTCGTGTCTTTCAGAGCTCTGGATCAAAAGTTGAGGACGATTTAGTGCGGACATGCCAAGTTGATCGGTCAGTTAAAATTATTACTTTAAACTGATCATTGGGGCTCATTGAGTAAAGGCTTATTAATGATGCATAATGCGTGGTATCAAGCAGCTTGTGATAGATTCGATTACATGGAGGCTTTGTCGTAGCTATTTCAGTTTTCAATTTTGTCACAATATAGAAAATTGAGCTAGCTTAACGTGCGCATTTGATTCGGGTCATTCTTAACTCTGAATCAGAAGTTATGTAGGATTTCGTGCGGATATGTCAAGTTGACCGGTAGTTGAAATGATTATTATAAACAGATTATTGGTGCTCATTGAGTAAATGCTTATTAATGAAGCATAATTAATAGAATCAAGAGATTTGCGATAGATTGGATTACTTAGAGGCTTTGTCATACCTAATTCAGTTTTAAATTTTTTCACAATACAGAAAATTGACATACCTTAACGTGAGCGTCGAATTCGTGTCGTTCTGAGCTCGGAATCAAAAGATATAAACAATTTAGTGCGGACATGTGAAGTTTACCGGTAGTTAAAATGATACTTCTAAACTGATCATTGGTTCTCCTTGAATAAAGGCTTATAAATGAAACATAATGCACGGCATAACGAGTTTGGGATAGATTGGATTACTTCGAGGCTTGGTCTTAGCTATTTCGGTCTTAAATAGTTTTACAATATAGAAAATTTAGGTAGCTTAACATGGTCGTTGGATTTGTGGCATTCTGCGCTCTAAATCAAAAGTTACAGACGACTTTGTGCGGATATGTCAGGTTGAGTGGTGAGTTAAAATGATCATTCCGAAATGATCAATTGGTACTCATTGAGTACAATCTTATTAATGAAGCATAATGCATGGCACCAACCAGTTTGCGATAGAGTCGATTAGTTGGAGGCTTTGTCATAGCTATTTCAGTTTTCAATTTTGTATAGAAAATTGAGCTAGCTTAACGTGGGCATTGGATCGTGTCATTCTAAGCTCTGAATCAAAAGTTACAGATGATTTTGTGCTGATATGTCAAGTTGACCGCTAGTTAAAATGATCATTCTAAACTGATCATTGGTTCTCCTTGAGTAAATACTTATAAATGAAGCATAATTCATAGCATCAAGCAATTTACAATAGACTGGATTACTTGGAGGCTTTTTCATAGCTATTTCAGTTTTAATTTTTTTCCCAATATAGAAACTTGACCTACCTTAACGTGAGCGTCAAATTCGTGTCATTCTGAGCTATGAATCAAAAGATACAAAAGATTTAGTGTTGACATGTCAAGTTCACCGGTAGTTAAAATGATTCTTCTAAACTAATCATTGGTTCTCCTTAGTAAAGGCTTAAAAATGAAACATAATGCACGACATAATGAATTTGGGATAGATTGGATTACTTGGATGCTTGGTCTTAGCTATTTTGGTCTTAAATATTTTTACAATATAGAAAATTTAG
Source organism: Pugionium cornutum (assembly GCA_018901935.1). Classification (NCBI taxonomy): domain Eukaryota; kingdom Viridiplantae; phylum Streptophyta; class Magnoliopsida; order Brassicales; family Brassicaceae; genus Pugionium; species Pugionium cornutum. Next base: position 24,533,160 of record CM032165.1, on the reverse strand, counting down.
GTAGCTTAACATTGTCGTTGGATTTGTGGCATTCTGCTCTCTAAATCTAAAGTTACAAACGATTTTTTTTGGAGATTTCAGGTTGACCGGCGAGTTAAAATGATAATTCTAAACTTATCAATTGGTACTCATTGAGTACAAGCTTATTGATGAAGCATAATGCATGGCATCAACCAGTTTGCGATAGAGTGGATTAGTTGGAGGCTTTTTCATACCTATTTCAAACTTAAATTTTGTCACACTACAGAAATTTAAGCTAGCTTAACGTGGGCATTGGATTCATGTCAATCTAAGCTCTGAATCAAAAGTTATGTAGGATTTCGTGCGGATATGTCAAGTTAACCGGCTAGATAAAATGATCATTCTAAACTTATCATTGGTGCTCATTAAGTAAAGGCTTATTAATGATGAATAATTCATGGCACCAAGCAGTTTGCGATAGATTGGATTAGTTGAAGGCTTTGTCGTAGCTAATTCAGTCTTAAATTTTTTCATAATATAGAAAATTGAGAAAGATTAACGTGAGCGTTGGATTTGTGTCATTCTAATATATGAATCAGAAGTTATGGACGATTGCAGACATGTCTAGTTCATCGGTCAGTTAAAATGATCATTCTAAACTGATCACTGGTGCTCTTTCAGTAAGGGCTTACTTATGAAGCATAATGCGTGGCATCACGCAGTTTGTGATAGATTCAATTACTTAAAGGTTTTGTCACAGCTATTTCTATTTTAAAATTGGATACAATAGAGCTAGGTTAACGTGGGCATTGGGTTCGTGTCATTTTAGCTCTAAATCAATAGTTACAAACGATTTATTGCGGACATGTTAAGCTGATCGGCTAATTAAAATGATCATTCTAAACTGATCACTGGTGCTCATTGAGTAAAGGCTTATCAATGAAGCATAATGCATGGAATCACTCTATTTGCAAAAGTTTCGATAACATGGAGGCTTTGTCGTAGCAATTTAAGTCTTCCATTTTTATACGATATGGAAAATTGAGCTAGCTTAACGTGGGCGTTGGATTCGTGTCATTTTGAGCTTTGAATCCAAAGTTACAGAAGATTTTAGTGCGGACATGTTAAGCCGATCGGCCAGTTAAAATGATTATACTAAACTGAGCATTGGTGCTCATTGAGTAAAGCCTTTTCAATGAATCATATGCATGGCATCACTATTTTTGCCATAGACTCGATTGCATTGAGGCTTTGTCGTAGCTACTTAAGTCTTAAATTTTGTCACAATATAGAAAATTTAGCTAGCTTAACATGGGCATTGGATTCATGTCATTCCGAGCTCTAAATCAAAAGTTAGAAACGATTTAGTGCGGAAATCTCAAGTTGAACGACGACTTAAAATGATCATTCTAAACTGCATTGGTGCTCAATGAGTAATGAAGTATATTAATAGCATATTAATGAAGTATACTGCATGGCATCAAGCTATTTTTGATATATTGGATTATTTGGAGGCTTTGTCGTAGGTACTTCATTCTTAAATTTTTTCACAATATAGAAAATTGAACTAGTTTAACGTGAGCATTAGATTCGTATTATTCTGAGCTCGGAATCGTACAATTTAATGCAAACATGCCAAGTTGATCGGTCAATTATAATTATAATTCTAAGCTGATCATTGGTGCTCTTGGAGTAAAGGCTTCTTAATGAAGCATAATATCACACAGTTTGCGATAGATTCGATTACTTGGAAGTTTTATCGTAGCAATTTCCGTATTCAATTTTGTTACAATATAGAAAATTCAGCTAGCTTAACGTGGGCACTAGATTCGTGTCTTTCAGAGCTCTGGATCAAAAGTTGAGGACGATTTAGTGCGGACATGCCAAGTTGATCGTTCAGTTAAAATTATTACTTTAAACTAATCATTGGGGCTCATTGAGTAAAGGCTTATTAATGATGCATAATGCGTGGTATCAAGCAGCTTGTGATAGATTCGATTACATGGAGGCTTTGTTGTAGCTATTTCAGTTTTCAAATTTGTCACAATATAGAAAATTGAGCTAGCTTAACGTGCGCATTTGATTCGGGTCATTCTTAACTCTGAATCAGAAGTTATGTAGGATTTCGCACGGATATGTCAAGTTGACCGGTAGTTAAAATGATTATTATAAACAGATTATTGGTGCCCATTGAGTAAATGCTTATTAATGAAGCATAATTAATAGAATCAAGTGTTTTGCGATAGATTGGATTACTTAGAGGCTTTGTCATACCTAATTCAGTTTTAAATTTTTTCACAATACAGAAAATTGACCTACCTTAATGTGAGCGTCGAATTCGTGTCGTTCTGAGCTCGGAATCAAAAGATATAAACAATTTAGTGCGGACATGTGAAGTTTACCGGTAGTTAAAATGGTACTTCTAAATTGATCATTGGTTCTCCTTGAATAAAGGCTTATAAATGAAACATAATGCACGGCATAACGAGTTTGGGATAGATTGGATTACTTCGAGGCTTGGTCTTAGCTATTTCGGTCTTAAATATTTTTACAATATAGAAAATTTAGGTAGCTTAACATGGTCGTTGGATTTGTGGCATTCTGCGCTCTAAATCAAAAGTTACAGACGACTTTGTGCGGAAATGTCAGGTTGAGTGGTGAGTTAAAATGATTATTCCGAAATGATCAATTGGTACTCATTGAGTACAATCTTATTAATGAAGCATAATGCATGGCACCAACCAGTTTGCGATAGAGTCGATTAGTTGGAGGCTTTGTCATAGCTATTTCAGTTTTCAATTTTGTCACAATATAGAAAATTGAGCTAGCTTAACGTGGGCATTGGATCGTGTCATTCTAAGCTCTGAATCAAAAGTTACAGATGATTTTGTGCTGATATGTCAAGTTGACCGCTAGTTAAAATGATCATTCTAAACTGATCATTGGTTCTCCTTGAGTAAATACTTATAAATGAAGCATAATTCATAGCATCAAGCAATTTACAATAGATTGGATTACTTGGAGGCTTATTCATAGCTATTTCAGTTTTAAATTTTTTCCCAATATAGAAACTTGACCTACCTTAACGTGAGCGTCGAATTTCTGTCATTCTGAGCTATGAATCAAAAGATACAAAAGATTTAGTGTGGACATGTCAAGTTCACCGGTAGTTAAAATGATTCTTCTAAACTAATCGTTGGTTCTCCTTGAGTAAAGGCTTAAAAATGAAACATAATGCACGACATAATGAATTTGGGATAGATTGGATTACTTGGAGGCTTGGTCTTAGCTATTTTGGTCTTAAATATTTTTACAATATAGAAAATTTAGGTAGCTTAACATTGTCGTTGGATTTGTGGCATTCTGCTCTCTAAATCAAAATTTACAAACGATTTTTTGTGGAGATTTCAGGTTAACCGGCGAGTTAAAATGATAATTCTAAACTTATCAATTGGTACTCATTGAGTACAAGCTTATTGATGAAGCATAATGCATGGCATCAACCAGTTTGCGATAGAGTGGATTAGTTGGAGGCTTTTTCATACCTATTTCAAACTTAAATTTTGTCACACTACAGAAATTTAAGCTAGCTTAACGTGGGCATTGGATTCGTGTCAATCTAAGCTCTGAATCAAAAGTTATGTAGGATTTCGTGCGGATATGTCAAGTTAACCGGCTAGATAAAATGATCAATCTAAACTTATCATTGGTGCTCATTAAGTAAAGGCTTATTAATGATGCATAATTCATGGCACCAAGCAGTTTGCGATAGATTGGATTAGTTGAAGGCTTTGTCGTAGCTAATTCAGTCTTAAATTTTTTCATAATATAGAAAATTGAGAAAGATTAACGTGAGCGTTGGATTTGTGTCATTCTAATATATGAATCAAAAGTTATGGACGATTGCAGACATGTCTAGTTCATCGGTCAGTTAAAATGATCATTCTAAACTGATCACTGGTGCTCTTTCAGTAAGGGCTTACTTATGAAGCATAATGCGTGGCATCACGCAGTTTGTGATAGATTCAATTACTTAAAGGTTTTGTCACAGCTATTTCTATTTTAAAATTTGATACAATAGAGCTAGGTTAACGTGGGCATTGGATTCGTGTCATTTTAGCTGTAAATCAATAGTTACAAACGATTTATTGCGGACATGTTAAGCTGATTGGCTAATTAAAATGATCATTCTAAACTGATCACTGGTGCTCATTGAGTAAAGGCTTATCAATGAAGCATAATGCATGGAATCACTCTATTTGCAAAAGTTTCGATAACATGGAGGCTTTGTCGTAGCAATTTAAGTCTTCCATTTTTATACGATATGGAAAATTGAGCTAGCTTAACGTGGGCGTTGGATTCGTGTCATTTTGAGCTTTGAATCCAAAGTTACAGAAGATTTTAGTGCGGACATGTTAAGCCGATCGGCCAGTTAAAATGATTATACTAAACTGAGCATTGGTGCTCATTGAGTAAAGCCTTTTCAATGAATCATATGCATGGCATTACTATTTTTGCCATAGACTCGATTACATTGAGGCTTTGTCGTAGCTACTTAAGTCTTAAATTTTGTCACAATATAGAAAATTTAGCTAGCTTAACATGGGCGTTGGATTCGTGTCATTCTGAGCTCTGAATCGAAAGTTACGGACAATTTTTTGTGGACATGTCAAGTTGAACGGCGACTTAAAATGAAGCATATGCAGTGTTTGCGATAGATTTGATTACATTGAGGCTTTGTCGTAGCTACTTACGTCTTAAATTTTATCAAAATATAGAAAATTTGTCTTGCTTAACGTGGGCATTGTATTCATGGCATTTTACGCCCTTAATCAAAAGTTACAAAAGATCTAGTGCGGACATGTCAGGTTGACCGGCGAGTTAAAATGATAATTCTAAACTGATCAATTGGTGCTCATTGAGTATAAGCTTATTAATGAAGCATAATGATGTCATCAAGCAGTTTGCGATAGATTGGATTACTTGGAGTCTTTGTCGTAGCTATTTCAGACTTAAATTTTGTCACACTACAGAAAATTAAGCTAGATTAACGTGGGTATTGGATTCGTGTCATTCTGAGCTCTGAATCAAAAATTATAGATGATTTCGTGCGGATATGTCAAGTTGACCGGCTAGTTAAAATGATCATTATAAACTGATCATTGGTGCTCATTGAGTAAAGGCTTATTAATGAAGCATAATTCATGGCATTAAGCAGTTTGCAATAGATTGTATTAGTTAGGGGCTTTGTTGTAGCTAATTCAATCTTAAATTTTTTTTAAAACATAGATAATTGAGCTAGCTTAACGTGAGCGTTGGATTCGTGTCATTTTGATCTCTAAATCAAAAGTTAGAGGCGATTTAATGTAGACATGTCAAGTTGATTGGTTAGTTATAATGATCATTCTAAACTTATCATTGGTGCTCACTGAGTAAAGGCTTATTAATGAAACATAATGCATGGCATCGCACTGTTTGAGATACATTTGAGTCTTAAATTTTGTCACAATATTAAAAATTGAGCTAGCTTAACATGGGAATTTAATTTGTGCCATTCTGAACTCTAAATCAAAAGTTATGGATGATTTTGTGCAGACATATCAAGTTGATCGGCGAGTTAAAATGATCATTCTAAATTGATCATTGGTGCTCATTGAGTAAAAGCTTGTAAATGAAAAATAATGCATGGCATCAAGCATTTTGCAATAGATTAGATTACATGGAGGCTTTATCGTTGCTACTTTGACGATATTGAAAACTGAGCTAGCTTAACGTCGGCGTTGGATTCGTGCCATTTTGAGCACTGAATCAAAAGTTACAGACAATTTAGTGCAGACATGTTATGCTGATCGGCTAGTTAAAATGATCATTCTAAAGTGATCATTGGTGATTATTGAATAAAGCCTTATCAATGAAGTATAATGCATGCCATCACGCTGTTTGCGATAAATTTAATTACTTGGAGGCTTTTTCATAGCTATTTAAATCTTATATTTTGTCTCAATATTGAAAATTTAGCTAGCTTAACGTGGGCATTGGAATCGGGTCATTCAAAACTCTGAATCAAAAGTTAGTAACGATTTAGTGCAACATGCCAAGTTGATCAGTCAGTTAAAATGATCATTCTAAACAGATCATTGATGCTCATTGAGTAAAGCTTCTTAATGAAGCACAGTGCATGAAATCAAGCAGTTTGCGACCGATTCAATTAGTGGGTGTTGAATTCATGTCATTTTGAGCTCTAAATAAAAAATTAAAGACGATTTAGTGCAGACATGTCAAGTTGATCAGATAGTTAAAATTATCATCCTAAATTGATTGTTGGTGCTCATTAAGTTACTAAAGCATAATGCATTGCATCACGCAATTTGGGATAGATTGGATTTCTTGGAGGCTTTGTCGTAACTATTTTGGTCTTAAATTTTGCCACAATATAGAAAATTTAGCTAGTTTATCTTGGTTGTTGCATTCTTGTCAATCTGACTCTAAATCAAAAGTTACGGACAATTTAGTGCGTACATGTCAAGTTGATCGGCCAATTAAAATGATCATTCTAAACTGACGATTGGTGTTCCTTGAGTGAAGAGTTATAAACAAAGCATAATGCATTGCATATTGGGATAGATTGGTTTACTTGGAGGTTTTACCGTAGCTCTTTTAGTCTCAAATGTTGTCACAATATTGAAAATTAAGCTAGGTTAATGTGTGCGTTGGATTCATGTCATTTTGAGCTCTAGTTCAAAACTTAAAGACTATATGGTGCGGACATGTCAAATTGATCAGCTAGCTAAAGTGATCATTATAAACTGATCATTGGTGCTCATTGAGCAAAGGTTTACAAATGAAGCATAATGCATGGCCTCACGCAGTTTTGCATAGATTGGATTACTTGAACACTTTGTCATAGCTTATTCGATCCAAACTTTTGTCATAATTTAGAAAATTGAGGTAGCTTAACGTGGGCATTGGATTCGTGTCATTCTATACTCTAAATCAAAAGATACAGACTATTTAGTGCGGACATGTCAAGTTGATCAGTCCGTTCAAATGGTCATTCTAAACTGATTATTGGTGCTCCTTAAGTAAAGGCCTATAAATGATGCATAATGCCCATGTATTTTGAGTTAGTTCTGGATACATTGGATTACTTGAAGGCTTTGTTGTAGCTCTTTCAGTTTTAAATGTTGTCAAAATTTAGAAAATTGAGTTAGCTTAACGTGGACGTAGGATTCGTGTCATTCTGAACTATAAATCAAAAATTATGGATGATTACGTGCGTACATGTCAAGTCGACCGGCAAGTTGAAATGATCATACTACACAAATCATTGGTGCTCCTTGAGTAAAGACTTATAAAAGAAGCATAATGCATGGCATTACGTAGTTTGGGATACATTGACTTACTTGCAGGCATTGTCGTAGCTATTTCGATCCTAAATTTTGCCACAATATACATAATTGAGCTAGCTTAACGTGGTTGTTAGATTCGCATCATTTTGAACTCTAAATCAAAAGTTACGAAAGATTCAGTGTGGACATGTCAAGTTGATTGTCTAGTTAAAATGATCATTCTAAGCTGATCATTGGTGCTCCTTGAGTAAACGCTGATAAATGAATCATAATGCATGGCATCACGCACTTTGGGATACATTGGATTATTTGGAGTCTTTGTCGTAGCTTTTTCACTCTCAAATATTGTCACAATATTGAAAATTGAGCTAGATTAGTGTGGACGTTGGATTCATGTCATTTTGATCTCTAGTTCAAAAGTTAAAGACGATTTAGTGTGGACATGTCAAGTTAATCATCTTAGTTAAATTGATCATTTTAAAGTGATCATTGGTGCTCATTGAGCAAAGGTTTATTAATGAAGAATAATATATTGCATCACGCATTTTGGGATAGATTAGATTACTTGGAGGCTTTGTCATAGCTATTTCGGTCTTAAATTTGCCACAATATAGAAAATTTAGCTAGCTTAACGTGGTCGTTGGATTCGTGTCATTTTGAACTATAAATGAAAAGTTACGGACGATTTTGGGCATACATGTCAAGTTGTTAGACTAGTTAAAATGATCATTCTAAACTAATCATTAGTGCTCCTTGAGTAAAGGCTTATCAATGAAGCATAATAGATAGCATCACGCAGTTTGGGATGATTAGATTAATTGAAGGATTTGTGGTACCTCTTTCAGTCTTAAATGTTGTCACAATATAGAAAATTGAGCTAGCTTAATCTGGGCCTTGGATTTGTGTCATTTTGAACTGAAAAGGTTACTTACGATTAAGTGCGTACATGTCGGCCAGTTAAAACGATAATTCTAAACTAATCATTGGTGCTCCTTAAGTAAATACTTATAAATGAAGCATAATGCATGCCATAATGTAGTTTGGGATACATTGGCTTACGTGGAGGCTTTGTCATAACTCTTTCATCGCAAATGTTGTCACAATATGGAAAATCACTTATCTTAACGTGGGTGTAGAATTCATGTCATTTTAAGCTATAAAAAATCAAAAATTAAAGATGATTTAGTGCAAACATGTCAAGTTGATAAGCTAGTTAAAATTATCATTCTAAATTGATTGTTGCTCCTCATTAAGTAAAGGCCTATAAATGACGTATAATGCTTGGCATCACGCAATTTGGGATAGATTGGATTTCTTGGAGGCTTTTTCGTAGCTATTTCGGTCTTAATTTTTGTCACAATATAGAAAGTTTAGCCAGCTTAACTTGCGCGTTGCATTTTTGTCATTCTGAACTCTAAATCAAAAGTTATGGACAATTTAGTGCGTACACATCAAGTTGATCGACGAGTTAAAATGATCATTCTAAACTGACGATTGGTGCTCCTTGACTGAAGAGTTATAAACAAAGCATAATGCATTGCATATTGGGATAGATTGGATTACATGGAGGCTCTGGTGTAGCTCTTTTAGTCTGAAATGTTGTCACAATATTGAAAATAGAGCTAGCTTAATGTGGGAGTTGGTTTCTAGTCATTTTGAGCTCTAGTTCAAAAGTTAAAGATTATTTAGTGCGGATATGTCAAATTGATCAGCTAGTTAAATTGTCCATTCTAAACTGATCATTGGTGATCATTAAGCAAAGGTTTAAAAATAAGGTATAATGCATGGCATCACACAGTCACTACAAGAAAACATAAATATTTCCAACGGGATTTCTGATGGAAATAAAACCATCAAAATTTTCCAACCTCAATGCGATGGTTTTCCGACAGACTACCGAGGGAATTTATTTCATCTGTGTTCCATCGATAATTCTTGATGCTTGCACTACCTTTGGGAAATCGATGGTAAAACCTGATGGCTTTCCGTCCGTTTTCCGACGAACACGTTGGCATCGGGATATCCTCTTAAAACCATCGCACATTACCGACGAAATACAAACCGTTGGTTTTTTCCGACTATTTCCTGATAGAATGTTGTTTTTACTATCTGTCTGGAATCCATCGGGAACATATCGATGGGCTGACATTGAGTATCGTCGGTTGGTCGTCGGAAATATCCCGCCATGGTTGGAAACCATCGAAATCCATCGGAAAAGAGAATATTCTTAATAATAATATATTAAAAATTTGTGATTATCTATTAAAAATTAGTAATAATCTGTTAAACATTAGTAATAATCTATTAAAAATTAGTAATAATCTGTTAAAAATTAGTAATAATCTGTTAAAAATTAGTAATAATCTGTTAAAAATTAGTAATAATCTGTTAAAAATTAGTAATAATCTGTTAAAAATTCCTAATAATCTTCTAATTTTCAATATAAATACGCTACGCTCCTTCACAATTTCACCAGAACAAAAAATCATAAGATAATGTCTTCTTTGGATTCTTATGATTATTTTCGATCGTCGATGGATAAAACTCGGTATGATTTAACAACGGCGGAATTGACTGATGAATTTGCGGAAGGTGTTGAAGAGTTCATGACATTTGCATCAAACAATAGCATGACATTCGAATACAGTAAAATGTATTATCCGTGTATTAAATGTCGAAATCATAAATTAATCTCTGTTAGAGAAGTACGTAATCATTTGTATAGGGCTGGATTTATGCCGGGTTACAAAATTTGGTATTCACATGGACAAACTGATGCAACAATGGAATATTATGGTAGTACTTCAAAAAGGTTAGATAGTACTAATGTTAGGGTAGAAGAACCGGCATCACAAGTTCATATAAACGGAGGTACTATTCAGTTGGTGAATGATGCATTTCATGAACAAAGAGCATCATACATTGAAGATAGTATTAGAATAGAGGAACCTAATTTGAAAGCCCGGAAATTTTTTGATATGTTAGATGCATCCAAACAGCCTTTGTATAAAGGATGTAGAGATGGATTATCGCCTTTATCTGCTGCAAGCAGGTTGATGACGATAAAGACGGATTTCAACTTGGCTGAAGATTCTGTGAATGAGATAGCAGATTTTGTTGGAGATATATTATCTGAAGATAATTTTACACCTGCTTCATATTACAAGGTTCAAAACCTTGTAACTGGTCTTGGATTGCCATATCAGATGATCGATGTATGTATTGTCAACTGCATGATCTATTGGAGAAATGATGAAAACCGCATGAAGTGCTGATTTTGCCACAAACCTCGATTTCAAGAGAGAAGCGGTAGAGTACCTATTCCGCATAAATGGATGTGGTATTTGCCATTGACAGAGAGGTTAAAGAGTTATATCAATATGAACACACGAAATGACGTATGAGATGGCATGCAGAACATAATTCGATTGGAGAAATTTTGCATCCCTCAGATGTAGATGCATGGAAACATTTTCAACAGGTTTATTCTAGTTTTGCATATGAACCTAGAAACATATACCTCGTGTTATCTATAGATGGATTCAACCCTTTAGGGAAGCATGGGAGGCAATACTCACTGTGGCCAGTTATCATGACTCCTTATAATTTCCCTCCTTCGTTGTTCATGAAACGGAAGTTTTTGTTTCTAACAATTCTCGTCCTCTGTCCAGAGCATCCTAAGCGATCGCTTGATATTTTCTTGCAGCCACTAATTCACGAGTTAAAAATATTCTGGGAAAATGGTGGCGAAGCATTCGATGTTTCCAATCAATAGAACTTCTTGATGCGAGCTGTACTTATGTTGACCATAAGTGATTTTCCAGCATATGGTATGTTATTAGGATGGTCGACGCATAGAAGATTAGCATGCCCATATTGTCAAGATAATACTGATGCGTTCCAACTGAAACACGGACGAAAGACTAGTTTGTTCGATTGTCATCGTCGATTTCTACCACAAGATCATCCATATCGCTAGAGCACGACATTATTTAGGAAAAACAAAAAAACATTTGATGGTCCAGCTCCTATTCTTGATGGGAATTATATGATGACTCAACTTAGAGATTTTTGTGCTGAGAGAACGGCTTCATGTGGAGGTAACAGATATTACCCTGTTGATGGTTGTGGCGAATACCATAATTGGCACAAGAAGAGGATTTTTTGGAATTTACCATATTGGAAGGACCATTTGTTGTGCCATAATCTAGATGTTATGCACATTGAGAAAAATTTTTCGACAACATAATGAATACCATTCTAAATGTGCAAGGAAAACCGAAAGATAATCTGAAAGCTAGATTGGATTTACCGGATACTTGTTCTAGGAAGGAACTACATGTAAAGTCAAATGGAAAATCATTGTCTCCAGTATTCCGGTAGGGTGCAAAAGATGAATTCTTTGACTAGATTAAGCATAGTATCAAATTTCCAGATGGATATGCATCTAATCTTCGTAATTGTGTTGATACTATTGAAAGCAAATTTTCAGAGATGAAAAGTCATGATTGTCATGTTGTCATGCAAAAACCATTTCCATTTGCCTTTACCGATCTTTTGCCTAAAAACGTCCACGGAGCAATTGTAGGTACTTTTATATTATTATATATATAAATAATCATAATTTCATATATTATAGGGAGAAGTACTAGAATGACGCTGAATTCGTCCTTAATTATTTTTTGACCCTAATGTTTCGTTAATTACTAAAATAATTTGGGTACCGAGCGTACCTTTCCTCGTCGTTGTTACAAAAACATAATTATGCAAAATGCCATTACTATCCCCGGGGTTTTGGTGACGCGTCAGTGGAAAAATCACTGTTATTACGAAAATGCCACAGAAAGTCAGGGGTATCAAAATAATTCTGGCACGGAAAATCTGCCGCAGTTTTTTATGTAATAGTCACAGACTTTATAAGTTTGTGACATACTTAATAAGTTTATCACACACTTAATAAGTCTGTCCCAGACTTATAAAAGTCTGCCAATAGACATATAAAGTCTACGACAGATTTATTTTGTGTTACGTAATCGTATGCGGTTTTTATAAGTTTGCGACAGATTTAATGTCATATGACAGCAGAATTATTAAATCTGTGGTCACGAAGGATAAGTCTGCCGCATATTTATTTTCTAATTTTTGCTCGTAGATTTATTTTTCCAATGGCTGGTTTACATTGAATCTGCTATCGAAGAAGATTCACAAAATAATTACTAGACTAACATTTCGGCTCAGCAGATTTTTTTAATGACAAAATAGATTTTCATTAAATCTATCCGTTACGGCAGTCGGATTTCCTCTACTAAGCAGCAGATTTAAGTATGACTAAACTAATTCTTTGGATTTTGTATGCATAGCAGACTTTTGGGTCATTACAGACATGTAATGGTAGACTTATTAATTTTCAAAATGCCAATTTTAACCCTCTTTGAGAATCACGTATGAGGCGATTTTAGGGTTAGCCGCCGCATCTTCTTCAACCTCGAGCACATCGAAATTTTCAGCTGAACTTCAAAGCATTTAATTTTTTCTCGTTTTCTTCACATTCTCGTAAAAAATATTTTCTATACCAATTTTCTTGATGGAAGACATAATTCTTATTTGTGGTGAATGGATTTTCGAGAAAAATTGATTGTCATTCAATGTCGACAACAAGAAAGGGTGTAAAATCTTATCCGCAAATGCTTAGACACGTTTCAAAGATTTGTTGATGATGGTTTACGAAGAGTACGAGGTCGATAGAAATCAGTATGATGTTGAATTAAGCTACATGTTTACGAAGAAGATATTGTTGAAACTACCGGTAAACACACCTCCGGTGAAAGTGGAAGTTGTCGACAGCTTCATGGGTTTTTGGGTATGATTAAAACCAAGGCAATTCGGTTATGTGTGGAGGTTAGAGAGAAAAAAAGCAAAAATTGATAGTCTGTCAATTCATCGTGACAATGATGAATATTTTAACTACAAATATCGACACGAGGAGGTTGGCGATGATAAACACGACGAAGAACCAACTACTGAAGTGGTTTCACCATGCAAAGACGATGAAGATGATGAGTATCGATTTGATTACTGTGATGATTTTGATGGAGCAAGCTCTGAGGATGAAGGCTTTAGTGTTTATGGAAGGCTTTCTCAAAGTGAAGAGGATGAGATTCCAAAATTACTGCCCAAGAAAAGACTATCAAATGGTGGTAATAACGAAGAACAAATTGGTAATGGTAGGACAAATTTATGAGACAAAAGATGCATTAGTTACTAGATTGAAGATTTTATCGGTTTTACATCAATTCGATTTTGATGTATATAAATCAACCCTAGTGATTTTAATCGTAAAATGTTGGGTGAGCGACTGCAGTTGGAGAGTACAAGCTACACCGGTTGGGAACACGCCACAATTTACAAATTAGGAAACTCGTTTCAAACCATACATGTTCTATTACAATGCGATCGGGACGTATGCGACAAGCAACTCCTGAAATTCTTGGTGATTTGTACAAAGATTTTGTAGGTGGTGTTGGTTCTAATGTTTTGCCATGTCATGTTGCTGATGCATTGCATATGAGATTTGGTATCAAGATTCGTAAATATGTTAATTTATAGTTTGTGATAGTTTTCTGTAGTTTTGACAGATTTATTTTAATATATACGGCTGCAGTTATTGTAAACGGTGACAGATTTATTTTTATATAACCACAGTTTATGGTAGTTATGGGAGATTTATTTATTATATATAGAGTGACAGTTTTGGAAGTTGTGGCAGATTTATTTTATTACAGTGGGTGACAGTTGTTTGGTAGTTGTGGTAGAGTTATTTTATATAGTCACAGTTTTTGGTAGTTGTGGTAGAGTTATTTTATACAGTCACAGTTTTTGGTAGTTATGTCGGTGGCAGTTTTTTTGGTGTAGTTGCCATATTGAAAAGCATATAGGACACTTAGACATACACGATTTTGGTAAGGGGTTCTCCGGAAAGAGGTTATGAAGAATTACCTACTTACTTGTATATGATCAAAAGAGCTAATCTTGGAACGCTTACTCGTCGAGAAGTTGATGAACTCGAAAGGGTCAAGTACGTTTTTATTGCGTTTAGTGCTAGCTTGAATGGATTTCCTTTCATGCGTAAAGTTGTTGTGGTGGATGGTACGTTCCTGCAAGGGAAATATAAAGGGACACTTCTCATCGCAGCTTTTCAGGATGGAAATTTTCAAATATTTCCCATAGCTTTTGCAGTAGTTGATACAGAGAATGATGATTTATGGGAATGGTTCTTCAGGCAGCTTAGTTGTGTTATACCCGATGATGAAGGTCTTGCAAATATATATGATCGGCATCGATCAATTGGTAATGCAATTGGAAAGATATATCTGATGGCTTGTCGGGGAATTTGCACGTACCATCTTTACAAAAATATAATACAACGGTATAGAGGTGTTGCTGCATTTCGTTTAGTGAAAAGGGTGGCGAATGCATTTTGAATTTCTGATTTTGAAATGATATTTGACAAAATACACGCCTTAAATCTAGCATTGCATAACTATTTGGTAAATGCTGACGTGAAGATGGGGTCTCGTGTTCATTTCTCTGGGGATCGATACAACATCACCACATCAAACATATGTGAATCCCCTAATAAAGTTCTTTCGGAATTTAGGACTTTACCTATTGTAGAAAACTACTAGAAACTGTGCGGTTAATGATGACAAGATGGTTTGCAGAACACAGGAATGATGCATGTAGAATGAAAACAACTCTCACTCATGGTGTTGAAAAGATGTTGGAGGTAATATTGAACAAGTTCATAGATTTTTAGGGAATTTCTATTTCTTTACTAATGTTTTATTTTTCTTAGGGACGGCTTCCATATGCTAAGCAAGTTAATGTACAAGTGATCAAAGTTGATCAGACTCAGGTTACAGGTGTCTCATCTTTGCATGTAGTAAACCTTACGGAGAAAAAATGCACATGTCGCAGATTTGACTTGGAAAAACTACCATGTGTACATGTAATTGCAGTAGCGGAGGCACGAAAAATATGTCGTATATCACTTTGTCATCCTTATTACTTTACGAACTATTTGTATAATGCGTATGCGACATCAGTTCTACCCAGAGATGTCACATCACCTGCTCATGTCCATATCACAGAGAATGTGTGTTTGCCACCTTTGGTTCGCCAGCAGCCAGGGCGTTCCAAAAATTCAAGGATAAAATCCGCCTTAGAGAATGTGGTAGACAAAAAAACGGCCCCGGAAATAATATGCATGTTCCAAATGCAATGCAACTGGACATAATTATAAAACGTGTAAGGCTCCTAAGCCATTTTTGTGATTTTCAACATTTGATTGCAGTTCTAATGTTAAACTTGTAATGTTAAGCTTGTAATGTTAAACTTGTAATGTTAAACTTGTAATGTTAAACTTGTAATGTTAAACTTGTAATGTTAAACTTGTAATGTTAAACTTGTAATGTTAACTTATCATACACTAATAAGTTTGCCATCACTAACTTATCATACACTAATAAGTCTACCAATATTACCAAACAAGTTTGCAACGTTAATTACTAAGTCTGTCATCGTGAGCTAATAAGTCGGCCATATCTACTTAAACAAGTAAAAAAATGTAACACCAATCAAGATTAAACCTACCACTATCGCTTTCAGTTTCGCAATCTCATCGGCATTGTTTTGAATCTTAAAATGCATAATCTCCTAATTGTTATCACAAGGGCATCTTCTTGTGTGATCTTCATTACGCAACCTTAAAATAGTTAATTCCTCTGCAATATCTTCATCCCACCCTTTGTGAATGTGGTAGCCAGGATCCTCATGCATTTGACACGTAAAGAATTTTCTTTCTGGATTGGTTGTTGTATAAGATGTCAAAACATCTACTTCTCCACCACATGAACACCTAGTTGGGATTCCAAATTGAGAATCAGTTCTACAACATCCACTGCTAATGGTTCCTTTGGAGGAAGAGCTTTGGCTGTAGCTGTATCTTCCCATACCACTAAAAATACATAACACGAGTACATCAAATCAAAACCCCGAGTAAATCGAATCCAAAACGCAAGTACATCAAACTTACCGAAATTGAACTTACCAAAATCGAATCAATAAATCGAATCCAAAACTCGAATAACTAATCAAATCCCAAAATCAAATTAAATAGAATAAATGAACTCGGGAACAAGAGGAGAAGATGAGCTAACCCTAGAATTTGGGGGAAATAAATAGGGACCCACCCTGTTCATATAATTAGGATTTTAGGGTATAGAATAGGGACTCTATAGAATAAGAGATACGATTATGTAAGTCTATCATTTTTAGAGATTACATGATTGTAGAATAAGAGATATGATTATGTAATTCTATCATTAGGATTGAGATTTTTAGGAATTACATGATTGTAAAATCAGAGATACGATTATGTATGTCTATCATTAGGATTGAGATTTTTAGGGATTACATATTGTAATTGATTGTAATTGCTACTTTATAATACATTTAGGATATATCAAGCTACAAATAAGTCTGCTATTGAAATAGTGTTTAAGGTATTACAAATAACCAATAAGTCTGCCATGACAAACTATCAAATTATAAATAAATCTATCATTGAAATAACGTTTAGGATATCACTATACCCTAAAATAATCAATAAGTCTGCCATGAAATCCAATAAGTCTACCATGAAAGTCATACTAACGATGACAGATTACAAATCTAGCCAAACAAATAAGCCTGTCATCATTAACTAATTAGTCTGTGATAATAAATTAATTAAGTCTCCCACCAAACTTGTAAACAGTATATCATTGTGAATTTGTCAGAAATGGAATTCTGAACTCGGAAGCACGAGGTAAGGGGTTCGATAAATGAAACGAGGGTTCCACAACCTCGTCAAGTATTTCAGCAGCCAACTTCTCACCCAATGCCTTGATGTTCTCGTCATTCAAACCATCAAATGTACATCCAAGAGCAAGACACTTAGCGTATATGATAGCATAGACACCAAAATCTCCTGGAACAAATTTTTGAGGAACATTCTTCAATCTTGTAACCCTAAATTGCTTCTCAGTGTTCTTCCGAATGTTATGAGAAACCCATTTGTTCAACATAATGGGAATCATTCTGGTGAAAGGCCAACAATACTGAAGAATGTTTTTGTCATCTGGCACCACGTGAGGTATGATGTCATATACATGGATTGTTTCCTTATGTAGGTTAATGTCCACAGCTATCCAATGGTTGGAGTTAACAAAAACGTAGGCGAACAAGTGGTCTACATTGATGTACCATTTCTTATTCATCTCTGAATCATGCGGTATGGCACCATTAACCATCTGTTTGTAGCTATCTTCGAGAACAAATTTCTTGGGATCTTCATTGAACTTCACGTAGTCATGTACCCAAGAATTCACGAACCAAGGGTCTAAGAAATCAATACGTGAAAACCGATATGGGGATGGACTACGCATGGACCGCTTACGGAACATAGTCATCGCAGAACATAGATGATGTAATAAAAAAACAAACAAATTACTACAGTTAAACAAATCTGCTATCAAAATAAACTATATCCTAAACAAAACTGCTATGGTAAAATAAATCTACTAATAATATAAAACATATCAAAAACAAAACTGCCACTAAAACAGTAAATTTGTAGCAAAATAAAACAAATCTACCCTTAAAATAAAACAAATCTGCCATATAGTAAATCATCGAAATACAACAAATCTGCCATTTAATAAATCTTCCACCTAAACAAAACTACCATCAAGTAAACTAAGTAATAACGTACCGAATCACTCAACCAGCCATAATCAGATTTAGCCAATTTCTTCCTTGGAGTAATAATTGTTCTGTAGAATTCAACTCCCGAATCTCATGATCCAATTGGTTCGTTCCTATATAAGCTAAGAAATTATATACAGGAAGAGATTAATAATAAGAAATTAATATAAGATTCAATAACATATTCATCACGTTCTGTGAATTCCATAAATTTCCGCAGCTTATGCTGTTCAACTGGGGCAAACAGATCGTATGCTGTTGGTGAAGGGATTACCCCTTGCAAAAATTTATGCACTGGGGCAAACAAATCATTTGAAGTTTTTTGTGGTGGTGGTGGTGGTGGTGGTGGTGGGTTTACACTTTTCACAACCACTCTCTTCATTGTAGAATTCCCTTCAAAAGGGCTTCTTTGGGTTCTCGCCAATTGCGGTTGACATTTTCCTAAGTCCGTTTTGTCATCCAAAGCTTTTATTTGACTTACCATAGCATCTAGAGCTTTGCCAAATACTTTGTTCGACTCCCGAACATTGGGGTCCAAAAACGTTGCCGCAGACAATTCGTTACCTTCAACAACAAGTTCTTTCTTTTTTGACAAATTGGATTTCTTTTCAACACGGGTTCTCACATCTGGTTGTGAACCACTCTTGTTACGTAGGGTTCTCACATTACATGGGGTTCTCGCATCCTCTTTTGACCCACTCTTGTTACATGTGGTTCTCGTACTTGGAGATCTATCATCCTCTTTTGACCCACTCTTGTTACCTGGGGTCCTCAAATTCTCCTCAGTAGTTCTTGTCCTCGCATCATCAACCTTCTCTCATGTTTCCTTAGATCGAGCGTATTTTTTCTTTACTACACAAAGAATTGGAGTCTCGTCGTCTGATGTAGCTCGCATTGTTGCCATCCAAGACTGCACATAATAAAACAATAAGTATGCCAACACTAAAAACTATACAAGCAAAACTGAGGTAAACGAGCTATAAATCTGTCACACGTATGACATAACAAATCTGTCACATAATAAAATGAGACAAACAAGTCTACTACCACATATAGTAAACAAGTCTGCCACATATAGTAAACAAGTCTGCCACAAATAAGAAATCTGTCATATAATAATAAAACATGTGATAAACAAGTCTGCCACCACATATATACAAAATCTGCCACAATAACATAACAAATCTGTCACAATATATAACAAAAAAACAAGTCGGCCATGTAAACAACCTGCCATGACTATAATAAAACTGCCATTAATTTAAAAACGAAAAAAAACTACGTACCATTTCTTTGTTGCTTGCTCAATCCTCTTCAGGTTCATGAGCACTCGACATTGCAGCATCTCTTGGTCCCATAGCTGCATTGACATTCTCAACAGATTTCTCTAGATTTGAAATCTTTTCACGAAACTCTCCTTCCAACGAAGTCACTTTCTCATCAATTAGATTCACTTTTGCTTCTAAACCTTCAATTCTAGAAGTCAGAAGCCTTAAAGTTTAAGAAACACTAGTGAGAATCATTCCATCACTCCAAGAACATTTCCCACCGGTTCCTTCATCACAAGTTTCTTTTTTCCATCATTTTTCTTTTTCTTCAACGATTCACGAGGTTCACTTTTTTCAGAATCACCAACAACTTTCCTTTTCTTCTTCTTGGTCATTGTGGGTGATACATCTACTTGATCCCATGCGGTTTAATCTAATCGATCATAAAGTATATCCGTGATCAAATTGTCCCGCTTTGGATCTTCTTCTTCATTATCCCATTTGGGATATATCTCTTCTTCTTCTTTCCTAATTAAATGTCTCACACGTACCTCATTTTGAGCTTTCTTTTCTTCAGCGATAAAAACATCAAACTCAAACCTTTTACGGGATCCACCACAAGAAAGAAGAGGAACTTCTTTTGTTTTTTTTTGTGTCCATACAACTCACCCAAACCAGGAACTGATTCATATGCCCAAATCAGCAAAGCATGAACACATGCACGTATTGTGTACGTCTTCTTTACATCAAAGACAGTAATTTTGACAGACTCAATCAAACTTGTAAAAGCAACATGACCCCAATGATAACTATCAAACCTCTCAACATCAAACACTCTTTTAGCAGTATTCAAAGGAATTCTCCTGTTAGGAGAAATGCCATACACCCCAACAGACAAAACGGCAAGGCACCCTATCATTCTCCTCTTCTCAAAACTCCAATTCTTACATTCGTCCAACACGTGTAGCGGATGGCTAAGGCTAGGACCTTCAACACCAGAAACAATAATTTCTTCCCAAAACTCTCTATGGTCAACATCCCAATCATCTGAAACAATTTATTCATAGTTTAGACCTGTGATTTCAGCAAATTCGTAGAGAAAAAACCTGATTGGACGACCACTTATCAAGGACCACATCTCATTTCTTCTCTCAATCGCCAACTGATGTGATAGGAAGTAATGGACAACTTTCGCAGACCAAATGAACTCTGTTTCTTTTAGCTTGATAAAAACACCAACTGCTGAATTTCTCAGGAAATTCCAAACATCAACACCAACTGCTTCCTCTATCAATTCCAAGTTGGACAGAAAACAGTTGTGGTTCATACTCCGGTTTTGAATTGGCGCTTTACCCTCTGGATAAAAACGCATGGGGTAATTCTTCTTCACTGAATTCTTTATACCTAACAGAAAATTTTTTGGACAATAAGTCTACCATTAAATAGAAATAAGTTTGTCATCCAATTCAAATAAGTTTGCCATAACTATCTGTTGTGAAATATTCAGTAAATCTGCCAACAAAATCTTTAAAAGTGTGCCACAAAAGTTATTTTAATCAGAGATTTATTTGTTCACGAAATCCTTAAATCTACCAACAATATCCATTATATCTTCTACCAATATTCACAACATATCTACTGTCAAATATACATAAAATTGCCCACCAAAGATTTAATGTATTCATGAAATATCGATTAAATATGCTATAAATTTTTTTAAAATATGCTATAAAAAACTGTAAATCTGCCGGTTCTATCTTCAACCTATAATCTAAAAAAAATCTGACACCAAAGCAAAATAAGTTTGCCATCAAAGGCAAATAAATATGTCATTAAAGTAAAATAAATATGCCATATATACAAAAAAACCTGCCATATATACAAATAAGTCTGCCACCATCTCAATATATTTCTCAATATGCGGGAAATTTGAAACATGTACTTTATTCTAAATGAATGAAAACTTACTGGATTCCGTGTCGGAGTTTCACAAAATCTACAACAAACAATGTATATGTTAATAACGAAAGAGAATAGGGTTTCGATTTTGAATGTTTCGTCGATTTATGTCTGATTTTTACACAATGCATGCAAGAAAATATGAAAAATATACCAAAGACGGCGACTATTAAGCTGGAAGAGACGACTTACTGCGATGGAAAACTAGAAAATGAAACTTCAAACTAACACGAAGTCGGCAAAGCACAACGGAAGAAACACCGGAAGTCGTCGTAGAGAACAAACATCAACGCAAGGAAACACGAATATGTAAAAACACAAACACATAGAAAATGTTGCCGAAAATGAACACGAACACGTAGAAACACGAAAATGTCGCCGAGAATGGTGAAAGAGTTTTCTTGTTTCGGAAATCTGAAGTCGAAATGGTGAAAGGTTTAGGGTTTCGATAACCTTTATTAAAACTAAAAAGACACAACCCAATGATAGAAAAGACACGACGGTAGACATAATAACTTTTTTTTTCTCAATACATAATGGCATAATTGTAAATAAATCGTGTTATCATGGTTTTCATGTCTTTTAACCAAAGTTTCGAGTCATATGAGTAATCGTACATAACACAGGGTCATTTGGGTGATTACAGGATGAATGTGGGTCATTTCTAGGTCATTACTCTATATTATATGATATTAAATTTTGTATGTAGGGATTGATGCTTTTTCCGAGATTTATGTACAAGATCACTTACTACAGACGATATCCAAAATTTGGAGGAAAAAATACTGGTTCTCATTTGTAACTTGGAGAAAATATTTCCACCAGCGTTTTTTGATGTTATGGAGCATCTTCCTATTCACCTCCGTAGAGAAGTAGTGCTTGGAGGACCTGTTTAGTACCGATGAATGTATCCTTTTGAGAGATATATGTTCCACCTAAAGAAAAAAATTAAAAATCTTGCTAGGGTTGAAGGTTCAATCGTCGCACAAAGTATTAATGAAGAAACATCTAACTTCGCCATCTAATATTTTTCATCGCAAGTCCAAACAAAAAAATAGACGACCTGCACGACATGATGATGGAGCAGAAAAACAAAGCTATCCAGTGTGTGCCAAAAGTATTTGCACAAATTGGATGTTTAAGTGGAAAAGGGAATACGCGACAGCTATCAGAGGAGGAACACAATCACTTGCATTAGTATATTTTGACAAATTGCGATGACGTTTTGGAATATGAAAGGTACATTCAATTATTTTTTTTAATTGTTACTATAATATATTTTTAATTATTTTGTTCATAATTAAGAGGATATACATGGAACAAATACATGTTCATTATTCAAATTACACAGAAATTGTGTTGGTCGAACTTAAAAAGAGCGAATTTACAAGATGGTTATACTTTTATGTCACTATTACCACAATTATGTAATTTCCTATATATATATATATAATTGGCTGCATTTAATTATTTTGTAGGTTACTACAGGTCCTTCTATGGGGATAACGTTTTCCACGTGGTTAGCTAAGTTGGTGAGTGATCCTACATTTACTGCAAAATCTTATCCAATGTACTGCACTCGTGGATATGCTTTTAACAGTCATCGTGAAGGAAACTCACAAACAACTTGTAATTATGGTACATCATTACAATGTGGAGAAATTGCATACAATGGTGTTATTCGTGAACTATTAGAAGTTCACTATCCATGAATGATTGATTTGAGGTGTATTGTGTTCTACTGTGACTGGTATGACTCTGTCATGGGTCAACGTCAAGACGAATTCGGTGTTACGTATGTCCACTCTCGTAAACGACATCGAAAATATGATCATATTATACTTACATCATAAGTGGACTAGGTTTGTTACATCCGATATCCTCGTATGAGAAACAAGGCAAGATCATTGGATTATAGTGACATCAATACATTCTAGAGAAATGGTATGTGATATTACCGAATAAGACCCTATGCAACAAAGCACAATTGGTAACTTAGGTTCCATAGAAACTTCTCTTGAAGTTAACCTTGTTGATGACATCACGAACGGAGATTATAACGTGTTTCAAGATTCAGAAGAACAGATTGGCGAGTTTGACGACGAAAATTCAGGTACTTCGAAGTGTTCATCAGCTTTAGATTAAATTGTTATAATAATGTTTTATTTTTTGCGATACTTTAGTTTTAGAGATAAATTATATTTTCTAAAATTTTAATTTTAGAGATAAATTATACTACCATTGTGATTACTAATCTGTGCCCATTTTAAAAATAAATCATTTTTGATTACTACTTCTAAAATATACTGAAACATAGACTCGTATCAATCCATATTATTATTTCCGTTTTTACTATATGGAACACAATATATAATGGGTTTCAGTTATGTAATCCAAACTTATTGATTTGAGATGTATATCAGAGACCACTTTCACTATGCCATTAACATCAATTGAGTAGCCAAACGCACACAAAAATCTTCTTCACTTATTAGTCAACAAACTAAAAACCTTAAACGTAGTCGAACCAATGAATCAGAGATAAATAATATTTTATAAAATTTAAAAAATATGTCTAACGGATTTCCGACGGCGTTTCGACGGAACTAAAAAATCCGTCTCTATTCCGTCGGTTATTACAGTCGGATTCCCGATGATTTATGGTATTGATACTATACCCTATGTTCTCCGTAATTTTTTCGAAATATCGATTTCATTATCCGACGGCATTCCGACGGTCTTGTCCAATCCATCGGCATTCCATCGGAAAACCATCAAAAACGTATTTACAGCGTGGACAGAATATTTGTCGAATATGCATGGTTTTTGCAGTCTGTCGGAAATCTGTCGGTAATAACTGATGAATTTCCGACGGAATGAAATTGTATGCGGGAAACGTAATTACTAACGCGAACTTTTGCGAAAATATTTATTAGTTGGCCGACGGATTCTCGACGGAAATTCCTTAAATATTTATTAGTTGGCCGACGGATTCCCAACGGAAATTTCTGTCGAAAATATCTAATATAACCTACGATCGTTACCCTTTTCCTCTTTCTCTCTCGCGATTTATCTCCTTCTCTGACTCTTCTCCTCCCGCTGTTGTCGTCGCTGGGAACCGCAGATTTAGTCGCCGGAAACCGCTGATTTAATAACAATTATGTAAGTTTTCCAACACAAAAACTCAATCGCTCTCTTCTCTCGGTTTTGATTTGAAGAAGAAAAATGACGATGAAAAAGAAATGCGGATGAAAATTAATTGAGTATATTCATATATGGTTGTCCTGTTATTTTACTTTTGTGTCTCTTTTCCTTAACTTTATATATGCAAGAATATGGAATTGAACGAACGGATGAGATATGGTGTGTGTGGAAAGTATCATCACCTTTTCGGGGCTTTTGCTTCTTATTTCCTTTTCAATTTTACTACATGTTAATGGGATAAATATTACTGTGTGTTTTGCATTTGTTGATGCATCAACCATTTTGTTAAATTATTATGGATTGGATTGCTGCTCCCAAATTCACATTTGATTCTTTGTTTTTAGTGATTGTGAAGAAAATAATTAAGCGTGTTTTGTAATTCTCTATCCATTGATGTTTCATTTAATTATTGTTTGTTCAATATTAGATCACTCTGTTTTTTAAATGAAAGTAGCTGATGTTAAAAACTAACTTTTTGAAATAATTTATCAATCTTACGTTTTTAACTTCTGAAAACATTTCCAACAAGCATTTAAATCCTTATTAGTTTTAAATTACTTTTTTGTCAAACTTTTCAATTCTGAAGGTTTGAAATAACGGAATTTGAAATTTACTATTAGTAATATCAAAATAATGTTACTTCCTTTTAATCCTTTTAATATATGTATCTCATAAGTAATGTCAGATAAGAAGATAATGTCACATAATCAAATGTCAGATAGAACCGAATATCCAATGCATAAATGAAAAATTTATGGATAGATGTTCAAATTTGGATCTGAAAATTAATAAACGTATGGGCAATTGTCCAATATATCAAAAATTTTGATATTTTAAATTGGATTTCGAAAACAAAATGACAAATAGCAAATGTAGATAGATTGATAAAATGTCACAATTATAATGTTTTAAGATCGTATCAAAAGTACCAAAGATGTGGTGAGTCGTCTACTCCGAGTTGTATACCAACTCAAGTTTTAGAATCTGCAAATAATTTTTTTCGACCAATGACAATTGAAGAATTGGTTTAGCAACCTAGTCGTGAACTTCTTATTTTTCTCGAGTCGTCAATGAAGTTCGACATGGTAAATTAAATTTTCTATAATTATATTTAAAATTATTATTTCAACGTTATTCTAATAAAAATTTGTAGGTTTGGTATTTCAAACAACGGAATAAGCAAATCTATATTAAAGATGCTTCATTCTCTTCTGAACAAACCGTATACAAAATTTAGAGATATTCCGAACGAAGAACGTTAGATTTGGTTTAGGACGTTTGCGGTATATTAATTTATTTTTAAATATGTAGTTGTTTAAAAAATCTTTTAGTAACATATAAGTAAATTTTGGAGCAAGATTTTACATCGGATCCTATGAACACAAAATTGGTGGAAGAAACTTTTCAAAACGAGGCTGCAATATAATTTTCCTGCCACATGAACGAGTGGAAACAAAAATAGAAAAAAGGAAACGACAAACCAAGAGGATTGAATGAGTAGGTTTGGAACGATTTTATTCGTTATTGGGAATCTCCCAGCGTAGAGGTTATCTCGAGAACTAATTCAGGAAACTGAAAGAGCGACCGAGGATGCAAAGGCATTTACATTCACAATGCCGGATTGACTAGTTTTCTGAGACAAGCCTATCAATTGGTAAATTAATTATTATATTAATTTTATTTATTATTATTTGAAAACTTTTAAATTATTAATTTAGAATTTTTTTACTTTTAGGCACAAGAATTTGGAGCATCTCCAGATCACTTGCAACTTCTCGAGGCCGTCCATACGAAGAAAAAGAATGGTCGCATCCAATATGGTCTCGTTAGTGAGATCATCAAAAAAGTGAAAAAGAAAAAAATGATTTTTAACTCACCAGTATCAAGTTGGTTCTTCATCTTCGGTCGCTAAATTGACTCGTTCTAAGATTAACCGTTTGGTTCTTGATGTAAGTTTGATTTTTCTTTTTATTTATTTTTATATTTAATATTATAATACCTTTATAATAATATTTTTTGTTTTTATAGGAAGTACCATTTTCTAATGGTCGTCATCCACGACTTGAGATAGTTGTAGATACCGGTGGTGTAAAATCTGCGGTTAGAAATGAGGAGAATGAACAACTAAAAGAAAAAATGCCGAGTATGGAGATAGCGATGATGAATCTTAAAAATATTATAGAAATGATGAGAACCAACTTTTTCGATGACTTTTTTTCTCCTCCTTCTCCTACTCCTCCGATGTAATTTGTAAATTTAAAACAATTAAACAATTATTTTATTTATAATTAGAAATGTTATTTTTATTAATTGTATTAATATTTTTTAAAATACTTTAAAATATTAATTAAATTTAATATAAATATTAATTGTTTTAATATTTTTATTAAATACATGTTAAAAATATTTAATGAATAATTTAAAAAAAAATAAATATTCTAATTTTTTCAATATTTGGTTATTTCCGACGGATACAGTCGTAGGAAATTACCGATGGACGGTTCCGTCGGAAACATGGATGCAATCATCGGAAATTACCGACCAACAGTTCCGTCGGAAACATAACACTCCCGACGGGTGAAAACCATTGGTTCACAGTCCCGACGGTAACGGTCATCGGAAAATGTTGATGGCTCGACTGACTAAATCCATCGCAAATATGTTGGGAATTTTAGATGGAATGAACCCATCGAATATCCATCGGTATTTGCCGACGGCAAGAACCCATCATCTATCCGTTGGAAGTTTCCGACGGTGACATTTATCGACAAACCATCGGTAATTCCTGATCATTTCCCGACATAAATTGATTTCAAACGAAATAGTCCTCAAGGACATCTGTCGTCGGAAAGTAGATGGGAATTGCTATTCCCGATGGATTGCCGATGAAATTTGTCGTCGGGAATTTGATGTTTTCTTGTAGTGAGTTTGGGATAGATTGGATTACTTGGAAGCTTTGTCATAGCTATTTCGATCGTAAATTTTGTCACAATCTAGAAAATTGAGCTAGTTTAACGTGTTCATTAGATTCGTGTCATTCGGAAATCTAAATAAAAAGTTATGGAAGATTTAATGGGTATATGTAAGTTGAACAGCCATTTGAAATGATCATTCTAAACTGATCATTGGTGCTACTTGAGTAAAGACATATAAAAGAAGCATAATGCATGCATCACACAGCTTGGGATACAATGGATTACTTGAAGGCTTTGTGGTAGCTCTTTCAGTTTCAAATATTATCACAATATAGAAAATTTTGAGCTACTTCAACATGGGGGTTCGATTCGTGTCATTATAAACTCTAAATCAAAAGTGACGCATGATTAAGTGCATAGATGTCAAGTTGAACGCTCAGTTGAAACAATCATTTTAAACTGATCATTCGTTAAGTAAAGACTTATAAAATAAGCATAACGCATGGCATCACAGAATTTGGGAAACATTGGATTACTTGGAGGTCCGGTCGTAGCTCTTTTCGTCTCAAATATTGTCATAATATGAAAAATTGTGCTAGTTTAACGTAGGCGTTGGATTCATGTCATTTTGATCTCTAAATCAAAAGTTAAAGACGATTTATTGCGGACATGTCAAGTTGATCATCTAGTTAAAATTATCATTCTAAACTCATCAATGGGTCTCATTGAGTAAAGCCATATAAATTAAGCATAATGCATGGCATCACAAATTTTTTGTTAGATTGGATTATTTGGATGCTTTGTCATACGTATTTCAATCTTAAATTTTTTCACAATATAGAAAATTGAGTTAGCTTAACATGGGCGTTAGATTCGTGTCATTCTGAACTTTAGATCAAAATTTATAGATGATTTAGTGCGGACATGTCAAGTTAATCAGTTAGTTAAATTGATCATTCTAAACTGATCATTGGTGCTCATTAGGCAAATGTTTACAAATGAAGCATAATGCATGGCATCACGCAGTTTGGGATAGATTAGATTGCTTGGAGGTTTTGTCACAATATAGAAAATTAAGCTAGTTTAATGTGGGCGTTGGATTTGTGTCATTCTGAAGTCTAAATCAAAAGTTACAGACAATTAAGTGTTTGTATGTCGGCTAGTTAAAATGATCATTCTAAACTCATCTTTGCTGCTCATTGAGTAAAGGCTTAAAACTGAAGCATTATGCATGGCATCACGCAGTCTGGGATACATTGGGTTAATTGGAGGCTTTGTCCTATCTCTTTCATAGCAAATATTGTCACAATATGGAAAATGAGCTAGTTTAACATGGGCATTGAATTCATGTAATTTTGAGCTCTAAATAAAAAAATAAAGACGATCTAGTGCAGGCATGTCAAGTTGATCAGGTAGTTAAAATGATCATTCTAAATTGATCATTGGTGTTTGTTGAGTAAAGGCGTATGAATGAAGCATAACACATGGCATCACGCAATTTGGGTTAGCTTGGATTATTTGGAGGCTTTGTCATGGCTATCTTAGTCTTAAATTTTATCACAATATCTAAAATTTAGCTAGCTTAACGTGGGCATTAGATTCGTCTCATTTTGAACTAAATTAAATTAAACGTTAGGTATGATTTAGTGCGTACATGTCAAGTTGATCGGCCAGTTAAAATGATTATTCTAAATTGATTATTGGTGCTCATTGAGTAAAGACTTTTAAACATAGCGTAATACTTGGTATCACGCAGTTTGGGATACATTGGATTACTTGGATGCTGTGTCGTAGCTCTTTCAGTCTCAAATATTGTCACAATATGGGAAATTGATCTAACTTAATGTGGGCAACGGATTCATGTCTTTTTGAGCTCTAGTTAGAAAGTTAAAGACTATTTCGTGCGGACATGTCATGTTTATCAGGTAGTGAAATTGATCATTCTAAACTGATCATTGGTGCTCATTGATCAATGGTTTACAAATGAAGCATAATGCATGGCATCACGCATTTTGGATAGACTGTATTCCTTGGATGCTTTATCATAGCTATTTCGGTCTTAAATTTTGTTATTATATAGAAAATTTAGCTAGTTTAACATGGGTGTTGGATACGTGTCAATCCTAAATAAAAAATTACGGACAATTTAGTGCGTACATGTCAAGTTGATCAGCGAGTTAAAATGATCATTTAAACTGATCATTGGTGCTCCTTAAGTAAAGGCTTATAAATGAAGCATAATGCATGGTATCACAAAATTTGGAATGCATTGGATTATTTGAAGGCTTTTTGTAGCTCTTTCAGTCTCAAATGTTGTCACAATATAGAAATTGAAATAGTTTAACGTGGGCATTGGAATCATGTCATTTTGAACTCTAAATCAACGGCCACAGACTACTTAGTCCGTACATGTTAATTTTATTGGCTAGTTAAGTTGATCATTCTAAACTGATCATTGCTACTCATTGAGCAAAGGTTTACAAATGAAGGCTTTGTCGTCGCTATTTCGGTCATAGATTTTGACACAGTATAGAAAATTTAGCTAGCTTAATGTTGGTAATGGATTCATGTCGTTCTGAACTGTAAATGAAAAGCGATGGACGACAAAGTGCGTACAAGTCAAGTTGATCGGCCAGTTAAAATGATCATTCTAAACTGATCATTGTGGCTCCTTGAGTAAAGTCTTATAAATGAAGCATAATGCATGGCATCATGCAGTTTGGCATGCATTGGATTACTTGAAAATTTTGTGGTAGCTCTTTCCACCTCAAATGTTTTAACAATATAGAAAATTGAGCTAGCTTAACCTAGGAATTGGATTCGTGTCATTCTGAACTTTAAATCAAAAGTTATGGACGATTTAGTGCGTACATGTCTGGTTGATCGGCAAGTTAAAATGATCATTCTAAACTAATCATTGGTGCTCCTTAAGTAAAGGCTTATAAATGAAGAATAATGCATAGCATCATGCATTTTGTGATACATTGGATTACTTGGAAGCTTTGTCGTAGCTCTTTCAGTCTCAAATGTTTGCACAATATTATAAAATTAAGCTAGATTGATGTGGGCGTTGGATTCATGCCGTCCTGAGCTCTAGATCAAAAGTCAAAGACGATTTAGTGAGGACATGTCAATTTGATCAGCTAGTTAAAATGACCATTCTAAATTGATCATTGGTGTTTGTTCAGTAACGCATGACATCACGCAATTTGGGATAGCTTGGATTATTTGGGGACTTTGTCGTCGCTATTTCAGTCTTAAAGTTTTTCACAATATATAAAATTCAGCTAGCTTAACGTGAGCATTGGAGTCGTCTTATTCTGAACTCTAAATTAAATGTTACAGATGATTTAGTGCGTACATGTCAAGTTGATCGGCCAGTTAAAATGATCATTCTAAACTAATTATTGGTGCTCCTTGAGTAAAGACTTTTAAACAAAGCATAATGCATGGCATCACGTAGTATGGGATACATTGGATTATTTAGAGGCTGTGTCGTAGCTCTTTCAGTCTCAAATATTGTCACAATATGGAAAATTGATGTAGCTTAATGCATGTGGGTTGGATTCATATCTCTTTGAGCTCTAGTTCACAAGTTAAAGACTATTTAGTGCGGACATGTCAACTTTAGCAGCTAGTGAAATTCATCATTCTAAACTGATCATTTGTCCTCATTGAGCAATGGTTTACAAATGAAACATAATGCATGGCATCACGCATTTTGGATAGATTGGATTACTTGGATCCTTTGTATTAGCTATTTCGGTCTTAAATTTTGTCATTATATAGAAAATTGAGCTAGCTTAATAGGATTGGTTGATTCGTGTCAATCCTAAATAAAATGTAATGGACGATTTAGTGCGGACATGCCAAGTTGATTGTCCAATTATAATGATCATTCTAATCTGATCATATGTGCTTCTTGAGTAAAGGCTTATAAATGAAGCATAATCATAGCATCACGCAGTTTGGGATACATTGGATTACTTGAAGGCTTTGTGGTAGCTTTTTCAGTCTCAAATGTTACCACAATATAGAAAATTGAGCTAGCTTAACATGGGGGTTAGATTCGTGTCATTTTGAACCTGAATCAAAGGTTGAAATGATTAAACGTACAAGTCAAGTTGAACGGCCAGTTGAAACGATCATTCAAAACTGATCATTGGTGCTCCTTGTGTAAAGATTTATAATGCATGGCATCACGGAGTTTGGGATACATTGGATTACTTGGAGGCTTTTCGTATCTCTTTTAGTCTCAAATGTTGTTAGAATATGGAAAATTGATCGAGGTTACTGTGGGCGTTGGATACATGTCCCTTTGAGCTCTAAATCAAAAGGTAAAGAAGATTTAGTCTGGACATGTCAAGTTGATCAGTTAGTTCAAATGATAATTCTAATCTGATCAATGGTGGTCATTGAGTAAAGTCGTATAAATGAAGCATAATGCATGACATCACACAGTTTCAGATAAATTGGATTGCTTGGAAGCTTTTTCATAGCTTTTTCGATCTTAAATTTTGTCACAGTATAGAAAATTAAGCGATCTTAACGTCTACATTAGATTCGTGTAATTTTGAACTCTAAATCAAAAGTTACGGATGATTAAGTGTGTACATGTCAAGTTGAACGAGCAGTTGAAATGATCATTCTAAACTGATCATTGGTGCTCCTTGATAAAGAGTTATAAAAGAAGCATAATGCATGGCATCGCGTAGTTTGTGATACAGTGGCTTACTTGGAGGTCTTGTCATAGCGGTTTCAGTGTCAAATGTCGTCACAATATGGAAAATTGTGCTAGCTTAACGTGGACGTTGGATTCATGTCATTTTGAGCTCCAAATCAAAAGTTAAATACGATTTAGTGCAGACATGTCAAGTTCATCAGCTAGTATGATTTCTAAAGTGATCATTGGTGCTCGCTGAATAAAGACGTATAAATGAAGCATAATGTATGGCATCACATAGTTTGGGATACTTTAGATTATTTGGAAGCTTTTTCATAGTTATTTCAATCTTAAATTTTATCACAATATCAAAAATTGAGCTAGTTTAACATGGGCATTGAATTCGTGTCATTCTGAACTTTAAATCAAAAATTACTTACAATTTAGTGCGGACACGTTCAATTGATCGGCCAGTTAAAATGATCATTTAAACTGATCATTGGTGCTCCTTCAGTAAAAGCTTATAAATAAAGCATAATGCATGACATCACAGAGTTTGGGATACATTGGATTACATGAAGGCTTTGTGGTATCTATTAGTCTCAAATGTTGTCACAATATAGAAAATCAAGTTAGCTTAACGTCTGGGTGGGATTCATGTCATTCTGAACTCTAAATAAAAATTTACGGATGAATAAGTGCGTACATGTCAAGTTGAACGACCCGTTGAATGATCATTCTAAACTGATCATTGGTGCTCCTTGAGTAAAGACTTATACAAGAGGCATAATGCATGGCATCACGTAGTTTGGGAAACATTGGATTACTTGAAGGGCCAGTTGGAACGATCATTCTAAACTGATCATTGGTGCTACTTGAGTAAAGACTTAAAAATGAAGCATAATGCTTCGCATCATACAATTTTGGATAGATTGGATTACTTGGAGGCTTTGTCATAGCTATGTTGATCTTAAATTTTGTCAAAATGTAGAAAATTGAGCTATTTTATTGTGGGGCGTTGGATTCGTGTCATTTTTAACTCTAAATCAAAAGTTACAGGCGATTTAGTGTGGACGTGTCAAATTGATTGTCTAGTTAAAAATGATTATTCTAAATAGATTATTGGTGCTCCTTGACTAAAGACTTCTAAATGAAGCATAATGCTTGGCGTCACATAGTTTGGGATATATTGGATTACTTGAAGGCTTTGTGGTAGCTCTTTTAATCTCAAAGTTGTCACAATATAGAAAATTGAGTTAGCTTAACGTGGTGGTGGAATTCGTGTCATTTTGAACTCTAAATCAAAAGTTACGGATGATTAAAAGTGTACATGTCCAGTTGAATGGCCAGCTGAAATGATCAATTTAAACTGGTCATTGGTGCTCTTTGAGTATATACTTATAAAATAAGCAAAATGCGGCATCACACAGTTTGGGATACGTTAGATTACTTGAAGGCTTTGTCATAGCTCTTTCAGTCTCAAATGTTGTCAAAATATGGAAAATTGAGCTAGGTTAACGTGGGCATTGGATTCATGTAATTTTGAGCTCTTAATCAAAAGTTAAAGAAGATTTATTGTGGACATGTCAAGTTGATCAGTTAGTTAAAATGATCAATCTAAACTGATCATTGGTGGTGATTCAGTAAAGGCGAACAAAATGAAGCATTATGCATGGCATCACACAGTTTGGAATAGTTTGGAATACTTGGAAGCTTTTTCATAGCTTTTTCGATCTTAAATTTTTTCACAATAAAGAAAATTGAGCTAGTTTAACGTGGGTGTTGGATTCGTGTCATTCAAAACTCTAAATCAAAAATTATGGACTATTTAGTGAAGACATGTCAAGTTGATCGGCCAGTTAAAATAATCATTCGAAACTGATAATTGGTGCTGCTTGAGTAAAAGCTTATAAATGAAGCATAATGCATGGCATCACGCAGTGTGGGTTACATTGGATTATTTGAAGGCTTTGTGGTAGCTCTTTTTAGTCTCAAACGTTGTCACAATGTAGAATATTGAGTGAGCTTAACGTCGGGGTGGGTTTCATGTCTTTCTGAACTCTAAATCAAAATTTACAGATGATTAAGTGCGTACATATCAAGTTGAACGACCAGTTGAAATGATCATTCTAAATTGATTGTTGGTGCTCTGTGAGTAAAGACTTATAAAAGAAGCATTATGCATGGCATCACGCAGTTTGGGATACATTGGATTACTTGGAGGTTTTGTTATAACTCTTTCAGTCTCAAATGTTGTCCCAATATGAAAAATTGTGCTAGCTTTTGGTTCATGTCATTTTGAGCTCTAAATCAAAAGTTAAAGACGATTTAGTGCGGACATGTCAAGTTGATCAGCTAGTTAAAATATCATTCTATACCGATCATTGGTGCTCATTAAATAAACGCGTATATATGAAGCATAATGCATGGCATCAGGCAGTTTGGGATAGATTGGTTTACTTAGAATCTTTGTCATACCTATTTCGATACTAAACTTTGTTACAATATAGAAAATCGAGCTTGCTTAACGTGGGTGTTGGATTCGTGTCATTTTAAACTCTAAATCAAAAGTTACAGACGATTTAGTGTGGACATGTCAAGTTCATCGGCCAATTAAAATAATCATTCTAAATTGATCATTGGTGCTCCTACAGTAAAGGCTTATAAATGAAACATAATTCATGGCATCATGCAAGTTGGATACATTGGATTACTTGGATACTTTGTAGTATCTATAAATGCAGCATAATGCATCGCATCATGCAGTGTGGGTAACATTGGATTATTTGAAGGCTTTGTGGTAGCTCTTTAAGTTTCTAATGTTTTACAATATACAAAATTGAGTTAGATTAACATCGGGGTGGGATTTGTGTCATTCGGAACTCTAAATCAAAAGTTACGGATGATTAAGTGCGTACATGTCCACTTGAACGGCCAGTTGAAACGATAATCCTAAACTGATCATGGTGCTCCTTGAGTAAAGGCTTATAAAAGAAGCATAATGCATGGCATCACACAGTTTGGGATACATTGGAATATTTGAAAGCTTTGTCGTAGCTCTTTCATTCTAAAATATTGTCACAATATGGAAAATTGAGCTACCTTAACGTTGGCGTTGGATTCATGTCATTTTGAGCTCTAAATCAAAAGTTACGGAGATTTAGTGCAGAAATGTCAAGTTTATCGGCGAGTTAAAATGATCATTCTAAACTGATCATTAGTGCTCATTGAGTAAAGGCATATAAATGAAGCATAATGCATGATATCACGTAGTTTGGGATAGATTGGATTGCTAGGAAGCTTTTTCATAGCTTTTTTGATGATAAATTTTGTCACAATATAGAAAATTGAGCTAGATTAACGTGGACGTTGGATTCGTGTCATTTTGAACTCTAAATCAAACGTTATGGATGATTAAGTGCGTACATGTCAAGTTGAATGACCAGTTGAAATGATCATTCTAAGCTGATCATTGGTGATCCCTGAGTAAAGACTTATAAAAGAAGCATAATGCATGGCATCACGCAGTTTGGGATACATTGGATAATTTAGAGGCTTTGTTGGAGCTCATTCACTCTCAAATGTTTTCACAATATAGAAAATTGAGCTACGTTAACATGGGCGTTGGATTCATGTCATTTTGAGCTCAAAATAAAAAGTTACGGAGATTTGGTGCGGACATGTCAAGTTGATCAGCTAGTTACAATGATCATTTTAAACTGATAATATATGCTCATTGAGAATAAGTGTATAAATGAATCATAATACATGGCATCATACAGTTTGGGATACATTGGATTACTTGGAACCTTTGTCATAGCTACTTATATCGTAAATTTTGTCACAATATAGAAAAATTATCTAGCTTAACGTTGGCGTTTGATTTGGGTCATTTTGAACTCTAAATCAAAAGTTACGAACGATTTAGTGCGGGCTTGCCAAGTTGATCGTGCAGTTAAAATGATCATTCTAAACTGGTCATATGTGCTTCTTGAGTAAAGGCTTATAAATGAAGCATAATCATGGCATCACGCAGTATGGGATACATTGGATTATTTGAATGCTTTGTGGTAGATTTTTCAGTCTTAAATGCTGCCACAATATAGAAAATTGAGCTAGATTAACGTGGGGGTTAGGTTCATGTCATTATGAACTGTAAATCAAAAGTTACTTATGATTAAAAGTGTACATGTCCAGTTGAACAGCCAGCTGAAATAATCAATTTAGACTGATCATTTGTGCTCTTTGAGTAAAGACTTATAAAATAAGCAAAATGCGGCATCACGTAGTTTGGTATACAATAGATTACTTGGAGGATTTGTCGTATCTCTTGCAGTCTTAAATGTTGTCACAATATGAAAAATTGATTAAACGTACATGTCAAGTTGAATGGCCAGTTGCAACGATCATTCTAAACTGGTCATTGGTGCTCATTGAGAAAAGGCATATAAATGAAGCATAATGCATGGATTCACGCAGTTTAGGATAGATTGGATTACTTGGAAGCTTTTTCATGCCTTTTTCGATCTTAAATTTTATCAGAATATAGAAAATTGAGCTAGCTTAACGTGGGCGTTGGATTAGTGTCATTCTGAACTCTAAATCAAAAGTTACGGTCGATTTAGTGCGGAAATGTCAAGTTTATCAGCCAGTTAAAATGATCATTCTTAACTGATCATTGGTGCTCGTTGAGTAAAGGCTTATAAATGAACCGAAATGCATGGCAGCATGCAGTTTGAGATACATTGGATAATTTGAAGGCTTTGTGGTAGATCTTTCAGCCTCAAATATATAAAATTGAGCTAGTTTAACATGGACATTGGAGTTGTGTCATTCTAAACTCTAAATCAAAAGTGACGGATGATTAAGTGCGTAAATGTCAAGTTGAACGGTCAGTTGAAATGATCTTTCAAAACTGATCATTGGTGCTCCTTTAGAAAAGACATTAAAGAAGCATAGTGCATGGTATCCCGCAATTTGGGATAGATTGGATTACTTGGAAGCTTTTTCATAGCTTTTTTGATCTTAAATTTTATCACAAAATTGAGCTAGCTTAACGTGGGCGGTGAATTCGTGTCATTCTCAACTCTAAATCAAAAGTTACGGATGATTAAGTGCGGACATGTCAAGTTGAATGGTTAGTTAAAATGATCATTCTAAACTACTCATTAGTGTTGCTGGAGTAAAACTTTATAAATGAAGCATAATGCATGGAATCATGTAGTTTGGAACACATTGGATTACTTGGATTAGTGTCACAATACTAAAAATGGAGCTAGATTAGTGTGGGCGTTGGATATCTCTAATTTTGAACTCTAAATCAAAAGTTACGAATGATATAGTGCGTACATGTCGGCCAATTAAAATTATCATTCTAAACTAATCATTAGTGCTCATTGAGTAAATACTTATAAATAAAGCATAATGCATGGCATCACGTAGTTTTAGATACATTGGATTACATTGAAGGTTTGTCGTAGCTCTTTCATTCTGAAATGTTATCACAATATGGAAACTTGATCTAGCTTAATGTGGGCGTTGGATTCGTGTCATTCTTAACTCTAAATCAATGGTTACAGATGATTTAGTGTTGACATGTCAATTTTATCGGCTAGTTAAATCGATCATTTTAAACTAATCATTGGTGCTTAATGCATGACATCACGCATGACATCAAAGCTTAATGCATGAGATCACGCATTTTGGGATACATTGGATTACTTGGAGGCTTTGTCGTAGCTATTTTGCTCTTAAATTTAGTCACAATATGGAAAATTGAGTTAGCTTAATTGAGCGTTGGATTCATGTAATTATGAAGTCTAAATTAAAAGTTACGGAAAATTTAGTGCGGACATGTCAAGTTGATTAGCCAAATAAATGATCATTATAAACTCATCATTGGTGCTCATTGAGTAAAGGCTTATAAATAAACCATAATGCATGGCATCACGGAGTTTGGGCTACATTGGATTACTTGAAGGCTTTGTAGTAGTTCTTTCACTCTCAAATGTTGTCACAATATATAATATTGATCTAGTTTAACGTGTGCATTGGATTCGTGTCATTCGGAGTTCTAAATCAATAGTTACGGATGATTTACTACATACGTATCAAGTTGATCTGCTAGTTAAATAGATCATTGGTACTCATTGAAAAATATTGAGATTAGAGAGGAGAAATGTGAAGAATTGAATCCAGAAACTCTAAGAAAAGCATGAGAAGATGAGGAAATGTTTTAGACTTCTGGAGACGAATCTCCTAAGAGTTTTAATCATACATTGAGTTTTTAGAGCCCTTTTACAGAGGATTTACAATGTGAACACAAAATAAAACGAATTCAAACTTGTGGATGAGCTTGAATAGAGGAGGAGTTTGTCAACAACCAATGAGAAGAGAGGGGAAGAGCTGCAGACTGTCTCATGAACGTTTGGTGTGGTTACCAAGGTTGTGTGCAGCAGGCATGACTGTTTGGTGTGGTTACCAAGACTGTGTGCAACATGAACATGTCCTTTTCACCTTGATTCTTTTCCCAAGGCAACTATTTAACCATTTTAACCATGTGGTTAATAGTAACTCTCTCCTTTTTCTTTTCTCTTGTTATTCAAACTAAATTTTCATGCTCACACTTGCCTTGTAGGTCAAGATAGGTCTTATTTGATTTTTCTATGTCAATACTCCCCCTCAAGCTAAAGACTTTGGAATCACCCTAATGTTTTAAGTTTGGGAACCCAGGGAAACACCTTATTAAAAACCTTATTAAGGAAAACCACTTGGGACAAAACCTTAATAAGGGAAAAAGAGTGTGTTGTTGTTGGATTAGGAGACCCTTGATCAGTAATGTGATAAATCAACAAGCCCAAGTTTGCTAATGATGTTCTTGCAAACTTGCGACTTGCTGCCTTTGTGAAGATGTTAGCTAGTTGGTGTTCACTTCTTGTATAATATGGCAGAATGGTTTCATCTTGAACTTTCTCCCTAACCTTATGGTAATCGATCTCTATGTGCTTGGTCCTCTCGTGAAACACTGAGTTTGAAGCTATGTGAATGGCTGCCTGATTATCACAATGGAAAGTAATTGGTCGTGGTTGTTCAATACCGAAGTCTTTCAAGAGCGATTTGATCCAAGTTACTTCACTTGTCAGCTTCCTCATAACTCTATATTCTGCTTCAGCACTAGAACATGATACCACCTTCTGCTTCTTAGTCCTCCAAGTGACTAAGTTCCCACCAATGAAGGTGCAATACCTAGTGGTTGATATCCTATCCACACTATCACCAGCCCAATCTGCATCATAATACCCAACAATCTCAGTGTTCCCATTCTTGCCCATCCATATGCCTTGACCAGGAGATCCTTTGATGTATCTAAGGATCCTTTCTACCATGCTCCAATGATATACATTAGGTTTTTGCATATGTTGACTCACTTGTTTCACAGCAAAACACAAGTCTGGTCGTGTGAGGGTGAGGTAGATCAGCTTCCCAACTAGTCTCCTATACTAAGAAACATCCTTAAATAACTCATCAGCTTTCTCCCCCTTCCATTGACCTTGTAGCCATCTTCAAGAGGAGTTTTGGCCGGTTTAGCTTTCCCGTGGCTGTCAACAGATCAAGAGCATACTTTATTTGGGATAGAAAGAACCCTTCCTAAGACCGACACACTTCGATACCCAAGAAGTACTTCAACTCTCCAAGATCTTTGATGTCAAATGATCTGTTTAAGAAGGCCTTTGTGGACTGAATTCCTTCCTTATCATCTCCTGTGATGATAAGGTCATCCACATAAACCGAGACCGCCACGATTCCTTTGGGGTTTTGACGAGTGAACAAAGTATGATCTGAATGGGATTTCCTAAACCCATTATCAATAAGTGTGGAGCTTAATTTGTGATACCAGGCCCTTGGTGACTGCTTCAACCCATATATTGCCTTCCTAAATCTTAGAACCTATCCCTCTTTGCAAAGATCTTCAAGGCCTGGTGGTGGAGTCATATAAACTTCCTCTTCAAGTTCTCCTTGTAGGAATGAGTTCTTGACATCCATTTGCCATAAGTCCCAGTTCAGATTCGTAGCTAGTGAAAGAACAACCCTTATAGTGTGTAGCTTAGCCACCAGTGCAAAATGTATCAGAATAGTGCTCTCCATATGTCTTGAGTAAAACTTCTAGCAACTAGACGTGCCTTGTACCTTTCTATGTCCCCATTGCTCTTATACTTGATGGTGAACACCCACTTGGAACTCACAGCCTTCTAGCCTTTGGGAAGTTCTTGTATATCCCATGTATGATTCCTTTCCATAGCTCCCTTCTCATCTCTTACTGCATCTAACCATTCTTTCTTGCTCTTAGCTTTTTCATAAGTCCTTGGAATCTGACTTTGTTCAATCTTTCCAAGGAATAGATGACAAGAGGTCAAGGGAACAAACAACTTGTATGGGATGAGCCACGGCCTGGTTGTTGTAGAAGACCTTAGTGTTTACCCAATTGGATGGTTCTTTCCTAAGTCTAGTACTCCTCCTTAGTTGCTGAACAGGTGGTTCAGCCTCCCCTACAACCGTTTCCTCTTCCATTTGGTGAATAGGTTCCTCTATACCCACTTTCAAGTCGTCTTGTTCCTGGTTTAGGGCTGTAGCTTCTTCTTGGATTGGAGTTGGTTCTTGAGTTACCGCCCCTTGTTCATTCTCTTGGGTATCTTGTGAACTACTTGGGGTTCTTGCTTCTTCTTGTCTTGAATCCTTTGGCACATCATTTCCCAAATGATTCAAGAGAAACCTCAAACTCGTAGCCAAATCAGAAGGTGACCTTGAGAGATCCTTCAATTCTTCCCAATCTTTCTGATCATAATAGCTTCGTTCTTCTATGAACTTGACATCTCTAGACACACATGTCCTGTTGTTGCTCGGATCATAACACTTATAACCTTTTGTGTTGTCGAATATCCAAGGAACATACACTTGATGTTGTTTGCCTCCAACTTGTTTCTTAGATCACCTGGAACATACACAAAGCACACACATCCAAATACACGTAAATGATCAATGGAGGGTTTAGTTTTATTGAGTATTTTAAACTGATCATTGGTGCTCATTGAGCCAAGGTTTACAAATGATGCATGCCATCACGCAGTTTTTGACAGATTGGATTATTTGGAGGCTTTGTTATAGCTATTTTCGTCTAAATTTTTTTCATAATATAGAAAATTGAGCTAGGTCAATGTGGGTGTTGGATTCGTGTCGAATTGATCAGATAGTTAAAATGATCATTCTAAACTGATCATTGATGGTCACCGAGCAAAGGCATATTAATGAAGGATAATGCATGGCATCACGCAATTTAGGATAGATTAGATTACATGGAGGCTTTTTCGTTGCTATTTAGGTCTTAAATTTTGTCACAATATAAAATATTGAGTTAGCTTCACGTGGGCATTGGATTCATGTCATTCTGAACTCTAAATCAAAAGTTACGGACGATTTAGTGTATACATGTCAAGTTGATCGGCCAATTAAAGTGATCGTTCTAAACTGAACATTAGTTCTCC
The DNA here is from genome assembly GCA_018901935.1 of Pugionium cornutum. Lineage (NCBI taxonomy): Eukaryota > Viridiplantae > Streptophyta > Magnoliopsida > Brassicales > Brassicaceae > Pugionium > Pugionium cornutum. Next base: position 24,491,496 of record CM032165.1, on the reverse strand, counting down.
TTTACTAAAGGCTTATAAATGAAAAATAATGCATGTTATCATGAGATTAGGATCAATTGGATTACTTGACCATTTGTGGTAGTTGTTTCAGTCTCAAATGTTGTCACAATATAGATAATTGAGCTAGCTTAATGTGGGCGTTGGATTTGTGTCATTCTTAACTCAAAACCAAAAGTTTCAGACGATTTAATGCATACATGTCTAACTTGATCGGCCAGTTAAATTGATCTTCCAAAGATGATCAATGGTTCTCATTGAGAAAAGGTTTACAAATGAAGCATAATGCATGGCATCAAAAAGTTTGAGATAGATTCGATTACTTGGAGGCTTTGTCTTAGCTATTTCGGTCTTAAATTTTGTTAAAGTATAAGAAATTGAGCTAGCTTAACGTGGGCGTTTGATTCGTATCATTCGGAACTCTAAGTCAAACGTTACGGACGACATGTCAAGCTGATCGGGCAGTTAAAGTTATCATTCTAAACTGATCTCTAGTTCTCCTTGAGTGAAGGCTTATAAATGAATCATAATGCATGACTCATGCAGCTTAGGATAGATTCGATTACTTGAACACTTTGTGGTAGCTGTTTCAGTCTCAAATGTTATCACAATATTGATAATTAAGCTATTTTAACGTGGGCGTTGGATGCGTGTCATTCTAAACTCTAAAGCAAAAGTTACGGACGATTTAGTGCATAAATGTCAAGTAGATCGGCCAATTAAATTGATCTTTCTAAGATGATCATTGGTGCTCATTGCGCAAAGATTTACAAATGAAGCATAATGCATGGCATCATGCAGTTTGTGATAGATTGGATTACTTGGAGGCTTTGTCGTAGCTATTTCGGTCTTAAATTTTGTCACAATATAGAAAATTGAGCTAGCTTCACATCGGCGTTAGATTCATGTCACTATGAAATCTACATCAAAAGTTATGGAAGATTTAGTGCACACATGTCAAGTTTATTGGCTATTTAAGTGATCATTTTAAACTGATCGTTCTATATTGATCATTAGTGCTCCTTAACTAAAAGCTTATAAATGAAGCATAATGCATGATATCATCCAGTTTAGGATAGATTGGGTTACTTGAAGGCTTTGTGGTAGCTCTTTCAGTCTCAAATGTTGCCACATCATAGAAAATTGAGTTAGCTTAACATGGGTGTTGGATTCGTGTCATTCAGAAATATAAATCAAAAGTTACGGGGGTACATGTCAAGTTGATTGGATAGATAAAATGATCATTACAAACTTATCAGCGGCGCTCCTTGAGTAAAGGCTTATAAATGAAGTACAATGCATGGCATCGCGTAGTTTGGGACACATTGGACTACTAAAGGCTTTGCCGTACCTCTTTTAGTCTTAGATGTTGTCACGGTATGGGAAATTGAGCTAACTTAACTTGGGCGTTGGATTCATTTCATTTTGAGCTTTAAATGAAAATATATAGCTGATTTAGTTTGGACATGTCAAGTTGATCAGCTAGTTAAAATGATCATTCTATACTCGTCATTGGTGCTCATTGAGTAAAGGCGTGTAAATGAAAAATAATGCATGGCATCACGCAGTTTGACAAATATTGGATTACTTGTAGGCTTTGTCATAGCTATTTCGGTCGTAAGTTTTATCACAATGTAGAAAATGGAGCAAGATTTACTTAAGTTTTATCAAAAGTTATGGAAGATTTAATGCAGTTATGTCAAGATGATTTGCCAGTTAAAGCGATCTTTCTAAACTGATCATTCTAAACTGATCATTCTAAACTGATTATTAATGCTCCTTGACTAATGGCTTATAAATGAAGCAGAATGCATAACATCACGCAGTTTTAGATAGATTGGGTTACTTGAAGGCTTTGTTGTAGCTTTTTTACTCTCAAATGTTGCCACATCATAGAAAATTGATCTAGCTTAACGTGGGCGTTGGATTCGTGTCATTTTGAAATCGAAATCAAAAGTTACGGGAGTACATGTCAAGTTGATTGGGTAGTTAAAATGATCATTATAAACTTATCAATGGTGCTCCTTGAGTAAATGCTTATAAATGATATACAATGCATGATATCACGCAGTTTGGAATACATTGGACTACTTGGAGGCTTTGTCATAGCTCTTTTAGTCGCAAATATTGTTACAATATGGGAAATTGAGCTAACTTAATGTGGGTGTTGGATTCCTGTCATTTTGAGCTTTAAATGAAAAGATATAGCTGATTTAGTGCAGACATGTCAAATTGATCAGCTAGTTAAAATGATCATTCTATTCTGATCATTGCTGCTCATTGAGTAATAAATGAAAAATAATGCATGGCATCACGCAGTTTGGCATATATTGGATTACTTGTAGGATTTGCCATAGCTATTTCGGTCTTAAGTTTTGTCACAATATAGAAAATGGAGCTAGCTTTACTTGGGCGTTAGATTCGTGTCACTCTAAACACTTAATCAAAAGTTACGGACGGTTTGGTGAGGATATGACAACTTGATCGGCTTGTTATAATGATCATTCTAAACTGATCATTGGTGCTCATTGCGCAAATGATTACAAATGAAGCATAATACATGGTATAACGCAGTTTGAGATAGATTGGATTACTTGGAGCCTTTGTCGTAGCTCGTTTAGTTTCAAATGCTGTCACAATATTGAAAATAGGGCTAGCTTAAGGTGAGCGTTGGACTCATGTCATTTTGATCTCTAAATCAAAAGTTAAAGACGATTTAGTGCAGACATGTCAAGTTGATCAGCTAGTTAAAAGAATAATTCCAAGCTTACTTTGGTGCTCATTGAGTAAAGACATATAAATGAAGCACAATAAATGGCATCAGCAGTTTTAGATATATTGGATTACTTGGAGGCTTTTTGTACCTATATTGGTCTTAAATTTTGTCACAATATAGAAAATTGAGCTAGCTTTAGTTGGGCGTTGCATTCGTGTCACTCCAAACTCTAAATCAAAAGTGATGCACGATTTGGTGCGGACACGACAAGTTTAACGGCTAGTTAAAATGATCATTGTAAACTGATCACTGGTGGTCATTGAGCAAAGGATTACAAATGAAGAAAAATGCATGGCATCACGCAAATTATGATAGATTGGGTTACTTGGAGGATTTGTCATAGCTATTTTGGTCTTAAATTTTATCACAATATAGAAAATTAAGCCAGATTAACGTCGGCGTTGGATTCATGTCATTATGAACTTTACATCAAAAGTTATGGAAGATTTACTGCAGTTATGTCAAGATGATTTGCCAGTTAAAGCGATCTTTCTAAACTGATTATTCTAAATTGATCATTAGTGCTCCTTGACTAAAGGCTTATAAATGAAGCAGAATGCATGACATCACGCAGTTTAGGATAGATTGGGTTACTTAAAGGCTTTGTGGTAGCTTTTTTACTCTCAAATGTTGCCACATCATAGAAAATTGAGCTAGCTTAACGTGGGCGTTGGATTCGTGTCATTTTGAAATCGAAATCAAAGTTACGGGCGTACATGTCAAGTTGATTGGGTAGTTAAAATGATCATTATAAACTTATCAATGGTGCTCTTTGAGTAAATGCTTATAAATGATATACAATGGATGATATCACGCAGGTTGGGACACATTGGACTACTTGGAGGCTTTGTCATAGCTCTTTTAGTCGCAAATATTGTCACAATATGGGAAATTGAGCTAACTTAACGTGGGCGTTAGATTCCTGTCGTTTTGAGCTTTAAATGAAAAGATATAGCTGATTTAGTGCAGACATGTCAAATTGATCACCTAGTTAAAATGATCATTCTATACGGATCGTTGGTGCTCATTGAGTAAAGGCATATAAATGAAAAATAATGTATGGCATCACGCAGTTTGTCATATATTGGATTACTTGTAGGCTTTGCCATAGCTATTTCGGTCTTAGGTTTTATCACAATATAGAAAATGGAGCTAGATTTACTTGGGCGTTAGATTCGTGTCACTCTAAACACTTAATCAAAAGTTACGGACGATTTGGTGAGGATATGACAACTTGATCGGCTAGTTATAATGATCATTCTAAACTTATCATTGGTGCTTATTGCGCAAATGATTACAAATGAAGCATAATATATGGAATAACGCAGTTTGAGATAGATTGGATTACTTGGAGGCTTTGCCGTAGCTCTTTTAGTTTCAAATGTTGTCACAATATTGAAAATTAAGCTAGCTTAAGGTGAGCGCTGGACTCATGTCATTTTGATCTCTAAATCAAAAGTTAAAGACGATTTAGTGCGGACATGTCAAGTTGATCAGCTAGTTAAATTAATAATTTCAAACTTACTTTGGTGCTTATTGAGTAAAAACGTATAAATGAAGCATAATGTACGGCATCACGCAGTTTTAGATATATCGGATTAATTGGAGGCTTTTTCGTACCTATATTGGTCTTAAATTTTGTCACAATATAGAAAATTGAGCTAGCTTTACTTGGTCGTTGCATTCATGTCACTCCAAACTCTAAATAAAAAGTGATGCACAATCTTGCGGACATGACAAGTTTAACGTCTAGTTAAAATGATCATTGTAAACTGATCATTGGTGCTCATTGAGTAAAGGATTAAAAAGGAAGAAAAATGCATGGCATCACGCAGATTATGATAGATTGGGTTATTTGGAGGATTTGTGATAGCTATTTCGGTCTTAAATTTTATCACAATATAGAAAATTGAGCCAGCTTAACGACGGCGTTGGATTCATCTCATTATGAACTTTACATCAAAAGTTATGGAAGATTTAATGGAGTTATGTCAAGATGATTTGCCAGTTAAAGCGATCTTTCTAAACTGATCATTCTAAATTAATCATTAGTGCCCCTTGACTAAAGGCATATAAATGAAGCAGAATGCATGACATCACGCAGTTTAGGATAGATTGGGTTACTTGAAGGCTTTGTCGTAGCTTTTTTAGTCTCAAATGTTGCCACATCATAGAAAATTGAACTAGCTTAACGTGGGCGTTGGATTCATGTCATTTTAAAATTGAAATCAAAAGTTACGGGAGTACATGTCAAGTTGATTGGGTAGTTAAAATGATCATTATAAACTTATCAATGGTGCTCCTTGAGTAAATGCTTAAAAATGATATACAATGCATGATATCACGCAGTTTGGGACACATTTGACTACTTGGAGGCTTTCTCATAGCTCTTTTAGTCGCAAATATTGTCACAATATGGGAAATTGAGCTAACTTAACATGGACGTTGGATTCATGTCATTTTGAGCTTTAAATGAAAAGATATAGCTGATTTAGTGTAGACATGTCAAATTCATCATCTAGTTAAAATGATCATTGTATACTGATCATTGGTGCTCATTCAGTAAAGGCGTATAAATGAAAAATAATGGATGGCATTACGCAGTTTGGCATATATTGGATTACTTGTAGGCTTTGCCATAGCTATTTCGGTCTTAAGTTTTGTCACAATATAGAAAATGGAGCTAGCTTTACTTGGGCGTTAGATTCGTGTCACTCTAAACACTTAATCAAAAGTTACGGACGATTTGGTGAGGATATGAAAACTTGATCAGCTAGTTATAATGATCATTCTAAACTGATCATTGGTGCTCATTTTGCAAATGATTACAAATGAAGCATAATACATGGCATAACGCAGTTTGAGATAGATTGGATTACTTGGAGGCTTTGTCGTAGCTCTTTTAGTTTCAAATGTTGTCACAATATTGAAAATTGAGCTACCTTAAGGTGAGCGTTCGACTCATGTCATTTTTATCTCTAAATCAAAAGTTAAATACGATTTAGTGTGGACATGTCAAGTTGATCAGCTAGTTAAAATGATAATTCAAAACTTACTTTGGTACTCACTCAGTAAAGACGTATAAATGAAGCATAATGCATGGCATCACGCAGTTTTACATATATTGGATTAGTTGGAGGCTTTGTCGTACCTATATTGGTATTAAATTCTGTCAAAATATAGAAAATTGAGCTAGCTTTACTTGGGCGTTGCATTCGTGTCACTCCAAACTCTAAATCAAAAGTGATGCACGATTTGGTGCGGACATGACAAGTTTAACGGCTAGTTAAAATGATCATTGTAAACTGATCATTGGTGCTCAATGAGCAAAGGATTACAAATGAAGAAAAATGCATGGCATCACGCAGATTATGATAGATTGGGTTATTTGGAGGATTTGTCTTAGCTATTTCGGTATTGAATTTTATCACAATATAGAAACTTGAGCTAGCTTAACGTCGGCGTTGGATTCATGTCATTATGAACTTTACATCAAAAGTTATGGAAAATTTAATGCAGTTATGTCAAGATGATTTGCCAGTTAAAGCGATCTTTCTAAACTGATCATTCTAAATTGATCATTAGTGCTCCTTTACTAAAGGCTTATAAATAAAGTAGAATGCATGACATCACACAGTTTAGGATAGATTGGGTTACTTGAAGGATTCGTGGTAGCTTTTTTAGTCTCAAATGTTGCCACATCATAGAAAATTGAGCTAGCTTGGCATTAGATTTGTGTCATTCTGAAATTGAAATCAAAAGTTACGGAGGATTTAATGCGTACATGTCAAGTTGATCGGGTAGTTAAAATGATCATTATAAACTTAAAACTGGTGCTCCTTGAGTAAAGACTTATAAATGAAGCACAATGCATGGCATCACGCAGTTTGGGACACATTGGAATACTTGGAGGCTTTGTCGTAGCTCGTTTAGTCTCAAATGTTGTCACAATATGGAAAATTGAGCTAGCTTAATGTGGCTGCTAGATTCTTGTCACTGTGAGCTATAAATGAAAAGATAAAAATGATTTAGTACGGATATGTCAAATTGATAAGCTAGTCAAAATGATCATTCTAAACTGATCGTTGGTGCTCATTGAGCAAAGGATTACAAATGAAGCATAATGCATGGCATCACGAAGTTTGGCATCACACAGTTTGGCATAGATTGGATTAATTGGAGGCTTTGTCATAGCTATTTCGCTATTAAATTTTGTGACAATATAGAAAATGGAGATAGCTTTACTTGTGCGTTGGATTCGTGTCACTCTAAACACTGAATCAAAAGTTACGGACGATTTGGTGCGGATATGAAAAGTTTAATGGCTAGTTAAAATGATCATTCTAAACTGATCAATAGTGCTCATCAGTAAAAAATTTTTAATGAAGCATAATACATTGTATCACGCGATGTGGGATAGATTGGATTGCTTGGAGGCTTCGTCATAGCCATTTCGGTCTGAATTTTTTTCAGAATATAGAAAATTGAGCTAGTTTTAGTTGGGTGTTGGATTCGTGTCACTTTGAACTCTAAATCAAAAGTTACGGACAATTTAATGCGGATATGTCAGGTTGATCGTCTAGTTAAAGTGATCATTCTAAAATGATCATTCTAAATTGATAATAAATGGTCCTTGAGTAAACGCTTATAAATGAAACATAATGCATGGCATCACGCAGTTTAGGATATATTGGGTTAGTTGAAGGCTTTGTGATATCTTCTCCAGTCTCAAATGTGGCCACAATATAGAAAATTAAGCTACCTTAACATGGGCGGTGAATTCGTGTAGTTCTGAACTCTAAATCAAAAGTTATAGACGAGTTAGTGCATACATGTCAAGTTTATCGGCAAGTTAAAATGTTCATTCTAAACTTATCACTGGTGCTCCTTCAGTAAAGGCTTATAAATTAAACATAATTCATGGCATCACGCAGTTTGGGATACATTGGATTACTTAGAGGTTTAGTCGTAGCTCTTTAAGTCTCAAAACTTGTAACAATATGGGTAATTGAGCTAGCTTAACGCGACGTTGGATTCATGTCATTTTGAGCTCGAAATCAAAAGTTAAATAAGTTTCAGTGAGGACATGTCAAGTTCATCATCTAGTTTAAATGATCATTCTAAAGTGATCAATGGTGCTCATTGAGTAAAGGTGTATAAATGAAGCATAATGCATGGCATCATGCACTATGGGATACATTGGATTACTTGGAGGATTTGTTATAGATATTTTGGTTTTAAATTTTGTTACAATATACAAAATTGAGGTAGCTTTAATTGGGCGTTGGATTCGTGCGACTTTGAACTCTAAATAAAAATTTACAGACAATTTGGTGCGGACATGACAAGTTTAATGGCTTGTTTAACTGATCATTCTAAACTGATCACTGGTGCTAATTTTAAAAAGGGTATAAATGAAGTATAATTCATGGTATCACACAGTGTGGGATAAATGGGATTACTTGGAGGCTTTGTCATAGCCATTTCGGTCTCAAATTTTGTCACAATATAAAAAATTCAGATGGCTTTACTTGAGCGTTGGATTCGTGTCACTTTGAACTCTAAATCAAAAATTACACACGATTTAGTGCATGTATGAGAAGTTGATCGGCTAGTTAAAATGATCATTCTAAACTGATCGTTGGTGCTCATTGAGCAAAGGATTACGAATGAAGCATAATGCATGACATCACGCAGTTTGGGATAGATTGGATTAATTGGAGGCTTTGTCGTAGCTATTTCGGTATTAAATTTTGTGACAATATAGAAAATGGAGATAGCTTTACTTGTGTGTTGGATTCGTGTCACTCTAAACACTAAATCAAAAGTTACGGACGATTTGGTGCGGATATGACAAGTTTAATGGCTAGTTAAAATGATCATTCTAAACTGATCATTAGTGCTCATCAGTAAAAAATTTTAAATGAAGCATAATACATTGTATCACGCAATGTGGGATAGATCGGATTGCTTGGAGGCTTTGTCATAGCCATTTCAGTCTGAATTTTTGTCAGAATATAGAAAATTGAGCTAGTTTTAGTTGGGCGTTGGATTCGTGTCACTTTGAACTCTAAATCAAAAGTTACAGACAATTTAATGCGGATATGATAAGTTGATCGTTTAGTTAAAGTGATCATTCTAAAATGATCATTCTAAATTGATAATAAATGGTCCTTGAGTAAACGCTTATAAATGAAAGATAATGCATGGCATCACGCAGTTTAGGATATATTGGGTTAGTTGAAGGCTTTGTGATAGCTTCTTCAGTCTCAAATGTGGCCACAATATAGAAAATTAAGTTACCTTAACATGGATGGTGAATTCGTGTCATTCTGAACTCTAAATCAAAAGTTACGGACGCGTTAGTGCATACATGTCAAGTTTATCGGCAAGTTAAAATGATCATTATAAACTTATCACTCGTGCTCCTTCAGTAAAGGCTTATAAATTAAACATAATTCATGGCATCACGCAGTTTGGGATACATTGGATAACTTAGAGGCTTAATCGTAGCTCTTTCAGTCTCAAAACTTGTAACAATATGGGTAATTGAGCTAGCTTAATGCGGCGTTGGATTCATGTCATTTTGAGCTCGAAATCAAAAGTTAAATAAGTTTTAGTGAGGACATATTAAATAACTATTAAATGATCATTCAAAAGTGATCAATGGTGCTCAATGAGTAAAGGTGTATAAATGAAGCATAATGCATGGCATCATGCACTCTGGGATACATTGGATTACTTGGAGGATTTGTTATAGATATTTTGGTTTTAAATTTTGTTACAATATAGAAAATTGAGGTAGCTTTAATTGGACGTTGGATTCGTGCGAATTTGAACTCTAAATCAAAATTTACAGAAAATTTGGTGCGCACATGACAAGTTTAATGGCTTGTTTAAATGATCATTCTAAACTGATCACTGGTGCTAATTTAAAAAAGGATATAAATGAAGTATAATTTATGGTATCACACAGTGTGGGATAAATTGGATTACTTGGAGGCTTTGTCATAGCCATTTCAGTCTCAAATTTTGTCACAATATAAAAAATTCAGCTGGCTTTACTTGAGCGTTGGATTCGTGTCACTTTGAACTCTAAATCAAAACTTACACACGATTTAGTGCATATATGAGAAGTTGATCGGCTAGTTAAAATGATCATTCTAAACTGATCGTTGGTGCTCATTGAGCAAAGGATTACAAATGAAGCATAATGCATGACATCACACAGTTTGGGATAGATTGGATTAATTGGGGGTTTTGTCATATCTATTTGCGCCTTAAATTTGGTCACAATATTGAATATTGAGCTAGCTTAACGTGGGCGTTGGACTCATGTCATTTTGAACTATAAATCAGAAGTTAAAGATTATTTAGTGCAGATATGTCAAGTTGATCAGCTAGTTAAAATGATCATTCTAAACTGATCATTGGTGCTCATTAAGTACATGTGTACAAATGAAGCATTATGGATGGCATCACGCATTTGAAGGTTTTGTCATAGTTATTTTGGCCTTAAATTTTGTCACAATATAGAAAATTGAGGTAGATTTACTTGGGCGTTAGATTTGTGACACTCCGAACTCTAAATTAAAAGTGACGGACGATTTAGTGCGGACATGACAAGTTGATCGGCTATTTAAATGATTATTCTAAATTGATCATTGGTGATCATTGAGAAAATGATTACAAATGAAGAATAATACATGGCCTCACGTACTTTGGGATAGGTTTGATTACTTGGAGGCTTTTTCGTAGCTATTTTGGTATTTAATTTTGTCATAGTAAAAAACTTGTGCTAGCTTAACATCATCGTTGGATTCGTGTCATTTTGAACTATAAATCAAAAGTTACAGAGGATTTAGTGCGGACAAGTCAAGTTGATCGGCTAGTTAAAATGATCATTTTAAGCTGATCATTCTAAACTAATCATTAGTGTTCATTAAGCAAAGGATTACAAATAAAGCATATTTCATGGCATCCCACAGTTTGGGATAGTTTGGATTACTTGGAGGCTTTTTCCTAACTATTTCAGTCTAAAATTTTGTCTCAATATAGAAAATTGAGCTAGCTTACCTTTGGCGTTCAATTCGTGTAATTATGATTTCTAAATCAAAAGTTACATACGATTTAGTGCAGACATGTCAAGTTTATCGGCTAGTTCAAGTGATCATTTTAAACTGATCATTCTAAATCGATCATTAGTGGCCTTGAGTAAAGGCTTATAAATAAAGCATAATGCATGGCATCACGCAGTTTAGGATAGATTGGGTTATTGAAGGGTTGGATAGCTCTTTAAGTCTAAAATATTGTCATAATATAGAAAATTGAGCTAGCTTAACGTGGGTGTTGGATTCGTGTCATTCTGAACTCTAAATCAAAATTTACGAACGATTTAGTGTGGACATGTCAAGTTGATCCGCTAGTTAAAATGATCATTATAACCAGATCATTGGTGTTCCATGAGTAAAGGCTTATAAATGATTCATAATGCATGGGATCACACAACTTAGGATAGATTGGATTATTTGGAATCTTTGTCGTAGCTATTTTAGTCTTAAATTTTGTCACAATATAGAGCTATCTTAACGTGGGCATTGGATTTGTGTCATTCTTAACTCTAAATCAAAAGTTATGAACGATTTAGTGCACACATGTAAAGTTGATCCGCCAGTTAAATGATCATTATAAACATATCATTCGTGCTCCATTAGTAAAGCCTTATAAATGAAGCAAATTGCATGGCATCACAAAATTTAGGATACATTGGATTACTTTGAGGCTTTGTCTAGCTCTTTCAGTCTCAAATGTTGTCACAATATGGAAAATTGAGCTAGGTTAACGTGGACGTTGATTCATGTAATTTTGAGCTCTTAATCAAAAGTAAAAGATGATTCAGTGCGGATATGTCAAGTTGATCAGCTAGTTAAAGTGATCATTCTAAATTGAACATCGGTGGTCATTGAGCTAAGGCTTACAAATGAAGCAATATGCATGGTATCACGTAGTTTTTGATAGATTGGATTACTTGCAGACTTTGTCGCAGCTATTTTGGTCTTTGTCAAAATATAGACAATTTAATGCGGACATGTCAAGTTGACCGGCCAGTTAAATTGATCATTCTAAACTGATCTTTTAGGCTTTGTCTAGCACTTTCGGTCTTAAATTTTGTCACAGTACAGAAAATTGAGCTAGTTTAACGGGGACATTGGATTTGTGTCATTTTGAACTCTGAATAAAAAATTAAAGACGATTTAGTGTGGACATGTCAAACTGATCGGCCAGTTAAATTGATCATTCTAAACAGATCAGTGGTGCTCACTGAGCAAAAGTTTACAAATGAAGCATAATTCAAGGCATCACTATTTGGGATAGATTGGACTCCTTTGAGGCCTTGATGTAGCTATTTTGGTCTTAAATTTTGTTACAATATAAAAAACAAAGCTAGCTTTACTTGTGCGTTGGATTCGTGTAAATCAAAAGTTACGAATGATTTATTGTGGACATGTCAAGTTGATCGTCCAGTTAAAATGACCATTCTAAATTAATCATTTTGGTGCTCCTTGAGTAAAAGCTTATAAATGAAGCATAATGAATGAAATCATGCAATTTAGGATATATTGGATTACTTTGAGGCTTTTTCAGTCTCAAAATGTTGTCACGATATGGAAAATTGAGCTAGAATAATGTAGGCATTGGATTCATATAATTTTCAGCTCTAAATCAAAAATTAAAAACGATTTAGTGTGCACATGTCAAGTTGATCATCTATTTAAACTGATCAGTTGATAATGATCATTGGTGCTCTTTGAGTAAATATTTACAAATGAAGAATAATGCATGACATCGCGTAGTTTTGAATAGATTGTATTACTTGGAGGTTTATTCTAGCTCTTTCTACCTTAATTTTTTTTTAAATATAGAAAGTTGAAGTAGCTTTGGATTCGTGTCATTTTGAACTCTAAATAAAAAATTACAGACGATTTAGTACGGACATGTCAAGTTGATCGGCCAGTTAAGTTTATCATTCTAAACCGATCATTGGTGATCATTGAACAAAAGTTCACAAATAAAGTAAAATGCATGGCATCACGTAGTTTGGGATGGATTAGATTATTTGGAGGCTTTATCCTATCTCTTTTAGTATCAAATGTTGTCACAATATGGGAAATTGTGCTAGCTGAACGTTGGCGTTGGACTCATGTCATTTTGAACTCTAAATAAAAGTTAAAGACGATTTAGTGCGGACATGTTAAGCTGATCAGCTAGTTAAAATGATAATTCCAAACTGATCATTGGTGCTCATTGAGTAAAGGCATATAAATAAAGCATAATGCATGACATCACACAGTTTGGGATAGATTGGATTACTTAAAGGCTTTTTCGTAGTTATTTTGATATTAAGTTTTGTCACAATATAAAAAATCGGCCTAGGTTAACGTGGGCATTGGATTCATGTCATCCTGAATTCTAAATCAAAAGTTACGTACGATTTAGTGTGGACATGTCAAGTTTAACGGCTAGTTAAAATGATCATTATAAACTGATCATTGGTGCTCATTTAGCGAAGCATTACAAAATATGCAAAATGCATGACATCATGCAGTTCGGGATAGATTGGATTACTTGGAGGCTTTGTCGTAGTTATGTTGGTTTTAAATTTTGTCAGAATATAGAAAATTAAGCTACCTTAACGTCGCTGTTGGATTTATGTTATTATGAACTCTAATTCAAAAGCTATGAACGCTTCAGTGCGGACATGTCAAGTTGTTTGGCCAGTTAAAACGATAATTCTAAATTGATCATTCTAAATTGCTCATTAGTAATCCTTGACTGAATGCTTATAAAGGAAGCATAGTGCATGGTATCACACAGTTTAGGATAGATTGGGTTACATGAAGGCTATGTGGTAGATCTTTCAGTCACAAATGTCGCCATAACATAGAAAATTGAGCTAGCTTAACGTGAGCGTTGAATTCGTGTCATTCTGAAATTCAAATAAAAAATTATGGAGGATTTAATGCGTACATGTCAAGTTTTTCGGCTTGTTAAACTGATCATTATAAACTTATCACTGCTGCTTTATGAATAAAACTTGCCACCAGATATGTGTGTGAAGAAACAGTACTTGTTTTTAACAATTCTGAATTCGGGGCCGAATCATCCGTGCACTAGTGATACAAGCCTTGATTCAAGGATGTATGCGCGTGGGCTGTTCGTAGAAGATTAGGTGAGAAACTCAACCTTAGGCTTCTGGATGGGGGTTTTCTGGTTGGTAAAAGATGGAAGGGTGAAGTGAACCACACGAGGGGTGATGAACCTCGTGATAAATCACAAACTTAGAGCTAGGAGGGCTGGTCTCAACTAGGTTCTAAGCGCACAAGACTCTTAGAGAGAAAACTTGTTGGAAAAAGTTCTACTTTATTAATATCAAAAAGGTTGTTGAACTACAATGCTGGAAGGAGCCTTATTAATATGCTCGACAGCTTGACCTACTAGGGTCGACTCAAATAAGAAAAGGAAAACTTACAAAAGTGCACAAAGGAAAAGATACAAAAGTGTATAACCGAAAAAGGACCTATTCCTAAAATGTTCTTGACTCAAAAATGTAAAGCATCTAGATCCTACCCTGCAAAACAGAAAGAGGCATATATTTGAATTGAAACTTACCTTAACTTACCTCACGGCCAAGATATGGAAGGTCGCCGTCCTTGTGGCATGCACGCGCCTTGTTCCTAGTCTTCGACTTGGAGTAGGGTTACAAATCTTTGGGCCCTGACCTCCCTTGCCACTAAAGCCCAAGTCTCAGATGTTCCTTGTGTTGTTGAGAAGCCTTTGGACTCTACTTTGCTCTTCTGGCCCATTGTCCTTAGCTGATCTTCTTGTAGAAGCTTGTCGACCCATAAGCTGAATTTGTGGAAGAGTGCCCTTGATCTGCTTCTTGTCATTGCTCCTTGAGGTACCACTGGTGTAGATACTTCTTCTAGGTGCATGTCCTGGAGCTGGTAGCTCATTTGGTCCGAGTCCTCTTGTGTGGAAGTGGAAATGCGAGTGTACTCGGCTGGATCGGCTGTACCGGCTGGATTGTGCGTGGTACTGGCCGGGATGCCTTCAGGACCGGCCAAGTTGATCCTGGAGTTTGCGACATCACCAGAGGGACCGGCGGTGTCATCCACGTCCCCACCAAGTGTGCCGGAAGCTTGGGCCTCTCCGCCGGCGATGCTGACCGGTCTAGTCCTATAGGTCGAAGGTCCGGCGGTACTGTCTGGTCTGGCAGGCGCGCCAGATGGTCCTGCTGTCTCGGGCAAGCTTCCTGGTCGGCCTGTCTGGTCACCTGGCTGGATGTACGACCTGATGTCCTCATCATTCCCTCCCTCTTCAGTAGGTTTTGTCCTCAAAACTGGTTCATCTGCATGGAAAGGGGCTAAGTCAGTAACATTGAACGTATTGGACACATTAAACTCACCTGGCAGCTCGATCCGGTAGGCGTTGTTGTTGATCCTCTCGAGCACTCTGAATGGTCCATCTCCTCTTGGTGCTAGCTTGGAACTCCTTAGGTTTGGGAACCTCTCCTGCCGTAGGTGTAGCCACACCCAATCGCCTGGTTGAAAGATCACCTCCTTTCTTCCCTTGTTGGCATGAGTCACGTACTGTCCGGTCCTCTTCTCCAAGTTTTCTGCTACCTTCTGGTGTAATCTCCTTATGAACTCTGCCTTGGATGCTCCGTTGAGGTTGGTCATCTCAGCTGGTGGTAGTGGTGTTTGCTCCAATGGGGTGAGAGGGTTGAAGCCGTATACCACTTCAAATGGTGTCTTCTTGGTTGCTGAGTGCACGGCTCGGTTGTAAGCGAACTCAATGAATGGCAGGCACTCCACCCAAGTCTTTAGGTTCTTCCCTAGTGTAGTTCTGAGAAGAGTTGATAGTGTCCTGTTGACAACTTCAGTTTGGCCATCGGTTTGAGGATGGCAGGTGGTAGAGAAGAGTAGCTTCGTGCCTAGCTTTCTCCAAAGGGTCCTCCAGAAATGGCTGAGGAACTTGGTGTCCCTGTCTGATACGATGGTCCTTGGCACTCCATGAAGCCGTACTATCTCCCTGAAGAACAGCTCAGCTGTTTGTGTGGCATCATTGACATTGGCACATGGAATGAAGTGTGCCATCTTGGAGAATCTGTCCACCACTACAAAGATTGCATCTTTGTGGTTGATCTTGGGCAGACCTAGAACAAAGTCCATTGAGATGTCCACCCATGGATGTGTAGGTATGGGCAGTGGGAGATACAACCCGTGAGGTTGCACTCGGGACTTTGCCTTCTTGCAAGTGATGCATCTTGCACAATGAGCTTCTACTGTCCTCTTGATGTGTGGCCAGTAGAAGTGCTCCTTGACCACTGCTAGAGTCTTGTCGACACCAAAGTGGCCCATGAGTCCTCCTCCATGAGCTTCTCGGATGATAAGCTCCCTTAATGATCCTTGTGGTATGCACAGCCTTCTTTCTCGGAACAAGAATCCCTCATGGATGTAGAACTTGCCATGACTCCTGTGCCACACTCCTTGTAGCTCTCAAAGTCAGGATCATCCTTGTATGGGTCCTTGATGTGCTCGAACCCTAGGACCTATGCCTCCATGGTTGATATCAAGGCAAACCTCCTCGATAGTGCATCGGCTACCACATTATCTTTGCCCTTCTTGTACTTGATGATGTACGGGAAGGTTTCTATGAACTCCATCCTCCTGGCATGTCTCCTCTTGAGATTGGTTTGCCCTCTGAGGTGTTTGAGAGTCTCGTGATCAGTGTGGATCACAAACTCCTTGGACAGCAAGTAATGCTGCCAAGTCTCCAATGCTCGGACAAGGGCATAGAGCTCCTTGTCATAAGTGGGATAGTTCAGTGAGGCACCACCTAGCTTCTCACTGAAGTATGCCACTGGTCTCCCTCCTTGAGTTAGCACTGCTCCTATGCCTATTCCAGAGGCATCACACTCCACTTCAAACGTCTTGTTGAAGTCGGGAAGGACTAGCACTGGTGCGTGTGTAAGGCTGTCCTTCAAGGCCTGGAATGCCTTCTCCTGAGCTTCTCCCCAGCTGAACCCACGTTCTTCTTCACTACTGCCGTCAGTGGTGAGGCAATACTGCTGAAGTTGGGCACGAATCTCCTATAGAAGCTGGCCAGTCCGTGGAAGCTCCTTACTTGGCTGATGTTTCCTGGTGTTGGCCATTCTTGTATGGCTCGAATCTTCTCTTCATCAACCTGTAGGCCCTGTGAACTTACAACAAAACCTAAAAAGACAAGTTTATCAGTACAAAAGGTGCACTTCTTGAGATTGGCATAAAGCTCTTCTTGTCGAAGGGTTTTAAGTACCATCTCAAGATGTGTGAGGTGTTCCCGTAGGCACTTACTATAAACTAGTATGTCATCAAAGTAAACCACTACAAACTTACTGATGTACGCCCTAAGAACTTGGTTCATAAGGCGCATGAAGGTGCTTGGGGCATTAGTCAAGCCAAATGGCATGACTGTCCACTCGTAGAGCCCTTGCTTTGTCTTGAAAGCAGTCTTCCACTCATCACCTTCCTTCATTCTTACCTGGTGGTATCCACTTTTGAGGTCTATCTTGGAGAAGACCGTGGCTCCACTCAGCTCATCTAGCATGTCATCCAGTCGTGGTATTGGATGCCTATACTTGACTGTGATGTTGTTGATTGCTCGGCAGTCCACGCACATGCGCCAAGTCCCATCCTTCTTGGGCACTAGTAGCACTGGTACGGCACATGGACTGAGGCTCTCTCGAACATATCCTTTCTCCAGGAGCTCCTTGACTTGCTTCTCAAGCTCCTTGGACTCCTCTGGACTCATCCGGTAGGCTGGCCGGTTGGGCAGGGCTGCTCCGGGCACTAGATCAATCTGGTGTTCTATGCCACGTAAAGGAGGCAAGCCTGCTGGTATCTCCTCTGGAAATACATCCTGGAATTTGTTGAGGAGAGTTGCTACTTCAGGAGGTAGCTCTACCTGTCCCTGTTCTACACTCAAAACTTCTTTGAAGACCATTAGTAACATTAAATCCTTCGAGGCTAAAGCTCTCCGGACATGGCTTGGTTGAATAAGAAAATTAGACTTGATAAGTTTCTTTTCCTTACTCATTTGGAGTTGTAGCTCATGTACCTGGGCAGGTGTAAGAGGAGCTAGGCTGACCTTTCTCTTGTCATGCACGAAAGTGTAGAGATTGGTTCGGCCATCATGCCTGGTCTCTTTGTCAAACTGCCATGGTCTTCCTAGCAGAAGATGGCCAGCTTGCATGGGCACCACGTCGCACACGACTTGGTCTTGGTACTTGCCCACACTGAATGGCACAGTGACTTGTTCATGGATCTTGAGCTCCACTTTGTCATCGAGCCATCTCAGTCTATATGGTCGAGGATGCTTTGTCTTCTCTAGACCTAGCTTATCAACCATATATGCACTAGCAACGTTAGTGCAAGAACCACCATCTATGATGAGGTTACATACCTTGCCCTTGATGGTGCAACGGCTGTGGAAGATGTTCTCCCTTTGGATGGTCTCTGAAGGATCCACCATTGCACTGAGGATACGCCTAGTGACCAGCACTTCCCCCACATCAGGGTACTCAATGTCACCATACTCTCCTTCTGGTTCATAGTCCTCTTCATCTTGGGACTCATACTCTCCTGCCTCCGTAATCAGCATGACTCGGTTGTTTGGGCACTCTCTTGAGATGTGTCCACGTCCCCTGCACTTGAAACAAGTTATGTCACGTGATCTTTGAGGGTTAGAAGACTTACCAGGCTCTCTCTGGTCACGGGTGGGTTCAGGAGGCTTGCTCTTGAACCTTGACTCGATCTCTATGCTTTT
The DNA here is from genome assembly GCA_018901935.1 of Pugionium cornutum. Classification (NCBI taxonomy): domain Eukaryota; kingdom Viridiplantae; phylum Streptophyta; class Magnoliopsida; order Brassicales; family Brassicaceae; genus Pugionium; species Pugionium cornutum. Next base: position 24,472,856 of record CM032165.1, on the reverse strand, counting down.
GCCTTTGTCTACAGGCTTGGGCATGTTGCTTGGTGCCCAAGGTGTCTTAGGCTTGCTGCGGATGTCTTGGCTCTTACGCTTGATGTGCTGCTCAGCTTGCACAGATAGGTGGAACAAGTCTTTGAAGTCATTGTAGATTTGCCTTTCCACCTTGCGGCTGATCCTTTCTTGGAGTCCATCCAAGAATTGTGCCATCAATGCTTCTTCATCATCATTGAGCTCCAATCTGTTCCTTAGCTTCTCGAACTCTTCATAGTACTCTCTACTGATCTGGTACCCTGCTTAAGAGTACGAAAACGCGTTGCAAATCTCTATGAAAGTAAGGTGGAACAAACCTTTGTCGCATGAGGTCTTTCATGTCGACCCATGAGTCTACGGGTCTCATTCTCTTCCTCCTTCTGTCAGATACCTCACGATCCCACCAGATGAGGGCATTGTCCGTGAGTTGTGCTACTGCCATTGAGACTCTCCTAGGTCCTGGTTGGTTGTAGTGATCAAAGATATGATCCATTCTCCTCTCCCAATCTAGGTAAGCCTCGGGGTCTACTTTTCCTGCAAAACTTGGAGGAGTTAGTTTAACATCAGGATGAATTACCCGGTTGTAGGTGTGTTCAGCTCCATCCTCATGATGTCTAGGAGGCATTCTTGGTCTCTGGTGAAGACCATATGGCTCAAAGCCATCATCTTCTGCCTCTGGTTGCCGTGGAGGTCCTCTCGGCCTATGGTGATAGTTATGAGGTTGTGTGTCCTCATCTCCATCTGGCTGGGGTTCCTCCTGTTCGTGCCGTGTCCTAAGGTGCTCAGGACCCTCAGGACGGTCTTGCTCAGCTCTCACGTGCCTTATGGCCTGGAATCTCACCGGTCTTTCCACGCGCTCCAACCTCTCGCCTATGGATGCGAGTTGTGTTTGGAGTGTGGTGAACATGGCCATCATGGCTTCGGTTGCTTCTCTATTTTCTTCTCCCATGGTGTGCTACAAAGAAAGAAGACAAGTTAGGATGCTCCTAAATTGTTAGGAGGGTTTTCTTTTTATAAGGGGTTTGAAAAAATGCAAAAAGGAAAAATCCTAAGGAATGGAAATTCGAATAAAAGGAAAAAGGAAACTTTCTTGACAACTTGTGCTAGCTGTCCAATTCAAAATCTTTTGGGTATTTTCCTATTTTCTTTTCTTTTCTTTTTGTTTTCTTTTTAATTTAACTTAAAATTAATGGAAATATGAATTAAACAAAAGGAAAACGTGAATGGCAATGCAAAAGTGAATCTAAACCCTAGTGATACACGTAGAAGGCTAGATGCACTCGGTTTGGAGTTTGAGGTTATTTTTTTGATTTTTCTTGAATGCGACTTAAACTAATGCAAGAACTAAAAACAAAACAAGCAAAAGGATAGAAACAACCTGGTTTAGGAGCTTTAAGCTCTGATACCAAAATGATACAAGCCTTGATTCAAGGATGTATGCGCGTGGGCTGTTTGTAGAAGATTAGGTGAGAAACTCAACCTTAGGCTTCTGGATGGGGTTTTCTGGTTGGTAAAAGATGGAAGGGTGAAGTGAACCACACGAGGGGTGATGAACCTCGTGATAAATCACAAACTTAGAGCTAGGAGGGCTGGTCTCAACTAGGTTCTAAGCGCACAAGATTCTTAGAGAGAAAACTTGTTGGAAAAAGTTCTACTTTATTAATATCAAAAAGGTTGTTGAACTACAATGCTGGAAGGAGCCTTATTAATATGCTCGACAGCTTGACCTACTAGGGTCGACTCAAATAAGAAAAGGAAAACTTACAAAAGTGCACAAAGGAAAAGATACAAAAGTGTATAACCGAAAAAGGACCTATTCCTAAAATGTTCTTGACTCAAAAATGTAAAGCATCTAGATCCTACCCTGCAAAACAAAAAGTGGCATATATTTGAATTGAAACTTACCTTAACTTACCTCACGGCCAAGAAATGGAAGGTGGCCGTCCTTGTGGCATGCACGCGCCTTGCTCCTAGTCTTCGATTTGGAGTAGGGTTACAAATCTTTGGGCCCTGACCTCCCTTGGCACTAAAGCCCAAGTCTCTGATGTTCCTTGTGTTGTTGAGAAGCCATTGGACTCTACTTCGCTCTTCTGGCCCATTGTCCTTAGCTGATCTTCTTGTAGAAGCTTGTCGACCCATAAGCTGAATTTGTGGAAGAGTGCCCTTGATCTGCTTCTTGTCATTGCTCCTTGAGGTACCACTGGTGTAGATACTTCTTCTAGGTGCATGTCCTGGAGCTGGTAGCTCATTTGGTCCGAGTCCTCTTGTGTGGAAGTGGAAATGCGCGTGTACTCGGCTGGATCGGCTGTACCGGCTGGATTGTGCGTGGTACTGGCCGGGATGCCTTCAGGACCGGCCAAGTTGATCCCGGAGTTGGCGGCATCACCAGAGGGACCGGCGGTGTCATCCACGCCCCCACCAAGTGTGCCGGAAGCTTGGGCCTCTCCGCCGGCGATGCTGACCGGTCTGGTCCTATAGGTCGAGGGTCCGGCGGTACTGCCTGGTCCGGCAGACGTGCCAGATGGTCCTGCTGTCTCGGGCAAGCTTCCTGGTCGGCCAGTCTGGTCTCCTGGCTGGATGTACGACCTGATGTCCTCATCAACTAGTCTGGATATATTCCTTTGACCTTTGATTGATGAGTTGAAAGAATTGTGGTCTACGAGAATTGAGTCATACGATGTGTTGTTGAATCAAAATTTCAATCTAAAAATCGTATTACTGTGGACGATAAAAAATTTTCTAGCATCTGGAATGTTGTCAGGATGGACAACGCATGGTAGACTCTCTTGGATGATACCAAGGCATTTCAATTACCAAATGGTAGAAAGGTGTGTTGGTTTGATTGTCACAAAAGGTTTCTTCCTAAGGGTCATCCGTTACGGAAAATAAAACAAATTTTTTAAAGAGCAACCACGCTTTGGATGACTATCCTCCACAATCATTGACAGGCGATCTAGTTTTATACAAGCAAATATAAACTGTCAATCCTCCACGAACATCAGACTACGGTGGAAATGGTCATGAAACTAAAGAAGAAGGTTATGAAAGCTGGCATAATTGGCACAAAAAAATATATTTTGGGAGTTGCCGTACTAGAAGGATCTTAACTTACGACATAATCTTGATGTGATGCATATAGAGAACAACTTCTTCGATATCATCATGAATAATGTTATGAATGTCAAAGATAAATCAAAAGATATAGTTAAGTGAAGGTTGGATATTGTAAAGTTTTGCTTTCGAAAAGAGTTGCACGTGGATGGTCGGAGTAATGCTCCATTCTCTATATTTAGATTGACACAAAAAGCCAAATAACGCTTATTGGAATGTATCAAAAATGAGGTCAAATTTCCGGATGGCAACTCGACAGATTTAGCAAATTGTGTGGATAGAAGTTCTCTGGATGAAAAGTCATTACTGTCATGTTTTTATGAAGAGGCTTCACCATTTTATATTTACAAAATTTTTATCATGAAACGTTCATCTAGCTTATCAAGTATATACTATATAGTATAAAAAAACATCAAATTCCCGACAGCAAATTTCGTCGGAAATAGCAATTCCCGTCTGCTTTCTGATAACAGATGTTCGTCGGGACTATTTTGTCGGAAATCAATTCCGTCAGGAACGGATCGAGAATTACTGATGGTTTGTCGATAAATGTAACCATCGGAAACTTTCAACGGATAGACGATGGGTTCATGCCATCGGTAAATACCGATGGATATTCGATGGGTTCATTCCGTCAAAAATTTCCGACGTATTTGCGATGGATTTAGTTAGTCAGGCCGTCGACGTTTTCCAATGACCATTACCATCGGGAATATGAACCGATGGTGTATCCCGACGGTTTTCACTCATCGGGAGTTAACCCACATGTTTCCGACGGAACTGTCCATCGTTAATTTTTGATGACTGCATCCATGTTTCCAATGGAACTCTCCGTCGGTAATTTCCAACGACTGCATCCATCGAAAATAACCAAATTATTGAAAAAAATTATAATATTTATTTTTTAAAATTATTCATTAAATATTTTTAAAATATATTTATTAAAATATTAAAACAATTAATATTTATATTAAATTTAATTAATATTTGTAAATATTTAAAAATAAGAATAAAATTAATAAAATTAATATTTCTAATTATAAATATAATAATTTTTTAATTGTTTTAAATCTACAAATTACATCAGAGAAGCAGGAGGAAAACGAGGGCAAAAAAGTCATCGGGAAACTTGGTTCTCATCATTTGTACAATATTTTAATATTCGTCATCTCTATCTTCATAGCCGCCATTTTTTCTTTTAGCTATTCATTCTCCTCGTTTCTAGCCGCATATATTACACCACCGGTATCTGCAATTCTACTTAGTATTGGATGACGAATATTAGAAAATAGTACTTCTTGTAAAAAAAAAATATTATTAAAAAGGTATTATAATATTAAATATAAAAATAAATAAAAAGAAAAATCAAACTTACATCAAGAACCAGACGGTTAATCTCAGAACGAAGCAATTGGCGATCGTAGATGAAGAACCAACTTGAGACTGCTAATTTAAAATATCATTTTTTTCTTTTTCACTTTTTCGATGATCTCACTAATGAGACCATCTTGGATGCGACCAGTTTTTTTGTTCATATGGATGGTCTCGACAAGTTGCAAGTGATCTGGAGGCACCCCGAATTCTTGTGTCTAAAAGTAAAAAATTCTAAATTAATAATTCAAAATTTTTCAAATAATAATAAGTAAAATTAATATAATAATTAATTTACCAATTGATCGGCTCGTCTCAGAAAACTAGTCGGTCCGGCATTGTGAATGTAAATGCCTTTGTATCCTTGGTCGCTCTTCCGATTTCCCAAATTAGTCCTCGAGATAACCTCAGCGCTGGAAGATTCCCAATAACGAATAAAATAATTCCAAACCGACTCATTCAACCCTTTTGATTTATCTTTTCCTTTTTTCCAATTTTGTTTCCACTCGTTCATGTGGCGGAAAAATTGTACTACAACCTCTTTTTGAAATGCTTCTTCCAGCAATTTTGTGTTCATGGGATCACATGTAAATTCTTGTAGCAAAATTTACTTATATGTTACTAAAATATCTTTTATACTATATATTTAAAAATAAATCTACGTACCGCAAACGTCATGAATCAAATGACGTTTTTTGTACAGAATGTCTCTAAATTTTGTATACGAGTTGTTCAGAAGAGAATGAAGCATCTTTAATATAGATTTGCTTATTCCGTTGTTTGAAATATCAAATCTACGAATTTTTATTAAATAACATTGAAATAATAATTTTAAATATAATTATAGAAAATTTAATTTACAGTGTCAAATTTCTTTGATGTATCGGATCGAGAAAAGTAAGAAGTTCACGACCAGGTTGCTGAACCAATTTTTCAATTGTTATTAGTCGAAAAGAATCATTTGTAGATTCTGGAACTTGAGTTGGTATAAAACTCGAAGTAAACAACTCACCACGTCTTTTGAAACATTATGACCTTAAAACATTATGATTGTGACATTTTATCTATTTATCTACATTTGCTATTTGTCATTTTGTTTTCGAAATCCAATTTTCAAATATAAAAAAAAATTGATATATTAGACAATTGCCCATACGTTTATTAATTTTCAGATCCAAATTTGAATATCTATCCATAACTTTTTCATATATGCATTGGATATTCGGATCTATCTGACATTTGATTATGTGACATTATCTTCTTATCTAACATTACTTATGAGATACATATATTATAAGGATTAAAAGGAAGTAACATTATTTTGAGATTACTAATAGTAAATTTTAAATTCCGTTATTCCAAACCTTCAGAATTGAAAAGTTTGACCAAAAAAAGTAATTTAAAACTAAGGATTTAAATGCTTGTTGGAAATGTTTTCAGAAATTGAAAACGGAAGATTGATAAATTATTTCAAAAAGTTAGTTTTTAACATCAGCTACTTTCATTTAAAAAAACAGAGTGATCTAATATTGAACAAACAATAATTAAATGAAACATCAATACATAGAGAATTACAAAACACGCTTAATTGTATTCTTCACAATCACTAAAAACAAAGAATCAAATGTGAATCTCTGAGCAGCAATCCAATCCATAATAATTTAACAAAATCGTTGATGCATCAACAAATGCAAAACACACAGTAATATTTATCCCATTAACATGTAGTAAAATTGAAAAGGAAATAAGAAGCAAAAGCCCCGAAAAGGTGATGTTACTTTCCACACACACCATATCTCATCCGTTCGATCAATTCCATATTCTTGCATATATAAAGTTAAGGAAAAGAGACTCAAAAAGAAAATAACAGGACAATCATATATGAATATACTCAATTAATTTTCATTGGCATTTCTATTTCATCGTCATTTTTCTTCTTCAAATCAAAACCGAGAGAAGAGAGCGAATGAGTTTCTGTGTTGGAAAACTTACATAACTGTGACTAAATCAGCGGTTTCTGGCGACTAAATCTGTGGTTTTCACTGACGACAGCGGCGGGAGGAGAAGAGGTAGAGAAGGAAAAGAATCGCGAGAGAAAAAGAAAAGAAAAGGAACGGTCGTAGATTATATTAGATATTTTCGATGGAAATTTCCATCGGCATTCTGTCAACCAACTAATAAATATTTTCGTGAAAACCCGTGTTGGTAATTACGTTTTCTGCGTACAATTTCATTCTGTTGGAAATCTATCGGTTATTACCAACAGATTTCCGATACACTGAAAAAACCGTACATATTCACCAAATATTTTGCTCACGTTGTAAATACGTTGACGGTTTTCCGACGGAATGTCGATGGGTCGGACAAGACCTTCGGAATGCCGTCGGATAATGAAATCGATATTTCAAAAAAATTACGGAGAAGATAGGGTATAGTATCAATACCCTAAGTCGTCGGAAATCCGACTATAATAACTGATGGAACAGCGAAAAATGTTTCAGTTCCGTCGAAACAACATCAAAATCTGTCGGACGTACATTTAAAATTTTAGAAAGTATTATTTATCTCTGATTCATTGGTTCGACTACGTTTAAGGTTTTTAGTTTGTTGACTAATTAGTGAAGAAGATTTTTGTGTGCGTTTGGTTACTCAATTGATGTTAATGGCATAGTGAAAGTGGTCTCTGATATACATCTCAAATCAATAAACTTGGATTACATAACTGAAACCCATTATATATTGTGTTCCATATAGTAAAAAACTGAAATAATAATATGGATTGATAGAAGTCTATGTTTCAGTATATTTTAAAAGTAGTAAACCAAAATTGATTTTTTTTAAAAGGGCACAAATTAGTAATTACAATGGTAGTCTAATTTATCTCTAAAATTAAAATTTTAGAAAATATAATTTATTTATAAAATTAAATTATATATCACAAAAAATAAAATATTATTATCATAGTTTAATCTTAAGCTGAAGAACATTTCGAAGTAGTTGAATTTTTGTCTTCAAACTCATCAGTCTCTTCTTTTGAATCTTGAAACACGTTGTAATCTCCGTTCGTGATGTCATCAACAACAAGGTTAACTTCAAAAGAAGTCTCTATGGAACCTAAGTTACCAATTTTGTTTTGTTGCATAGGTCATGCTCGGTAATACCACATATCATTCCTCTATCATGTATTGAGGTCACTGTAATCCAAGTATCTTTCTTATTCCTCACACGAGGATATCGAATGTAACAAACAGGGTCCGTTTGTGATGCAAGTATAAAAAAATCATAATTTCGATGTCGATTACGAGAGTGGACAGATGTAACACCGAATTCGTCTTGACGTTGACCCATGACAGGGTCATACCAGTCACAGTAGAACACAATTCACCTCAAATCAATCATTCCTGGATAGTAAACTTCTAATATTTCACGAAGAACACCGTTGTATATAATTTCTCCACATTAAGATGATATACCATAATTACAAGTTGTTTGTGAGTTTCCTTCGCGATGACTCTTAAAAGCATATCCACGAGTGCAATACATTAGATAAGAATTTGTAGTAAATATAGGACCACTCACCAACTCAACTAACCATGTGGGAAACGTTATCCCCCTAGAAGGACATGTAGTAACATACAAAATAATTGAATGTAGTCAATTATATATTTATATATATATATATATATATATATAAAATTACATAATTGTGATAACACTGATATAAAAGTGCAACCATCTTGAAAATTCGCTATTTTTAAGTTCGACCAAATTATTCTCTGTGTAATGTGAATGACGAACACGTATTTGTTCCATGTACCTTTCATATTCCAAAACGTTATCGCAATTTGTCAAAATATACAGATACAAGTGATTGTGTTCCTCCTCTAATAGGCGTCACGTCTTTCCTTTTCCACTTAAATGTCCAATTTGTGCAAATACTTCTCGCACATACACTGGATAGCTTGGTTTTTCTCCTCCATCATCATGTCATGCATGTCATCTATTTTTTGTTTGGACTTACGATGGAAAATAGTAGCTGGCGAAGTTAGATGTTTCTTCATTAATATTTTGTGCGACGATTGAACCTTCAACCCTAGCAAGATTTGTAACTTTTTTCTTTAGGTGGAACATATATCTCTAAAAAGGATACATCCATCAGTACTGAACAGGTCCTCCAAACGTTGTTTCTCTATGGAGTTGAATAGGAAAATGCTCCATAACATCAAAAAACATTGGTGGAAATATTTTCTCCCAGTTATAAATGAGAACCAGTATTTTTTTCTCTAAATTTCGGATATCGTCTGCAGTAAATGATCTTGTACATAAATCTCGAAAAAAGCACCAATCCCTATAAAAAAAGTTAATATCATATAATATATGAAATTATGATTATTTATATATAAAATAATGTAAACGTACCTGTAATTGCTGCGTGGATGTTTTTAGGCAGAAGATCGCTAAAGGCAAATGGAAATAGTTTTTGAATGACAACATGAAAATCATGAATATTTGCCTTCAATAGTATCGACACAATTACGAAGATTAGATGCGTATCCATCTGGAAATTTGATACTATGCTTAATCCAGTCAAAGAATTCTTCTTTTGCATGCGCATCTAACCGGAATGCGGGAGACAATGATTTTCCATTTGACATTATATGTAGTTGCTTCCGGGAACTAATATCCGGTAAATCTAATCTAGCTTTCAAAATATCTTTCGTTTTTCTTTGCACATTTAGAACGGTATTCATTATGTTGTCAAAAACATTCTTCTCAATGTGCATAACATCTAGATTATGGCGCAACAAATGGTCCTTCCAATATGGTAAATCCAAAATAATGCTCTTCTTATGCCAATTTTATGGTATTCGCCACAATTATCAACAGGGTAATGTCAGTTACCTCCACATGAAGCCGTTCTCTCAGCACCAAAATCAATAAGTTGAGTCATCATATAATTCCCATCAAAATAGGAGATGGACCATCAAAATTTGTTTTTCCAAAACAATGTCGTGATCCGGCGATATCGATGATATTGGGTAGAAATCGACGATGACAATTGAACCAACTAGTCTTTTGTCCGTGTTTCAGTTGGAACGTATCAGTATAATCTTAACAATATGAGCATGCTAAATATCTTCCATGCGTCGACCATCTTGATAACATACCATATGCTGGAAAATCACTTATGGTCCACATAAGTACTGCTCGCATCAAAAAGTTCTGTTGGTTGGAAACATCGAATGCTTCGACACCATTTTCCCATAATATTTTTAACTCATGAATTATTGGCTGCAAGAAAATATCAATCGATAGTTGATGCGAACCTCCCAAGGAATGCACTTCTGGATGCGGTTGAGATAGGCTTTGCAACAGAATGAATCGAAATTCAATCTGTTCAAAGGTTGTGGATTGAAGGGTCACACAGTAGCTGCGGAAAGACTACTGATTTACCTAAGATAGTAGCTTAGATATTACACACTAAGACTACTAAATGTTGACTGAAGGATATTACACACCAACAATCAGATTAAGAAGAGAATCACTCTCAAACTTAAGAAAAGAAGCTGTTTTTATTTGAAAAGTTGAATGATGAAGTTTACAACTGAAAGCCCCTATTTATACTATATGGGGACGTAAATATGAGGAGCCTACAACATTAAATTGGTTACAATTACAAGGGAAGACTTGACCAAAGACCTTGACCAAAGACCTTGACTTCATTAACTCTTATTTTGACTATGAATGTAGACACTTTTCCCCCCCTTTGAGGACGCCAATTTTGATCATTTTGAATTGAACTCCTTTTGATTTTAAACAACAAATTGGGCTGGTTGTAATGTGATTCATTTGCCTCATTAAAAACCTTACCAAGAAAACCCAATGGGAGAAAACTTGGATAAGGGAAAAAGAGTACAAATGGATCACATAGCCATTTGTATGTTGTCTTGAGCTTGTACTAAAATCAGAGTGCTTTTAGGCACTTCTCCAATCAAGCTCAAGTGAATTTGTTGTGCATTCTCCTTGTTGAGCATGCAGCTGATTGCCTCTTTGAGTTTCTTGGCCTTGGCTCAGGTTAATTGTCCAGCTGGTAGTGCAAGAGCTTCTTCATGTTCCACTGGTTCATTTCTAGCCATGAGCTTCTCCTTTTGTGTGCTTTCCATGCTCGTATCATCCCCTTCCTCTTGAAAAGGATTTGACCTCAAATCTGGTTCATCTGCAATGAAAGGCACAAGATCAGAAACATTGAAGCTTGAACTCACATTATACTTACCTTGAAGATCAATTTGGTAGGCATTGTTGTTGATCTTCTGAACTATCTTGAAAGGTCCATCTATTCTGGGCATAAGTTTGGATTTCCTTTCAGCTGGAAATCTTTCTTTCCTCAAGTGAATCCACACGAGGTCTCCCACCTCAAATACCATTTCACGTCTTCCTTTGTTGGCCTTTCTTGCATATTGTTGGGTTCTGGCCTCAATATTCTTCCTTGCATTCTCATGGATCTGTTTAACAATCTCAGCTTTTCTTTTTCCATCAATACTAGCTCTTTCACTTAAAGGCAAGGGGGTTAGATCCAAAGGAGATAAAGGATTGAAACCATACACAATTTGAAAAGGAGAATACTTAGAAGCAGAATGTACAGAATGGTTATATGCAAATTCAGCATGTGGTAAACATTCTTCCCATGTTCTAAGATTTCGTTTGATTAATGCACGCAATAAAGTAGACAAGGTTCTATTAACTACTTCAGTTTGACCATCCGTTTGTGGGTGACATGTTGTAGAGAATACCAACTTAGTTCCTAACTTAGACCAAAGAGTTTTCCAAAAGTAACTCAAGAACTTAGTGTCTCTATCAGAAACTATGGTCCTAGGCATTCCATGCAAGCGAACTACCTCTTTAAAGAACAAATTGGCTATATGCAATGCATCATCAGTCTTGTGACATGCTATAAAATGAGCCATCTTAGAGAATCTATCAACCACAACAAAGATAGAATCCTTTCCTGTCTTAGTTCTAGGCAAACCAACCACAAAGTCCATTGATATGTCAATCCATGGATGAGTAGGAATGGGTAAAGGAGTGTACAAACCGTGGGGTTGAACCTTAGACTTAGCCTGTTTGCATGTGGCACACCTTGCACAGATTCTTTCTACGTCTCTCTTCATGTGTGGCCAATGGAAATGATCTTGCATTACTTTAAGGGTTTTGGCAACTCCAAAATGCCCCATCAGTCCTCCTCCATGAGCTTCCCTAACTAGCAAGTCTCGAATAGAACAGTTAGGCACACATAATCTATTATCATAAAATAGGAATCCTTCATGCCGATAGTATTTTCCTGAAGCAAACTTTTTGCTAGCAATGTATACATCTTTAAATTCAGGATCAGTTTCATATAGCTCTTTAAGCTGTTCAAAACCTAACAACTTAGCATCAAGAGTAGAGATTAAGGCATACCTCCGTGACAATGCATCTGCCACAACATTCTCTTTACCTTGTTTGTATTTAATGACATACAGAAATGTTTCTATGAACTCAACCCACCGTGCATGCCTTTTGTTCAGCTTCTGTTGGCCCTTTAAGTGCTTAAGTGACTCATGATCAGTGTGAATCACGAACTCCTTAGGCCACAAGTAGTGTTGCCAAGTTTGCAAAGCACGGACCAAGGCATACAATTCCTTGTCATAGGTTGGATAGTTTAGGGTGGCTCCTCCAAGCTTCTCACTGAAATAGGCTATAGGTTTCTTATCCTGCATCAAAACAGCTCCAATACCTATACCAGAAGCATCACATTCTATCTCAAAGGTTTTAAGAAAATCAGGTAAAGATAGAAGAGGTGCATGTGTAAGCTTTTCTTTCAAAGCTTGGAATGAGCTTTCTTGAGCTTGTCCCCATTTGAATCCTACGTCTTTCTTGATTACTTCAGTAAGTGGGGCAGCAATAGTGCTAAAATCCTTGACAAAGCGTCTATAGAAGCCAGCCAGCCCATGGAAACTTCTCACTTCTCCTACTGTTTTTGGACTTGGCCATTCCTTAATAGCTTTGACCTTCTCCTCATCAACCTTAATACCATCTGCACTTATAACAAAGCCTAGAAACACAATGTTATCTGTACAAAAAGTGCATTTCTTAAGATTGGCATATAGTTTTTCTTTTCTAAGAACACTTAGAACCGATGTCAAATGACTAGCATGCTCTTCTAGATTCTTGCTGTAGATTAAGATGTCATCAAAGTATACTACAACAAAGACTCCTATGAATGCTCTAAGAACATGATTCATCAACCTCATGAAAGTACTAGGTGCATTTGTTAACCCAAATGGCATGACTAACCATTCATATAATCCATGCTTAGTTTTAAATGCAGTTTTCCATTCATCCCCTTCTTTCATGCGTATTTGATGGTACCCACTCTTAAGATCTATCTTAGAAAAGATTCTGGAACCATGCAATTCATCAAGCATGTCATCTAACCTAGGGATTGGATGGCGATACTTTACCGTAATGTTGTTGATTGCTCTACAATCAACACACATGCGCCAGCTGCCATCTTTCTTTGGCACAAGTAGAACTGGCACAGCACAAGGACTCATGCTCTCCCTGATGTAGCCCTTCTCCATTAGCTCATTAACTTGCCTTTGCAGCTCCTTAGTCTCAACGGGGTTGGTTCTATAAGCTGGTCTATTTGGTAGTGAGGCTCCAGGTACAAAATCAATCTGATGTTCAATGCCTCTGATGGGTGGTAGCCCCTTTGGATTGTCTTCTGGAAAGACATCTTCATAATCCTGCAAAATGGAAGTCACTTCACTCGGTAATACCGGTGCAATGTTTGTTAAGCTCATGAGAGCTTCCTTATAGATAAACAAAAGAACAGGTTGTTGTGAGAAGAGAGCCTTCTTAACTCCACCAGTTCTCACAAAGAAACTTGAGTGCTTTTTGTTCTTGTTCTCACAGCCTCTGTCACTTTTGGTGCTTATGGTTTCTTTTGAAGTTCCAGCTGTTTTCCTTTGCTCCAACACGAGCTGATCTTGGTACACCTCCTGTGGTGTCATAGGAACAAGTGTGATCTTCTTACCTTTGTGTTCAAACGAGTGTTGGTTGGTGTAACCATCATGAATGACCTTTCGATCAAATTGCCATGGTCTTCCAAGCAGAATGTGGCCAGCCTCCATTGGTAAAACATCACAAAGGATCTCATCTTGGTACTTTCCAATGGTTATAGGTACCTTGACTTGGCTGCTTACCTTCATTTCGCCACACTCATTAAGCCATTGCAGCTTATACGGCTTTGGGTGCTCGAACACTTCCAGACCTAACTTGTTTACCATAGTTTCACTAGCCACATTAGTGCAGCAGCCTCCATCAATAATGATGCTGCAAACCTTTCCTTGGACGTGGCATCTTGAGTGAAACAGGTTCTCTCTTTGCTCATGTTCTTTGGTTTTGTTTTGTACACTTAGGGTTCTTCTTGTTACCAATAATTCTCCTGCCATAGGAGGTTCAAGATGCTCTTCTGAAGAATCAGAAAAGACTTCTTCTTCCTCGGATTCTATTTCACCATTATCCAACAGAATCATGATCTTCTTGTTGGTGCATTCATTCGCATAATGCCCTCTTCCTTGGCATTTGAAACACTTCACATCTCTTGTTCTAGTAGATGTAGTAGCTTCAGATTTCCCTTGGCGTCTTGAGTGGTTGTTGAAGGTTTGGAATCAATTTTAGCAATCTGTTTTCCTTCCCTTTGGTAGCTAGGCTTATTGTTAGTTGCTCCATAGCTTGGCCTAGTATAACTTTTTCTTTTTAGCTGCTGTTCTACCAGTATAGCTTTGTGCAACATTTCCTCTAGCTCCACATAATGTTCCAGCTCCATTCTATCTTGAATGTCACGGTTAAGTCCTCCTAAAAATCTTGCCATGGTAGCTTCTCTATCTTCTGAAATGTCTGCCCTGATCATGAGGGTTTCCAACTCCTGGTAATAGTCCTCAACACTTCTGCTTCCTTGATTGAGTCTCCTTAGCTTTTGGTGAAGCTCACGGTGGTAATGGCTGGGCACAAACCTTTTCGTCATTATGGCTTTCATCTCAGCCCATGTTTCTACTGGATACTCACCATTACGTCTTCTGGAAGTCACCAATTGATCCCACCAGCTGAGTGCATACTCATAAAATTCAGTAGCAGCTATGCGGGACCTTGTTGAGCTCGGAATAGTGTTGACAATCAAACACCAGCTCGATCTTCTTCTCCCATTCCAGGTAAGTGTCTGGATCATTTTTGCCATAGAATGATGGTATCTTAAGTTTAAGACCTCTTATGGTGTCATTAAGCGTCACCCTTTCTTCTCTTACACGCCTATGCCTCCTTTGGGTTCTCCTACTTCCTTCACTGCCATGACTATAGTAGGCTTCTATTTCTTCATTATGGCCATGTCTAAAGGGATTCCTGGTTCTCCTTGGACCTGCTTCAGTGTTACTATTGTTCTGAACATCATCAAGCCGCAAATGAATGGCTTCCAGCTCTACTTGTAGTACTTTCTTCATTTCTGCTACTAGAGCCTCCACTAACAAGTTTGGTGCTTCTGAAGTTTGTACTACTTGTAGTACATCATGACTATAGTAGGCTTCATTTTCGATGGAAGATGAAGAGTTGCGAGTGTAATATTTTCTAAACTGAAAATGAAATGGGTTGGGGTCGATTTTAATGTGATAAACTGATGTAATATTGGATAAACACAACAATGCAATTATATGAATAGGTTTTTTTCGATTAATCAACTGATGCAAATCAATACACACAAGCTGATGCAATCTAAGCAGATGGAAATGGAGAGATATAGAGATGAGGGATAGGGATAACCAATCAGAAGTGTGCTCTGATACCAAATGATGCGAACCTCCCAAGGAATGCACTTCTGGATGCGGTTGAGATAGGCTTTGCAACAGAATGAATCGAAATTCAATCTGTTCAAAGGTTGTGGATTGAAGGGTCACACAGTAGCTGCGGAAAGACTACTGATTTACCTAAGATAGTAGCTTAGATATTACACACTAAGACTACTAAATTTTGACTGAAGGATATTACACACCAACAACAATATTAAGAAGAGAATCACTCTCAAACTTAAGAAAAGAAGCTGTTTTATTTGAAAAGTTGAATGATGAAGTTTACAACTGAAAGCCCCTATTTATACTATATGGGGACGTAAATATGAGGAGCCTACAACATTAAATTGGTTACAATTACAAGGGAAGACTTGACCAAAGACCTTGACCAAAGACCTTGACTTCATTAACTCTTATTTTGACTATGAATGTAGACACTTTTCCCCCCGTTTGATGACGCCAATTTTGATCATTTTGAATTGAACTCCTTTTGATTTTAAACAACAAATTGGGCTGGTTGTAATGTGATTCATTTGCCTCATTAAAAACCTTACCAAGAAAACCCAATGGGAGAAAACTTGGATAAGGGAAAAAGAGTACAAATGGATCACATACCCATTTGTATGTTGTCTTGAGCTTGTACTAAAGTCAGAGTGCTTTTAGGCACTTCTCCAATCAAGCTCAAGTGAATTTGTTGTGCATTCTCCTTGTTGAGCATGCAGCTGATTGCCTCTTTGAGTTTCTTGGCCTTGGCTCGGGTTAATGGTCCAGCTAGTAGTGCAAGAGCTTCTTCATGTTCCACTGGTTCATTTCTAGCCATGAGCTTCTCCTTTTGTGTGTTTTCCATGCTCGTATCAATAGTTTAAGATGCTTTGGACCAGGGACGAGAATTGTTAGAAACAGAAACTCTCGTTTCATGCACAACGAAGGATGCAAATTATAAGGTGACACGATAACTGGCCACAACGAGTATTGCCTCCCATGCTTCCCAAAAGGGTTGAATTCATTTGTAGATAACCAGAGGTATACGTTACTAGGCTCATATGCAAAATTAGGATAAACCTTTTGAAAATATTTCCATGCTTCTGCATCCGAGGGATGCAAAATTTCTCCATTTGAATTATGCTCTACATGCCATCCCATAGGTTTTGCCATGTGTTCAGATTGATGTAACCTCTTTAACCTCTCTGTTAATGGCAAATACCACATCCGTTTATGCGGAATAGGTACTCTGCCAATTATCTCTTGAAATCGAGGTTTGTGAAAAAGCCGGCACTTCATCTGGTTTTTATCATTTCTCCAATAGACCATGCAATTATCAATACATACATCGATCATCTGTTATGGCAATCCAAGACCAGCTACAAGTTTTTGAACCTTGTAATATGAAGTAGGTGCAATATTATCTTCAGATAATATATCTCTAACAAATCAGCTATCTCATTCACACAACCTTCACCCAAATTGAAATTCGTCTTTATCGTCATCAACCTGCATGTAGTAGATAAAGGCGATAATCCATATCTACATCCTTTATATAAATGCTGCTTGGATACATCTAACATATCAAAAAAATTCCGGGCTTCCAAATTAGGTTCCTCTTGTCTACTAATATCTTCAATGTACGATGCTCTTTTTTCAAGAAATGCATCATTCACCATCTGAACAGTACCTCCGTTTATATTAGGCCTGGGTTTTCGGTTTTTTCGGGTTAATCGGGTCGGGTTTTTCGGATTTCGGTTAATTCGGTTTTGAAAAATGTCGACCGAAAAAAAAAAAAAACAATTCGGTTCGGTTCGGTTATTTCGTCGGTTTAATCGGTTCGGTTTTTAGCATTTAAAAATGTTCCGAATTGAACCGAATTAAAATTTATTTCGGTTCAATTCGGTTTAATTCGGTTTAATTTTGTTTTATTCGATTTAATTCGGTTAAATTCGGTTAAATTCGGTTTAATTCGGTTTAATTTGGTTTAATTTGGTTTAATTCGGTTTAATCGGTTCTTCGGACCAGTTTGGTTCAAAAACCTGTGTTTGTTTGCTTATTCAACCAAAAATTCTCTCTACTTATAAGCATTCAGATTCTACTTATAAAGTTTGTTCGAACAATACTTGATTCTATTGAAATTCACTCAGATCTATAGACCTATTGATATGCAAAAGAAAAGCAATAAAACTTCCATGATTCATAACACCATAAACAAATACTAAATTTTCGGATTCTCCTGAGAAAAGTTTAAACCCAAAAATTAGGGTTTGCGAAAACGAGTACTAGATTTGAAGAAATTAGGGTTATATAAAAGATCCACGGGACAAACAAGAAGAGAAGAAAACTGAGAAGTATTCAAGAAATTAGGGTTTGTAAACCCGGCTAGTCGCCTACTCAGAAGGGTAGCCGCAGGGAAGAACATCAAAACAGAAAAAAAAAACAAAAAAGTAAAACCGAAAGAGAAGAAGAAGAAGAGAAAAAACCGAAAGAGAAGAAGAAGAAGAAGAGAAAAAACCGAAAGAGAAGAAGAAGAAGAAGAGAAAAAACCGAAAGAGAAGAAGAAGAAGAAGAGAAAAAACCGAAGGGAGAACAAAGCCACATGGAGAAGAAAACTAGGAGACAGCCGCATAGAGAAGAAGAAAGTGAAAATATTGTAAAAAAATTAGGGTTTTTCACTTATAAAGGGTGCGATTTTCGGTTTCTGAAAACCGGTCGGTTTTCTATTCCCGAACCGAACCGAATCATAAACCGAATAAAATTAATTAATTAGCCGATCGGTTTACTGAATATATTTAAACAAAAACCGAAAATCGAAATTCTCGGTTCGGCTGGTTCGGGTTATTCGGTTTAAGCCGAAAACCCAGGCCTAGTTTATATCAACTTTAAAAGAATAATTCTTTTTACCAATTTTTTCCTAATTTCTATTAACTGGTTTTTAATAAATTTTTAACTATGTAGTCACAAATTGGTCGCTAATTTGCGACTAGTTTGCGACTACATTTTGATTTTTTGAATGTAGTCGCAAAGTGGTCCCAAATTAGCGATTAATTTGCGACTACATCAAAAAATTTACATCATGGTCGCAAATTGGTCGCACTTCTGCGACCACTTTGCAAGCACAAATGTTTTTTTTTACATATTTGTTATGTTTTTTTTCACATTTAATACTTAGATTTTCAATATTAGGCATGTAAAAATCATTTCAATTGGAATAATATAAACAATACCATAATTGTGTTCATCTAAATTTATCAAACATATGAAGTGTATATAAGTGGTATAAGGTTAAGGAAATTTGCTAAGTTATTTAGGTAAATGATATGTAAATTTCGTAAATATGTAAATTATTGTTGTGTACTTAGTAATTGAAGTTTATACAACTCATAATGATGTTATCAATCTTATATAATTCATAATTTTTACCAAATGCATATAATTTAGGGTTTAGGATATTAATTGTGACTACTTTACCACCACATTGCCACTATATTGGAAATGTGGTGGCAAATTCGTCAAAAATATAAGGTGTAGTCACAAATTAGTCGCAAAAGAGCCACCAATTTGCGACTACAGGTTCAAAATTTCTTTTGTAGTCACAAATTGGTCGCTAATTTGCGACCATATTTGTAATTTTATATTTTTCCCTATGTATTTGTCATATTTACAACTTATATTTTTAATATTAGGTAAGTACTAACCATTATAGGTGGCAAAATATAAACAAAATCATAATTGTGTTGATCTAAATTTATGAAGCGTATGAAGTGTATATAACTGGTATAAGGTTAAGAGAAAGTGTTAAGTGTTTTAGGTAAATGATATGTAAATTTGTTAAATGTGTAAATTGTTGTTGTTTACTTAGTAATTAAAGTTTACACAAGTGATAATGATGTTATCAATCTTATATAATTCATAATTTTCACTAGATTCATATAATTTATGGTTTACGGTATTATTTGTCACTAATTTGCCACCACATTGCCACCACATAACAACATGCGGATGTGGTCGCAAATTGGTCAAACTTTTTTAAACAATTTGCGACCACACTGATATTTTAAAGGGTTGTCGCAAATTGGTCGCAAAAAGTGTGACTAATTTGCGACCACCAAAAATAAGGTGATATTCGAATATTTACAACGATGGTCGCAAATCAGTCGCTAATTTGCGACTGCTTTGCGACCACAGTGAATTTCGATGGAGTTGAACATTTCTGTAAATTTTCAACTCTCCCCTCTTTAATGGTGGTCGCAAATCAGCCACAAATTAGCGGCTGATTTGCGACCATCAATTAATTTTGTGGGAGTTCGAAAGTTTTTGGAAAATTCAACTCCCACCAAATTAATTAGTTTTGACTGATATGCGACCACCTATACAATTTTGTATATTACAACTGATTTGCGACCACATGCGTGGTCGTAAATATTTTTTATATATACGTGACTCTTTCCCAATCATTTTCACAATTTAAACAATCTTCAACTTTCTACAATCCTCTCAAAAACACTTCAACCAAATTGCAATAAAAAAAAACCAATACCCAATGGCAAGTAGCGGTAGGTCGTTGAGAGATCGTGGAAGACAACAAATCCCATTGTCTTCTGGTCGTGGGAAGTCATCGGAACCCCTCACCCGCGCCTTATTGAGCGGCTTCCCGTCTACCACCCCAATATATCTTCAGTCCTCACATGGTTATTGAAATCGAACCGTCTAATCGGTTTCAGAAATCTGAGGAGCATGAAGAGGAAGAGGTTCCGCCTTCTGAAACAGAAACAGGAGAACAAACTATCATCTTAGATAGTTTGTTACAAAACGCGGAGAGGGACCAGTACTTGACAGTGATGTCTCTAGTGCAAGCACCAAACACAACATGTTAAGAATTTTAAATTTATATATTTTAATTTATTTAATTAAAATTAATTATTAATATTAAAAGTAATATAATTAATAAAATTACTAAAATTATTAATTACTAAAAATTTATAAAAGTTTGTTTGAAATTCAAAATTTTTAATATATTTAAATTATTAAAAATTTTCAAATTTCAAAACTTTTGAAAAACAAATTTGACGGCACCTATTACAATTAGATGATCGTGTCAACTGAAAGACAAGAGAAAATTTTATAGAATTTATGCTAAGTATTATTTATTTATTATTATTTTTAATTATTTTTAATTTAATAAAATTTAATAATTAATAAACTTATTAATTTTAAAATTGCAAGCAATCGTACACGTGTAATTCTGTGATCACCTCGGTCGTACAAAAAGAATTTGAATCTGTATGTGTAAGATGGATGAAAGGGATGATAAGCAGGATTCATACAACCGGCAAGCGTTTAAGGTAGATTTCTTTGAGTCTATACAAAACAATGACAAACTATTAGAAAACGTCGAATGAGAGGATTAGCAAATCCTCCAATAACTGCAACTCCTCTCGGAATGGCCTTGGTCTCCACAAGCATTTGTCGGGTTAAAAATCCTACTTCCAGATCCAACAGGAAATGGTAAGTTGTTTACAATATATAAATTTAAATCTAATTGTTAATTTATTAATAAGTTATTTCAAAATTTAGGAAATTAATTTGTGACGACCGGTATCAATTGGTGAAGTCTTTATAAAGAATCAAACTCGGGAGGATGGTTCGTATGTCAATTTGAAAGCAAAAACGATCGGCGAAGCATACCAACAAAACATCCAAGAAAAGATGGCGATTGTGGAGGTCAATCCGTGTGAAACGTCCGACAGAACTTCTTTTCGAATTGAGGTGACCCAAGAGGAGAACAATGAGATTTTCATTCAGGTATAAAAATATTTTTTTAATTTACACTAAATTTTTTTTTTAAAAAATTTTATTATTATTTTGTAGTCCTCCGTTGTGGATGACCGTGGACGTCTTTATGTACTCAGTAGTCTCAACCGCATTCACGGGTTGGGCAGGCCTAGTCGGTTCTCATCCACTACCTCCCACTTTGTTGCGCTTCAAGATCAACTACTCGCCGTGCAGCGATAGTTGCAAGAACAAGTCGCAAGAAATGCGCGGATTGAAGAACAAAATGCGCAGATGTTTGAAGCAAATCAGGGACTGGAGGATGGTTCATATGACGATTTGAAAGCAAAACAAATCGGTGAAGCATACGAACAAAACATCCAAGAAAAGATGGCGATCATAGAGGTCGATCCGTGTAAAACGTCCGACGGTAGTTCCCATCGAATTGAGCTTATCTAAGACGAGAAGAATGAGATCTTCATTCATGTATAAAAATATTTTTTTATTTATAATATTTTTTCTAATTTTTTATAATTATTTTGTAGTCCTCCGTTGCATATGACCGAGAACGTGTTTACGGACGCAGTAGTCTAAACTGGATTCACGGGTCGGGCAGGCATGCTGGCTTTTCATCCACTACCTCTGACATTTTTGCGCTTCAAAATCAACTACTCGCCGCGCAGCGACAGATTGAAAAACAAGTCGCAAGAAATGCACGAATTGATGAACACAATGCGCAGATACTTGAAGCAAATCGGCGAATGGAGGAACGGTTCAATGAGAAACGTAGAGAGCAGGTAGCACGGGAAAAAGAAAACGAAAACCTCATACATAGCTTGGAGATGTTCTTCGGTTATTTCCAATAGACAGAACCCGATTTCGCGTTGTTTATGCGGGGTAACAATGCACCAGCCGGACCGTCGAACGCTGCAACAATATTTCTGCCATCTGATTTCCAATTTTCGCCTCCAGAAAATTAGTTATTTTTCTGTTTTTGTAACTTTTTTTATTAATACAATTTTTTATTTTGGTTTTAGTAATTTCTTTATATTTTAATTTAAATTGTAATTTCTTTACATGTTTAGGCGCCAGCCGGACCGTCGAACGCTGCACGAACATTTTCGCCATCTGATTTGCGCTTCCATAAAATTAGTTTTTTTTCTTTTTTGTATTTTTTTATTAATACAATTTTAATTTTCTTTTAGTATTTCTTTATATTTTAATTTAAATTTAAATTACTAATTTAGTTTAAACGTATAATTATTAATTCTTAAAAATTTCTATAATTTAATCATTAATATTTTTGAGTTATTACAAATAATTCATATATTAATAATTATTTAAATTATAATATAATTTTTAGTAATAACAAATAATTAATGAAATATTTATTATATTATGATAATTCGATTAAAATATTTGGTAATTTTATAATAATTTTAATTTTAATTTCAAAATATTTTAATTATATATTTATTCTTTTTTAAAAAATATTCGTTTGGGGTTGCACATTGGTCACAAATTGGTCGCAAATATTTGTGACCAATTTGCGACCATAAGTATTTTTTTAATAAAATAAAACTCTGGTCGCAAATTGGTCATAAATATTTGTGACCACTTTGCGACAACAATTCATATCAAAAACACCATGGTCACAAATCAGTCACAAATTCTTGTGACCAATTTGCGACCGCGGTTAAGTGTAATGGCAAATTAGTCTCAAAATTTTGTGACTGATTTTCGGCCACACTTGGTATGCAGTCGGAAATCAGTCACAAAATTTTATGACTCATTTGCGACTACGACGTACAAGTATTTGCAAATTGGTCACAAAACTTTATGGCCGATTTGCTACCACGGTTTAAAACATGGTGGCAAATTATTCACAAAATTTTGTGACCATTTTGTGACCACATCTTTTGTGACCACGGATGTAGTGGTAAAGTGGTCGCAAATTTTGTTACTATATTGGAGACACAAAGTAATCGCAAATTCAGTGACCAAAATTTGGTCGCTAATTGGTCGCAAAATGTACAACTATAACCATGGTCGCATCGGAAAATTACGACTCATTTGCAACCACAAAAATTTGCGACGAAGGATTTGCAACCACGACCAGTGGTCGTAAAATAGTCACAAATTTGAGATTTGCGACCACTTTGTCACCACATGCGTGGTTGCGAAACGCGTGTTTTCTTGTAGTTTGGAATACATTGGATTACTTGGATGCTTTTTTATAACTATTTCTGTCTTAAAATTTTGTCAAAAAATAGAAAATTGAGCTAATTTAACGTGGGCGTTGGATTCTTTTCATTTTGAACTCTAAATCAGAAGTTATAGACGATTTAGTGCGGACATGTCAAGTTGATCGGTCAGTTAAAATGATCATTTTAAACCAATCATTTGGTGCTTCTTGAGTAAAAGCTTATAAAAATAAAGCATAATACATGGCATCACGCAATTTGGGATACATTGGATTACTTCGAGGCTTTTCCGTACCTATTTCAGTCTCAAATGTTGTCAAATATAGAAAATTGAGCTAGATTAATGTGGGTTTTGGACTCATGTCATTAGTAGCTTTAAATAGAAAGTTAAAGACCATTAAGAGTGGACATTTCAAGTTCATCAGCGAGTTAAAATAATAATTCTAAACTGATCATTGTTGCTACTTGAGTAAAGACTTATAAATGAAGTATAATACATGGCATCACGCCGTTTGGGATACATTGGATTATTTCGAGGATTTTCTGTAGCTCTTTCAGTCGTAATTGTTGTCAATTATGTTAAATTGAACTAGATTAACATGGGTGTTGGACTCATGTAATTTTGAACTCTAAATAGAAAGTTAAAGATGATTTAGTGAGGACATCTCAAGTTCATTAGCCAAATAAAATGATCATTTTAAACTGATCATTGGTACTCATTGAGAAAAGGTTTACAAATGAATCATAATGCATGACATCACATAGTTTGGGATAGATTGGATTGTCGTAGCTATTTCGGTCTTAAATTTTGTCACACGATTGAAAATTGAGCTAGTTTAACGTGGGCGTTGGATTGGTGCTTTGAACTCTAAATCAAAAGTGACGGACGATTTAGTGCGAACATGTAAATTTGATCAGCGAGTTAAAATGATCATTCTAAACTGATCATTAGTTCTCCCTGAGTAAATGGTTATAAATAAAGCATGATGCATGGCATTACGCAGTTTGAGATACATTGGATTATTCGAAGGTTTTTTCATAGCTCTTTCAATCTCAAATATTTTCAAAATATAGAAAATTGAACTAGATTAACGTCGGCATTTGATTCATGTTATTCTGAACTCTAAATCAAAAGTTATAGACGATTTAATGTGAGCATGTCAAGTTGATCGGCCAGTTAAAATGATCATTCTAAACTGATCATTGGTGCCGCTTGGGTAGGGTTATAAATGAAACATGGTACCACGCAGTTTGGGATACATTGGATTACTTAGAGGCTTTTTTGTAGCTCCTTCAGTGTCAAATTTTGTCACAATATGGAAAATTAAGCTACTTTAACGTGTGTGTTGGACTCATGATGTTTTGAGCTCTAAATCGAAAGTTAAAGACGATTTAGTGCGGACATGATAAATTGATCAACTACTTAAAATGATAATTCGAAACTGATCATTGGTACTCCTTAAGTAAAGGCTTATAAATGACGCATAATGAATGACATCATACAGTTTGGGATGGAATCGATTACTTGGAGGTTGTTTTGGTCTTAAATTTTGTCACATATAGAAAATTAAGCTAGCTTAACGTGGATTTTGGATTTTTGTCATTTTGAACTCTCCATCAAAAGTTACGGACGATTTAGTGCGGATATATCAATTTGATCGGCCGGTTAAAATGATTATTCTAAACTAATCATTGGTGCTCCTTGAGTAAAGGCTTATAAATGAAGCATAATGCATGACATCACGCAGTTTGGGATACATTTGATTACTTGTAGGCTTTGTTGTAGCTCTTTTAGTCTCAATTGTTTGCACAATACAAAAAATTGAGCTAGCTTAACGTGGGCATTGGATTCGTGTCATTCTGAACTCTACATCAAAAGTTATGGAAAATTTAGTGCGGAAATGCCAAGTTGATCGGCCACTTAAAATGGTCATTCTAAACTAATCATTATATTGGTGCTCCATGAGTAATGGCTTATAAATGAAGCATAATGCATGATATCAAACAGTTTGGGATACATTGGATTACTTGAAAGCTTTGTCATTGCTCTTTCATTCTCTAATGTTGTAACAATATAGAAAATTGAGCTAGCTTGACGTGAGCGTTGGATTCGTGTCATTCTTAACTCTAAATCAAAAGTTACGAACGATTTACCGCAGATATGTCAAGTTGATCGGCAAGTTAAAATTATCATTTTAAACTGACCATTGGTGATCATTGAGAAAATGTTAACAAATGAATCATAATGCACTATTGACATAGGAAAATCAAATAAGACCTATCTTGACCTACAAGTCAAGTGTGAGCACGAAAATTCAGTTTGAATAACAAGAGAAAAGAAAAAGGAGGGAGTTATTATTAACCACATGTTTAAAATGGTTAAATAGCTGCCTTGGGAGAAGAATCAAGGTGAAAATGACATATCCATGCTGCACACAGTATTGGTAACCACACCAAACACTCATGCCTGCTGCACACAACCTTGATAACCACACCAAACGTTCATGAGACAGTTTTCAGGTCTTCCCCTCTCTTCTCATTGGTTGTTGACAAACTTCTCCTCTATTCAAGCTCATCCACAAGTTTGAATTCGTTTTCTTTTGTGTTCACATTGTAAATCATCTATAAAAGGGCTATAAATACTCAATGTATGATAAAACTCTTAGGAGATTATTCTCCATAAGTCTAAGACATTTCTCATTTTCTCATACTTCTTTTTGAGTTTCCAGATTCAATTCTTCACATTTCTCCTCTCTAATCACAATATTCTTTTATGGTATCAGAGCATAAGATCATTCTCTTATCTTTTCTACTCAAATCTCTCAGTTTCTAATATAAAATTCTGTCAAAAATCTCCCAGTCTTTAAACTAAAAACTCACAGTTTTATTCAACCATAAAAACTGCTTTCTTTGATCTCTTCAAAGCCAAACAATGGAGGATATAGTTCAAATCAGTTCCAGTCTGAAACCTACGGTGATACCAGTAGTTCTCAAAGGCTTGAACTACACATTATGGTCAAGAACCATCAATACAGCCATTTGTGGCAAAGAAATTTGGAATCACATCTTGGAGGATAATACTCCATCTATAGATGATCCAAAGGTGAAGAAGGATGAGGCAACAAGAAAAGAAGAAGCTAGGTGGTTCCAAGAAGATCAATCAGTGCTTGGATTCCTCCAAAATTCATTGGACCCATCCATTCTTGAAGCTTATTCACATTGTGAAACCTCCAAGTCTCTTAGGGAGACTCTCAAGAGGGTGTATGGGGATGTTTCAAACCTCAGCCATGTGTATGAGGTTAAGAAGACTCTCAATGATCTACACCAAGAGGATATGGAGTTCACAAAATTCCTAGGCAAGTTCTAGTCAACATGGTCGGAGCTTGACATGTTGAGACCAAGTTCTATGGATCCAAAGGTGCTTAATGAAAGGAAGGAACAAGACAAGATATTTGGGCTCCTTCTCAACCTAAATCCAGCCTTTAAGGATGTGATTAAGCCTATCCTGAGAGAGCCAAAACTCCCTGATTTCGAAGAGGTGTGCTCACGGATTCAAAAGGAGCAAGGCAACATTGGTTTGTTTGGTGGTAAAGGAGAACTAGTCATTGCCAACAAAGGCGTGTTTAAGTAAGAGGATAGGAAGATTGTGATGTGTGAGCATTGTAAGAGGAATGGCCACATCAAGGACAAGTGCTGGATACTTCATCCTCACCTCAAGCCAAACCGGTTCAAGGATTCAAAGGCTAACATCTCTCAAAAGGTTATGACTAAACCGGCAAGTTCATCCAACCAAGGAGGGGAGCTAGATAAGAATGTATCCATGGAGTATGTTAAGAAGAGTGACTTGGCGGATCTCATCAAGGCCTATAACTCAAAACTATCCGATATCACACTCTACTCCCATAAATTGCTTGATAACCAGATCATAAGTTGGTAGTGGATTCGGGTGCTTCTCACCATATGATTAGCAATGCTAGGTTGTTAAAGAACATTGAACCATGTCTAGGACAAGTAACTATAGCTGATGGTAAGGATATTCCAATTGAAGGAACCGGAAAATTATGACTATTTCACAAAGAAACTAATGCTTTCTTTGTACCTAAGTTTAAGTCTAATCTAGTTCGGTTAAAAGGGATACTAAAGACCTGAATTGCAATGTTACTTTTGGGGCTAACAATGTTTACTTTCCTGATATTAAGAGTGGTAAGATACTTGGAAGTGGTGGGACTCAAGACGAGCTATATGTTCTTGAGGACACTCCTCCAAGCAATTCAGATTCCTTAGCTTTCAAATCTTGTGTTTTTGCTAATAAAGATGTCTTATGTATTGACACAGGAAAATCAAATAAGACCTATCTTGACCTACAAGGCAAGTGTGAGCACGAAAATTCAGTTTGAATAACAACGGAAAAGAAAAAGGAGGGAGTTATTATTAACCACATGGTTAAAATGGTTAAATAGCTCCCTTGGGAGAAGAATCAAGGTGAAAAGGACATGTTCATGCTGCACACAGTCTTGGTAACCACACCAAACAGTCATGCCTGCTGCACACAGCCTTGATAACCACACCAAACGTTCATGAGATAGTTTGCAGGTCTTCCCCTCTCTTCTCATTGGTTGTTGACAAGCTCCTCCTCTATTCAAACGCATCCACAAGTTTGAATTCGTTTTATTTTGTGTTCACATTGTAAATCCTTATAAAAGGGGTGTACATACTCAATGTATGATAAAACTCTTACGAGATTCTTCTCCATAAGTCTAAGACATTTCTCATTTTCCCATACTTCTCTTTGAGTTTCCAGATTCAATTCTTCACATTTCTCCTCTCTAATCTCAATATTCTTTTATGCACGGCATGACGCAGTTTGGGAAGATTGGATTACTTCGAAGCTTTGTCATAGCTATTAAGTTCTTAAATTTCGTCACAATATAAAAATTGAGGTAGCTTAACATGGGCATTGGATCCGTGTCATTTTGAACTTTCAATTAAAAGTTACGGATGATTTAGTGTGAGCATAAAAAGTTGATCGGCCAGTAAAAATGATATTTATAAACTTATCATTGGTGCTGCTTGACTAAAGGGTTATGAATGAATCATAATGCATGGCATTACATAGTTTGTGATACATTGGATTATTCGAAGGCTTTTTCTTAGCTTTTTCAGTTTCGGATATTGTCGCAATATAGAAATTTGAACTAGTTAAAATGATCATTCTAAATTGATCATTGCTGCTCCTTGACTGTAGGCTAATAAAAGAAGCATAATGCATAGCATCACGCAGTTTGGGATACAATGGATTACTTGGAGCCTTTGTCGTTGTTATTTTGGTCTTCAATTTTGTCACGATATATAAAATCAATTTAGCTTAACTTGGATGTTGGATTCCTGTCATTTTAAACTCTAAATCAAAAGATACGGACGATTTAATGTGGATATGTCAAGTTGATCAGCTAGTTAAAATGATCATTCTAAACTGATCATTGGTGCTCCTTGAGTAAAGGCTTATGAATGAAGCATAATGCATGGCATCATGCAGTTTGGTATTCATTGGATTACTTGGAGGCTTATTTCATAACTCTTTTAGTCTTAATTGTTATCACAATATAGAAAATTGAGCTAGCTTAACGTGGGCGTTGGATTCGTGTCATTTTGAATCTACATCAAAAGTTACGGAGGATTTAGTACGGACATATCAAGTTGATCGGCCACTTCAAATGATAATTCTAAACTGATCATTGGTACTTATTGAGCAAAGACTTACAAATGAAGCATAGTGCATGACATCACATAGTATGGGATAAATTGGATTACTTGGAGGTTTTGTCATAACTATTTAGGTATTAAATTATATCACAATATAGAAAACTGAGGTAGCTTAACGTGGGCATTGGATTTCTGTCAAGTTAAAGAGGATTTAGTGCGGACATGTAAAGTTGATCAGCAAGTTAAAATGATCATTGGTGCTCCTTGAGTAAAGACTTATAAATGAAGTATAATGCATGACATCACGCAATTTAAGATAGATTTGATTACTTGGAGGCTTTTTCGTAGCTCTTTAGTCTCGAATGTTATCACAGTATAGAAAATTGGGCTAGCTTAACATGAGCGTTGGAATCATGTTATATTGAGCTCTAAATCAAAAGTTATTGACGATTTAGTGTGGACATGTGAATTGTATCAGCTAGTGAAAATGATCATTTTAAAATGATCATTGGTGTTTCTTGAGTGTAGGCTTATAAATGAAGCCTAATGCAAGGCACTTATGAGTTTGGGAGAGATTGGATTACTTGGATCCTTTGTTGTTGCTATTTTGTTCTTAAATTTTGTCACAATATAGAAAATTAATCTAGCTTCTGTTGGATTTATGTCATTTTGAACTCTTACTCAAAAGTTATGGATGATTTAATTTGGACATGTTAAGTTGATCGGCATGTTTAAATGATCATTCTAAACTAATCATTTGTGCTTCTTGAGTAAAGGCTTATAAATGAAGCATAATGCATGGCATCACGCAGTTTGGGATACATTAGAGTATTTGGAGGCTTTGTCATAACTCTTTGAGTCTCAATTGTTCGCACAATATAGAAAATTGAGATAGCTTAACGTGGGGGTTGGATTCGTGTCATTCTGAATTCTACATTAAAAGTTACGGCCGATTTAGTGCGGACATATCAAGTTGATCGGCCACTTAAAATGATCATTCTAAACTGATCATTTGTGATCATTGAGCAAAGGTTTACAAATGAAGCATAGTGCATGACATCACACAGTATGGGATAGATTGTATTACTTGGAGGCTTTGTCATAGCTATTTTGGTCTTAAACTATGTCATAATATAGAAAATTGAGGTAGCTTAACGTGGGCATTGGTTTCGTGTCATTTTGAAATGTAAATTTAAAGTTACAGACGATTTAGTGGGAACATGTAAAGTTGATTGACTTGTTAAAATGATTATTCTAAACTGATCATTGAAGATCCTTGAGTAAAGGGTTATAAATGAAGCATAATACATGGCATTATGCAGTTTGGGATACATTGGATTACTCGAATGCTTTGTTATAGCTCTCTTAGTCTCAAATGTTGCAACAATATTGAAAATTGAGCTAACTTAATGTGGGCCGTGGATCGCGTCATTCTGAACTCTAAATCAAAAGTTACAGACGATTTAGTTCGGCCATGTAGAGTTGATCGGCCAGTGAAAATAATAATTTTAAAGTGATCATTGGTGCTCATTGAGTAATTATAAATGAAGCATAATGCATGGCATCACGGAGTTTGGGATATATTAGATTAGTTGGAAGCTTTTTCGTAACTCTTTCAATCTCAAATGTTGTCACAATATAGGAAATTGAGCTAGCTTAACTTGGCCATTGGACTCATGTTATTTTTGAGATTTAAATCAAAAGTTAAAGATGATTTAGTGCGGACATGTAAAGTTGATCAGTTAGTTAAAATGATCATTCTAAACTGATTATTGATGCTATTTGAGTAAAGGCTTATAAATGAAGTACAATGCATGACATCACACAGTTTGGGATACATTGGATTACTTGGAGGCTTTGTCGCACCTCTTTCAGTCTCAATTGTTTGCACAATATAGAAAATTGAGCTAGCTTAACGTGGGCGTTGGACTCATGTTATTTTGAGCTTTAAATCAAAAGTTAAATATGATTTAGGGCAGACTCATGTTGTCACAATATAGAAAATTGAGCTAGCTTAACGTTGGCGTTGGATTCGTATCATTATAAACTCTATATCAAAAGTTACGGAGCACTTATTCCGGACATATTATGTTGATCGGCCACTTAAAATGATCATTCTAAACTGATCATTGGTGCTCATTGAGCAAAAACTTACAAATAAAGCATAGTAAATGCCATCACGCAGTATCGGATAAATTGGGTTACTTGAAGGATTTGTCATAAATATTTATGTATTAAATTATGTCACAATATAGAAAATTGAGGTAACTTAACTTTGGCGATGGATTTCTGTCAAGTTAAAGATGATTTAGTGCAAACATGTAAAGTTGATCAGCTAGTTAAAATGATCATTCTAAAATGATCTTTGGTGCTCCTTGAGTAAAGACTTATAAATAAAGCATAATACATGACATCATGCAATTTAGTATAGATTCGAATACTTGGAGGCTTTTGCGTAGCTCTTCCTTCTCAAATGATGTCACAATATAGAAAACTGAGGTAGCTTAACGGGAGCGTTCGACTCATGTTATTTTGATCTCTAAATCAAAAGTTAAATACGATTTAGTGGGGACATGTGAATTGTATCAGCTAGTTAAAATGATCATTTTAAACTGATCATTGGTGCTCCTTGACTGTATGATGCGAACCTCCCAAAGAATGCACTTCTGGATGCGGTTGAGATAGGCTTTGCAACATAATGAATCAAAATTAAATCTATTCAAAGGTTATGGATTGAAGGGTCACACAGTAGCTACGGAAAGACTACTGATTTACCTAAGATAGTAGCTTAGATATTACACATTAAGACTACTAAATATTGACTGAAGGATATTACACACCAACAATCAGATTAACAAGAGAATCACTCTCAAACTTAAGAAAAGAAGTTGTTTGTATTTGAAAAGTTGAATGATCAAGTTTACAACTGAAAGCCCATATTTATACTGCAAGGAGACGTAAATAGGAGGAGCCTACATCATAAAAAAATGGTTGAATTTACAAGGGAAGACTTGACCAAAGACCTTGACTTCATTAACTCTTATTTGGACAATGAATGTAGACACTTCCTCCCCCCCCCCCCCCCCTTTGATGACGCCAATTTTGAAAATTTTTAAGTGAACTCCTTTTGATTTAAAACAACAAATTGGGTTGGTTGTAATGTGATTCATTTGCCTCATTAAAAACCTTACCAATAAAACCCAATGGGAGAAAACTTGGACAGGTGAAAAAGAGTACAAATGGATCACATACCCATTTGTCAACTCTAAACAAAAGTTACGGACAATTTAGTGCGTACATGTCAAGTTGATTGGCCAGTTAGAATGATCACTCTAAAATGATCATTGGTGCTCCTTGAGTAAAGGCTTATAAATGAAAGATAATGCATTGCATCACACACTTTGGGATACATTGGATTACTTGAAGGCTTTATCGTAGCTCTTTTAATCTCAAATATTGTCACAATATAGAAAATGTAACAAGCTTAAAGTGGGCGTTGGATTCGTGCCATTCTGAATTCTAAATCAAAAGTTACCAACGATTTGGTACGGACATGTCAAGTTGACCGGCCAGTTAAAATTATCATTCTAAATTGATCATTGGTGCTCATTGAGTAAAGGCTTATTAATGAAGTATAATGCATGGGATCACGTACTTTGGGATATATTGGATTAGTTGGACGCTTTTTCGTATCTTTTTAAGTCTCAAATGTTGTCACAATATAGAAAATTGAGCTAGCTTAATGTGGGCGATGGATTCGTGTCATTCTGAACTCTAAATCAAAAGTTACCGAAGATCTATTGTGGATATGTTAAGTTGATTGGCTAGTTAAAATGATAATTCTAACTTTATCATTGGTGCTACTTGAGTAAAGGCTTACAAATAAAACATAATGCACGGCATCATGCAGTTTCGGATACATTATATTACTTGGAGGCTTTGTTGTATCTTTTTCAGTCACAAATGTTGTCAGAATATGGAAAATTGAGCTAACTTAACTTGGGCATTGAATTCATATCATTCTAAACTCTAAATCAAAAGTTACTAATGATTTAAAGCGGACATGTCAAGTTGATCGATTAGTTAAAATGATCATTCTAAACTGATTGTTATTGCTACTTGAGTAAAGGCTTATAAATGAATCATAATGTAGGATATCAGGCTGTCTGGGATAAATTGGATTACTTGGAGGATTTTTTGTATCTCTTTCAATCTTAAATATTGTGACAATATGGAAAATTTAGCTAGGTTGACGTGGGCGTTGGAGTCATGTCATTTTGAGCTCTAAATCAAAAGTTGAAAACGATTTGGTGCCTACATGTCAAGTTGATCAACGAGTTAAAATGATCATTCTAAACTAACATTGTTGCTTTTTGATTAAAGGCTTATTAATGAATCATAATGGATAGCATCACGCAATTTGGAATACATTGGATTATTTGGAGGGTTTGTCATAACTATTTTAGTCTCAAATGTTGTTATAATATGGAAAATTGAGGTAGCTTAACATGGGTGTTGGGTTTATGTCATTTTGAGATCTAAATCAAAAGTTAAAGATGATTTAGTGCGGAAATGTCAAGATGATCAGCTAGTTAAATTGATCATTCAAATCTTATCATTGGTGTTGCTTGATTCAAGGTTTATAAATGAATTGTATTGCATGACATCACACAGTTTGGGACACATTGGATTACTTGGACGCTTTTCGTAGCTCTTTTAGTCTCAAATATTGTCACAATATGGCAAATTGAGCTAGATTTACGTGGGTGTTCGACTCATGTCGTCTTGAACTCTAAATCTAAAGTTAAAGACGATTTAGTGCGTACATGCCAAGTTGATCAGTTAGTTAAAATGATCATTCTAAACTGATCATTGGTGCTCCATGACTAAAGGCTTATAAATAAAGCACAATGCATGGCATAACGCTGTTTGGGATATATTGGAATACTTGGAGGCTTTTTTCCGTAGATCTTTCAGTCTCAAATGTTGTCACAATATAGAAAGTTGAGCTAGATTAACCTAGGCGTTGAATTCGTGTCATTTTGAACTCCAAATCAAAAGTTATGGACAATTTAGTGCGGACATGTCAAATTAATGCATGACATCATGTTGTTTGGGAAAGATTGGATTACTTAGAGACCTTGTTATAGGTATTTCGGTCTTAAATTTTGTCACTGTATAGAAAATTGAGGTAGACTGATGTGGGCATTGGAGTCATGTCATTTTGATCTCTAAATCAAAAGGTAAAGACGATTTAGTGCGCACATGTCAAGTTATTAGCGAGTTAAAATAATCATTCTAAACTAGCATTGGTGCTTCTTGAGTAAAGGCCTATACATGAATCATATTGCATAGCATCACGCAGTTTGGGATACATTGGATTACTTGGAGGCTTTGTCGTAACTCTTTCAATTTCAAATATTGTCAGAATATGGAAAATTGAGCTATCTTAACGTAGGCGTTGAGTTTGTGTAATTTTGAGCTCTAAATCAAAATTTAAATACGATTTAGTGCGGAGATGTTAAGATGATCAGCTAGTTAAAATGATCATTCTAAACTCAACATTGGTGCTACTTGACTAAAGGCTTATAAATGAATTTTAATGCATGACATCACACAGTTTCACATATATTGTATTACTTGCAGGCTTTTTCATAGCTATTTCAGTTTCAATTGTTGTCACAATATTAAAAATTGAGCTAGGTTGACATGGGTGTTGAAGTCATGTCATTTTGAGTTCTAAATCAAAAGTTAACACTACAAGAAAACATCGATTTCCCGACGTCAAAATTTGTTGGCAATCCGTCGGAAAAAGCAATTACCGTCGACTTTCCGACCAACGTTATCCATTGGGACTATTTTGTTGGAAACCAATTTCTTTCAGGAAATTGTCGGGAATTACCGACAGGTTTGCGATAAAGGAAGTCATCGGCAAATGCAACAGATATTCGATGGTCTTGTCTGTGGGAAATTACCGACGCATTTGCGATGGATTTAGTCAGTCGAACCGTCGAGGACTTCCGATGACAATTGCTATCGGGAATCACAACCGATGGTATATTCCGACGGTTTTCACCCATCGGGAGTGAACCGATGACATCGCGATAAAATAAGCTTCCCAATGGACACAATTCCATCAGTTATTTCGGACGACTACATCCGTCGGAAATCACCAAACAATTGAAAATTTTTTTTGAACAATTAATTTTAAAATTATTCATTAAATATTTTAAAAATTCAATTTATTTTGAAAATAAATTTTTTAATCATTAAATTTACTTAATATTATTTAAATATTTAATAAACAAATTAAAACAATTAAATAAAAATAATATTTCTAATAATAAATATAATAATATATAAAGTTTAATTGTTTTAAAATTTACAACTTACATCAGAGGAAGAGGAGGAAAAGGAGAAAAAAAAATTCATCGGGAAATTTGGTTTTCATAATATCTACAGTATCTTTAAGATTCAATATTTTTATCTTCATAGCCGCCATTTTTTTTAGTTGTCCATTCTCCTTATTTCCAGCAATAGATGTTGCACCACCGGTATCTGCAACTCTCCCAAGTACTCGATGACGACATTTAGGAAATGGTACTTTTTGTAAAAATAAAAAAATATTTTAAAAAAATTATTATAACATTAAATATAAAAATTAATAAAAAGAAAAAATCAAACTTACATCAAAAACCAGACGGTTAATCTCAGAACAATGCAATTCAGCGACCGAAGATAAAAAACCAACTTGAGACTGCTTAGACAAAATATCACTTTTTTTGTTTTCAATTTTTTGATGATCTCACTAACAAGACCATTTTGTATGCGACAAGTCTTTTTGTTCGTGTGGACGGCTTCGAGATGGTGCAAATGATGTGGAGACGCTCCAAATTCTTGCGCCTAAAAGTAAAAAAGTACTAAATTAAAATTTTGAAAATTTTCAAATAATAATAAATAAAATTAATATAATAATTAATTTACTAATTGATCGGTTTGTATCAGAAAACTAGTCGATCTAGCATTGTAAATATAAATGTCTTTGCCTCCTCGATCGCTCTTTTGGTTTACCGAATTAGTCCTCGAGATGCCCTCAGCGCTGGAAGATTCCCAATAACGAATAAAATCGTTCCAAACCAACTCATTCAACCCTTTTGTTTTGTCTTTTTCCCTTTTCCACTTTTGTTTCCACTCGTTCATATGCCGGGAAATTGTATCGCATCCTCTTTTTGAAAAGCTTATTCCACCAATTTCGTGTTCATGGGATCACATGTAAATTCTTGTTGTGAAATTTGCTTATATATTACTAAAATATTTTTAAACAATTATACATATTTTAAAATAAATTAATATACCACAAACGTCCTGAACCATATCTGACGTTCTTTGTATGGAATATCTCTAAATTTTGTATACAATTTGTTCAAAAGAGAATGAAGCATCTTTAATATAGAATTGTTTATTTTGTTATTTGAAATACTAAAACTACAAATATTTATTAGAATAACGTTAAAATAATAATTTTAAATCTAATTATAGAAAATTTAATATAGTATGTCGAATTTCCTTAATGATTCGGATCAAGAAAAGTAATAAGTTCACCACCAGGTTGTTGAACCAATTACTCAATTGTCATTGACGAAAAGAATCATTTCTATATTTTGAAACTTGAGTTGGTGTAAAACTCGTAATAGACGACTCACCACGTCGATATTTTTGATACGACATTAAAATATTATTATTACATGAATACAACGACTGTTAATAATAATATTTAACTGTATAAACTAATACAAACTAATATGAAATGAACTTTAAATTTCAGATTTTGTGACTGAACACCTAAATCGATGATTCAATTCAACTTGAATTGACTCTACCCTTCTATAATTTTTACTAATTATGTTTTTACTAATTATGTTGTTACTAATTATGTTTTTACTAATTATGTTGTTACTAATTATGCTTTTATTAATTATGTTGTTACTAATTATGTTTTTACTATTTAATATGAATACAGATAATGTTTTGATATGAAAACTTTACAATTTATTAATTGATACATTTGGTTCGAAGGAATAAGTAGTTGAGCTATATTACAAAAGCGTATGGGTCAAATTGTGCGGTTTTAAAAATCGGAATTCAAAATACTTTTTTGTCAACCGGACTTCAAATATTTAAATCAACAAATTAAGTACTTTTTATACCCATACAAGCACAAGTCTAATTAGTACAATATAAAGCAAAACACATAGAATATAAATGTTCTGCATGCATTTCTATATGATTTTACGTTTTACACAATTAAATTTTTTAAAAAAGATTTACACGAAAGTTAAGGAAACAAAACTGATATCCATTAATCTTGTATGTATACAAATTAAAAAAAACACTAATTGCAATGATAAAAACCGTTTGGAAATTGATTAAAACTATTATTTTCAAAAATAAATTTGAAATGATTACGATTGTCGGGAACACTTGGAAGAAAGTTTATCTGCTCAAAAGATGATTATTAGGGTATGACAATAAAACATCAATTCTCACGTGGATTTAAATCGATTACTATTTACTAGGATTTGAATCGGGCAAATGAAATGAACTTGTAAGTTTGTTAAGCGAACTATGTTTGATGAATCATGAAACGACGAACATTTGTTGCTTCCTTTATTTGAGTAAAAAAAAACTACCAATTTAGCATTAACCAAATTACAACCGATTACTATGTTCCAAATAAAAAAACATTGAGCTGCAAAAACCCATAACTGTGTTACAACCGATTTATGATTGACCCAATTGGATTGAAGATCCGATTATGTGGGTGAATCATGGATAAGCAAAAAATGAAGGCATGGTTGATTTTGCAAAAGAAGATACATGTTCGTGTTAAGAAACAAAAACCGATTTTCGGAAAAACTTACAATGTTGTGAGGGAAAAACTTACATTTCCGGTGATTACGCTTAGAAAAACCCGAGAACAGACTTCCAGCGACGTCAGCGGCGGGAGAGGAGGTGGATTTCCGAATGGGAGAGGAAGAGACCTTTCTAAATAGGAGAGAAACTGAAGGAGAAATTGTGGGATCGTAGGTTATATTTGATATTTCCGACAGCAAAAACCATCAGAAATCCGTTGGTCATAAATAAATATTTTCACGAAAACCAGCATGGTAAATTATTTTCCCACGTATAATTTCATATCGTCGGCATTTCGTCGAAAAGGACCAACGGATTTACGACGAAAACTGAAAGTTATTCATGCTCGCCAAATTGTCACTCCACGTGGGAAAGGATATTTCCGACGGATTTTCGTCGTATGTAGTAGTGTGATCGGTAATCCATCGGACGTTTCCGATGAATTTTCGACGGCTCTGTTATTTGTTAACAAAAATAGTGAATATTTTTATTTTAAAATTTAATTTCATAAGTATTCAAGAATTTTAAAAATATCCAGATTAATTGGTAATTCAGATTTATTTTGGTTTTTAAAAATATACAAAAATAACATTTACCAAATACATTCAAGAATAAACGTTGAGCTAGCTTAACGTGGCCGTTGGATTCTTCTCATTTTGAACTCCAAATCAAAAGTTACAGACAATTTAGTACGGATATGTCAATTTGATCGGCCAATTAAAATGATCATTATAAACTGATCATTGGTGCTACTTAAGTAAAGGCTTATAAATGATGCATAATGCATGACATCACGAAGTATGGGATACACTGGATTATTTGGACACTTTATCATCGCTTTTCAGCCGCCAATGTTATCACAATATGAAAAATTGAGACAGGTTAACATGGGCGTTGGATTCGTGTCATTCTGAGCTCTAAACAAAAAGTTAAATACGATTTAGTGCGGACATGTCAAGTTGATCGGCCAGTTAAAAATATCATTCTAAACTGATCATTGGTCTCATTGAGTAAAGACATATAAATGAAGCATAATGCATGGCATCACAGAGTTTGGAAAACATTGGATTACTTGGATACTTTTTCGTAGCTCTGTTAATCTCAAATGTTGTCACAATATGGAAAATTGAGCTAGTTTAAAGTGGGCGTTGAACTGATGTCATTTTGAGCTCTAAATCATAAGTTAACGAAGAGTTAGTGCTGACATATAAGTTGATAAGCTAGTTAAAACGATCATTCTAAACTTTTCATTGGTGTTCCTTGAGTAAACATGTATATATGAATCATAATGCATGGCATCACGTAGTTTGGGATATATTGGACTACTTGGAGGCTTTGTCATAACTATTCCAGTCTCAAATCTTGTCACAATATAGAAAATTGAGTTAGTTTAACGTGGGCGTTTGATTTGTGTCAGTCTGAACTATAAATGAAAAGGTACGGATGATTTAGTACGAAAATGTCAAGTTGATCGGCCAGTTAAAACGATCATTCTAAATTGATCATTGGTGCTCCTTAAGTAAACGCTTATAAATGAAGTATAATGCAAGACATCACACAGTTTGGGATACATTGGATTACTTGGAGGATTTTTCGTAGCTATTTCAGTCTAATGTATTCACAATATAGAAAATTGAGATAGCTTAGTATTGCATTTGTGTCATTCTGAACTCTAAATCAAAAGTTCCGGACAATTTGGTGTGGATATGTCAAGTTGATCGGCAAGATAAAATGATCATTCTATAGTGATCATTGGTGCAAGCCTTTTGTCTAAATTAAATAAAAAACAAATAAACCTTATATTATGGCGTCAAGTCACTCCCTCTCTAAGGGCCATTACGATTTTTAAAAGTCTGTAACGGCTGGGCCGTCACCCCTCCAGCTGCAGTCTCCGCTGAATATGGAAACTATTTGGGTGGTGTGATCCTTAGAGTGATGTTGACGGGAGGCGGGAAGAAGATTCAAAGAGAATATCTTCTCCTCCCTCTATCACTCGCACTACTCTTAATTCCTTTCCAGTTTCGGCAAAACCTGATCGGAGAATTGAAACGAAAAATCCCGAAGATTGAAATCAGGAAAGAGGAAATCAATTCCTTAAGTTAATAAGGGTGGAGGGAATCAGAATTTCGCCGAAGATCAAGCGATCATGAACACTATAAATAGGGTTCATCCTAACAAGTTGAACCTTACCGGAAAATTCACAACCCTTTACCTGCAATCGCCTCTCCTTGTCTCTTGGTTTTGTTTGTTCTTTTGCCATCTTCTTTTCCGGCTCTTACCCCGGAATTTTATCTTCAGATTTGAGAGTTTCTGTCTCGTGGCTGAACACCAAGTTGATCGCAGAACTCAGATCCGTCAAGCTTGTCGCCGACACACTGTGGTTCCTATTGTACAGTGGGTGTGGGGTTTGGCAAACGGATTTGCTGCTTCTATTGGGAAGAAATCAAACACCACCAGTGTTTCCTCCCATCTGTGTAAGAGAAACCATGACCTTTCCCGGTTTTCACAAACCGAATTCGTCCCGATTTTTAGTATCATCATCTCGACCGGTTCGGTTAATTGAGTTAACAATTTTGGTTTGGGCTGGATCAATTTTGTCGGTTATCATAATACCCAAAATCTCCACCTAGGCAATATCATGACAATTTCTGGATTCCTGGTCGCTAAGAACTATGGAGACATCAAAAAGTCATCCCCCCAAAAAATAAGAGCGTTCGATAATCCCGCTGTACTAAACGGCTTAAATCAACCCTTGTGAGAAGGGTCCTAAATATAACTATGCAAGGTCGTAGGTCCGCAGTTTCATGACATTCTTACCGTCAATCCGGAACTGTGATGACCGTGTCCAAGGACAAGAGCTGAGTCAAGGCTGATTCATGTTCCGATTCAATTATGAATCGGATATCCAATCAGTCCTTGACAAATGCCTGTACCACTTTGACCAGTAGATGACCACCCTTGAAAGGTGGGTCCCAAATGTCAGACCAGATTTTCCCTCAACAATCCTGTTTTGGGTAAGGATCGTTGGAATTCCAATGCACTATTAGGCTGAAGAAACGATCGTAGACATCGGCCAAGCTATAGGCGAGCTCCACCAGTATGACATGGAAGAGTCCAAAATAAGGGTATCCATCAATGTGGATGAGCCGCTGGTATTTGTAAGAGACTTAGAGTTCGCTAACGAAAACGTAGTTACTATGACATTCGACTACGAAAGGCTCACAAAATTCTGTGATGAATGCTTCCGAATCACTCATGATGAAAGGCACTCCCTCGGTAAAATGGAGGGGACACGGACTGTGACGGTTGCTCCTCCTCCTCCCCCTCTCCCTCGGAGAATAGAGGACGAACCCTGGCCAAGGAGGCTTGATGTGAGGCCCTCAAATGGAGTGTGGAAAGCAAGAGGGAAACCTCCTATCCCGCCTCTGATCAAAAAATTCAACTAAACACCCTTCAGCAAAGAGGTTTCTCTGGTTTGACGACCATAAGAGAGAAGATCCCCTTCCGAACAAGACGTCGGCGCTGGAAAGAATCGAGAAAGCGGAACTGATGCTAAGCAGAAAAGTATCAATGATGGGAAAAGGCCGTCTTGGTACAAGGATTCAGAGGAAGAAGCTATCCAGGTGAATAGAAGAATGATGAGAGGTTTCTCCTCTTCTCACCATGCTATCCATTTAACGGAAAAACGCCGTTCTCCCTCAATTTCAGGTGGATGCAAGAGGGGGCATTAACCCAAAGGAGATCATCTCTCCAATGCGAGAGATCCATGCAGACGGGGGCAACCGTTCAGAAAGGAGGGTTGCAAAAAAGCACGATGATAGGATCTCTAAAGCCATTCAAGTACGGAAGAAATTTGGGAGAATCCTATACCGCGCATCCAAGGTGAGAAAAAACTCCAATATGGACTTTGGAGAGGGTAAATCTTGCGACAAATCTGGCCAGGTTATGGACAGAGGAAACACTACGTCTACCCCAGAGACGGACCCTCCAAGAAGAGGAAATGCTGAGGTACCGAAGGATCCGGTGGTCAAGGAGAGAGCACCGGAGGATGCTTAATGTTACTTAGAACTGCCAGGGGGTGGGGAGCTACCTGGCAGTTCGGCGGCGGCGGCTGCGAGACATTTCAAGGTTATCAACTAGTTAAAATGATCATTGGTACTCATTGAGTAGGGGCGTATAAATGACGCATAATGCATCACATCACATAGTTTGGGATACATTGGATTATTTGGAGGCTTTGTTGTAGCTATTTCAATCTCAAGGGTTGTCACGATATAGAAAATTGAGCTAGCTTAACGTGGGCGTTGGATTAGTGTCATTCTGAACTCCAAATCATAATTTATGAATGATTTAGTGTAGACATGTCATGTTGATATGCGAGTTAAAATGGTCATTCTATACTAATCATTGTTCCTCATTGATTAAAGGCTTATAAATTAAGCATAATGCATGGTATCACATAGTTCGAGATATATTGGATTACTTGAATTTCAAATGTTGTCACAATATGAAAATTTTAGTTGGCGTAACGTGGACCTTAGATTCATGTCATTTTGAGCTCTAAATAAAAAGTTAAAAAGATGCTTTTGTGCGGACATGTAAAGTTGATTAGCTAATTAAATGATAATTTTAAAAAGATCATTGGTGCTCATTGAGTAAGGGCATATGAATGAAGCATAATACATAACATCACGCAGTTTGGGATTACATTGGATTACTTGCCGGCTTTGTCGTAGCTATTTCAATCATAAATTTTGTGACAATATAAAAAATTGAGCTAGCTTAACGTGGGCGTTGGATTTGTGTCATTCTGAAATCCAAATCAAAAGTTATGGATGATTTATTGCGGACATGTCAGATTGACCGGCCAGTTACAACGATTATTATAAACTGATCATTGGTGCTCGTTGAGTATAGCATAACGCAGTTTGGGATACATTGGATTACTTGGAGACTTTTTCGTAGCTCTTTTAGTCTCAAATGTTGTCACAATATGGAAAATTGAGCTAGCTTAACGTGTGCGTTGGAATCATGTCATTTTGAGATCTAAATCAAAAGTTAAAGACAACTTAGTGCGGACATGAAAGTTGATCAGCTAGTTAAAATAATCACTCTAAACTGTTCATTGGTGCTCCTTGTGTAAAGGGTAATAAATGAAGCATAATGCAAAACATCACATAATTTGGGAT
The DNA here is from genome assembly GCA_018901935.1 of Pugionium cornutum. Taxonomy (NCBI): domain Eukaryota; kingdom Viridiplantae; phylum Streptophyta; class Magnoliopsida; order Brassicales; family Brassicaceae; genus Pugionium; species Pugionium cornutum. The sequence goes on along the minus strand of CM032165.1, from coordinate 24,429,710 downwards.
AGATTGGATTACATGGAGACCTTGTTGTAGCTATTTTGATCTTAAATTTTGTGACAATATAGAAAATTGAGCTAGCTTAACGTGGGTATTTGATTCTTGTCATTTTGAACATTAAATCAAAAGTTTTGGACGATTTAGTGCGGACATGTCAAGTTGATCAGCCGGTTAAAATGATAATTCTAAATAAATCATTGGTGCTCCTTGAGTAAAAGCTTATAAATGAAGCATAATGTATGTCATCACACAGTTTCAGATATCTTGGATTACTTTGAGGCTTTTGTTATAGCTCTTTCAACTTCAAATGTTGTCACAATATGGAAAAATTGAGCTAGGTTAATGTGGCATTGGATTCGTGTCACTCTGATCTCTTAATCAAAAGTTAAGGATGATTTAGTGGGGACATGTCAAGTTGATCGGCCAGTTAAAATGATTATTCTAAACTGATTATTGGTGCTCCTTGAGTAAAGGCTTATAAATGAAGCATAATGCATTGCATCATGCAGTTAGGGATACATTGGATTACTTGTAGGCTTTGTCGTAGCTCTTTCAAACTTAAATGTTGTCACAATATGGAAAATTGAGCTATATTAATGTGGCCGTTGAATTAATGTCATTTTGAGCTATAAATTAAAAATTAAAGATGATTTAGTGCCGACATGTATTGGTGCTCCTTGAGTAAAGGCTAATAAATGAAGTATAATGCATGGCATCATGCTCTTTGGGATACATTGGATTATTTGGAGCTAGATTAATGTGGGCATTGGATTTGTGTCATATTAAACTCTAAATCAAAAGTTGCGGACTATTTAGTGTGCACATGTCAAGTTGATCGGCTGGTTAAAATGATCATTCTAAACTGATCACTGGTGCTTATTGAGTACATGCTTATAAATGAAGCATAATGTTTGGCATCACGCAGTTTGAGATACATTGGATTAGTTGGAGGTTTTTTCGTAGCTATTTGAGTCTCAAATGTTGTCACAATATGGAAAATTGATCTAGCTTAACGTGGGCGTTGGACAAATGTCATTTTGAGCTCTAAATCAAAAGTTAAAGACGAATTAGTACGGACATGTCAAATTGATCGGCTAGTCAAAATGATCATTCTAAACGGATATTTGGTGCTCATTGAGTAAGAGTATATAAATGAAGCGTAATCCATGGCATCACAAAATTTGGGTTACATTGGATTACTTGGATGCTTTTTTGTATCTCTGTCAGTATTAAATGTATTCACAATATGGAAAATTGAGCTAGGTTAACGTGAGCGGTTGGCTCATGTCATTTTAAGCTCTAAATCAAACGTTAAATATGATTTAGTGTAGATATGTCAGGGTTATCAGGTAGTTAAAATGATCGTTTTAAACTGAGCATTGGTGCTCATTAAGTAAAGGTATAAAAATAAAGCATAATGGATAACATCATGCAATTTGGGATATATTGGATTACATGGAAGCTATGTCGTGGCTATTTCAGTCTCAAATGTTGTCACAATGTAGAAAATTGAGATAGATTAAAGTGCACGTTGGATTTGTGTCATTCTGAACTCTAAATCAAAAGTTACAGACGATTTAGGGCAGACATGTCAAGTTGATCGGCCACTTAAAATGATCATTCTAAATTGATCATTGGTGCTCCTTGATTAAAGGGTTATAAACAAAGCATAATGCATTGCGTCACGTAGTTCGTGATACAATGGATTTGTCGTAGTTTTTTCTATCTCAAATATTATCACAATATGGAAAATTGAGCTAGCCTAATGTGGGCCTTTGATTCATGTAATTTTTAACTCTAAACAAAAAGTTCAAAAGATGATTTTGTGCGGATATTTCAAGTTTATTAGCTAATTAAAATGATCATTCCAAACAGATCATTGGTGCTCATTGATTAAGGGCATGTAAATGAAGAAAAATGCATAACATAACGCAGTTTGGGATTACATTGGATTACTTGGAGGCTTTGTCGTAGCTTTTTTGGTCTTAAATTTAATCACAATATAGAAAATTTAGCTAGCTTAACGTAGGCATTGGATTTGTGTCATTTTGAACTCTAAATCAAAAGTTATTGACGATTTAATGTAGACATCTCAGGTTGATAGGCCAGTTAAAAGATCATTATAAACTGATCATTGGTGCTACTTTAGTAAAGGTTTATAAATGAGGCATAATGCGTAGCATAACTCAGTTTGGGATATATTGGATTACTTGGAGGCTTTTTCGTAGCTCTTTCAATCTCATATGATGTCACAATATTGAAAATTGAGCTAGCTAAAGACGTATGGCATCACACAATTTGGGTTATATTGGATTATTTGGAGGCTTTTTCATACCTCTTTCTGTCTCAAATGTATTCACAATAAGGAATATTGAGCTTGCTTAAGGTGAGCATTAGATTCATGTCATTTTGAGCTCTAAATCAAAAGTTAAAGGCAATTTAGTGTGGATATGTCAAGGTTATCAGCTAGTTAAAATGATCGTTTTAAAATTATCATTGGTGTTCGTTGAGTAAAGGCGTATAAATGAAGCATAATGCATAACATCACGTAGTTTGGGATAGATTGTATTACGTGGAGACTTTGTCATAGCTATTTCAGTCTCAAATATTATAACAATATAGAAAATTGAGCTAGCTTAAAGTGGGCGTTGGATTTGTGTCAATCTGACCTCTAAATCAAAAGTTACGGACGATTTAGTACAAAAATATCAAGTTGATCGGCCAGCCAAAATGATCATTCTAAACAGATCATTGGTGCTCATTGAGTAAAGGCTTATAAATGAAATATAATACATGGCATCACACAATTTGGGATACATTGGATTAGTTGGATGCTTTGTCGTACCTCTTTTGGTCTTAAATTTTGTCACAATATAAAAAATTGAGCTAGCTTAACATGGGAATTGGATTCCTGTTATTTTGAAGTCTAAATCATCAGTTACGGACTATTTAATTCGGATATGTCAAGTTGATCGGCCAGTTAAAATGATAATTCCAAACTGATCATTGGTGCTCCTTGAGTAAAAGCTTATAAATGAAGAATAATGCATGGCACCACGCAATTTGGGTTACCTTCGATTTCTTAGAGGCTTTGTCATACCTCTTTCAGTCTCAAATGTATTCACAATAAGGAAAATTGAGCTATCTTAACGTGAGCATTGGACTCATGTCATTTTGAGCTCTAAATCAAAAGTTAAAGACAATTTAATGTGGACATGTCAAGGTTATCAACTAGTTAAAATGAATATTTTAAACTGATCATTGGTACTCATTGAGTAAAGGCATATAAATGGAGCATAATTCATAACATAACGCAGTTTGGAATAGATTAGATTACATGGAGGCTTTGTCGTAGCTATTTCATTGTCAAATGTTGTCACAATATAGAAAATTGAGCTAGCTTAACGTGGATGTTGGATTTGTGTAATTCGGAGCTCTAAATCAAAAGTTACAAATGATTTAGGGCGTACATGTCAAGTTTATCGGCCAGTTAAAATGATCATTTTAAACTGATCACTGCTACTCCTTGATTAAAGGCTTAAAAATGAAGCATAATGCATGGCATCACATAGTTTAGGATGCATTGGATTAGTTGGATGCTTTATCATAACTCTTTGAGTTTCAAATATTGTTACAATATGGAAAATTGAGCTAGCATAACGTGGGCCTTAGATTCATGTCATTTTAAGCTCTAAATAAAAAGTTAAAAAGACAATTTTGTCCGGACATGTCAAGTTGATTATCTAATTAAAATGATCATTCTAAATAGATCAAGGGGGTTCATTGTGTAAGGGCATGTAAATGATGTATAATGCGTAACATAACGCAGTTTAGGATTACATTGGATTTATTGGAGGTTTTATTGTAGCGATATCGGTCTTAATGTTTGTCACCATATAAAAAATTGAGCTAGTTTAACGTGAGCATTCGATTTGTGTCATTTTGAACTCTAAATCAAAAGTTTTGGAAGATTTAGATCGGACATGCCAAGTTGATCATCCTGTTAAAATAATAATTATAAACGGATCATTGGTGCTCCTTGAGTAAAAGCTTATCAATGAAGATAATGCATGCCATCATGCAGTTTGGGATACATTGGATTACTCGGAGGCTTTTTCGTAGCTCTTTTAGTCTCAAATGTTGTCACAATATGGAAAATTGAGCTAGCTTAACTTGGTGTTGGATTCGTTTCATTCTGAACTCTTAATCAAAAGTTAAGTACGATTAAGTGCAAACATAACAAGTTGATCGGCCAGTTAAAATGAACATTCTAAACTGATCATTGATGCTCCTTCAGTAAAGGCTTATAAAGGAAGCATAATACATGGCATCACGCAGTTAGGGATACATTGGATTACTTGCAGGCTTTGTCGTAGCTCTTTCAAACTTAAATGTTGTCACAAAATAGAAAATATATCTAGCTTAACGTGGGCATTGGATTCGTGTCATTTTGAACTATAAATAAAAAGTTACACACGATTTAGTGCGGACATATCAAGTTGATCGGCTAGTTAAAATGATTATTCTAAACTTAGCATTGGTGCTCTTGAGTAAATACTTATAAACCAAGCATAGTGCATGGTATCTGCAGTTTGGGATACATTGGATTACTTGGAGGCTTTTCCGTAACTCTTTCAGTCTCAATTGTTGTCACAATATAGAAAATTGAGCTAGCTTAAGCTGGGAGTTGGACTCATGTCATTTTGAGCTCTAAACCAAAAGTTACAAACAATAAAGTGCGGATATGTCAAGTTGATCAGCCTCTTAAAACGATCTTTCAAACTGATCATTGGTGCTCCTTGAGTAAGGACTTATAAATGAAGCATAATACATGGAGAATCACGCAGTTTGGGATAGATTCTATTACTTTGAGACTTTGTCATAGTTATTTCGGTTTAAATTTTGTCTCAATATAGAAAATTGAGAAAGCTTAATGTGGGCGTTGGATTCGTCTCATTTTCAACTCCAAATCGAAAGTTACCGACGATTTAGTGCAGACATGTGAAGTTGATCGGCCAGTTACAATGATCATTCTAAACTGGGGCTCCTTGAGTAAAGGTTCATAAATGAAGCATAATATATTGCATCACGCAGTTTGGGATAGATTGGATTAATTTGAGACTTTGTCGTAGCTATTTCGATTTAAATTTTGTCCCAATATAGAAAATTGAGCTAGCTAAATGTGGGTGTTGGATTCGTCTCATTTTCTACTCCAAATCAAAAGTTACGGACGATTTAGTGCAGACATGTCAAGTTGATCGGTCAGTTACAATGATCATTCTAAACTGGTGTTCCTTGAGTAAAGGCTTATAAATCAAGCATATTGCATTGCATCACGCAGTTTGGGATACTTGAATTACTATGAGGCTTTGGCGTAGCTCTTTAAATCTCAAATTTGGTCACAGTATGGAAAATTGAGCTAGTTTAATGTGGATGTTGGATTCATATCATTTTGATCTCTAAATCAAAAATTAAAGATGATTCAGGGCATAATTGTCAAATTGATCAGCTAGTTAAAATGGTAATTCTAAACTGATCATTGGTGCCCTTTGAGTAAACGCTTATACATGAAGCATAATGCATGACATCACGTAGTTTAAGATAGATTGGATTACTTGAAGGGCTTTTTCGTAGCTATTTTGGTCTGAAATTTTAGCAACAAAATAGAAAATTAAGCTAACTTAACATGAGCGTTGGATTCCTGTCATTCTTAACTCTAAATTAAAATTTACAGATGATTTAGTGCAAACATATCAAGTTGATCGGCCAGTTAAAATGATCTTTCTAAACTGATCATTGCTGCTTCTTGATTACAGGTTGCAAATAAAGCAGAATGCATGGCATCACGCAGTTTGGGATACATTGGAATACTTGGAGGCTTTGTTGGAGCTCTTCAACTCTCAAATGTTGTCACATAATGGAAACTTAAGCTAGCTTAACGTGGACGTTGGACTCATGTCATTATGAGCTCTAAATCAAAAGGTACATACGATTTAGTGCGGACATGTCAAGTTGATCAGCTAGTTAACATGATCATTCTAAAATGATCATTGGTGCCCCTTGAATAAAAGATAATAAATGAAGCATAATGCATGGCATCACACAGTTTTGGAAAGGTTCGACTACTTGGAGGCTTTTTCATAGCTATTTCGATGTTAAATGTTTTAACACAATATAGAAAATTGATGTAGCTTAATGTGGGTCTTGGAATCGTGTCATTTTGAACTCTAAATCAAACATTCTAGACGGTATAATGCGGCAATGTCAAGTTGATCGGCCAGTTAAAATGATCGTTCTAAACTGATCATTGGTGCTGCTTGAGTAAAGGGTTATAAATGAAGCGTATTGCATGGCATCACATAGTGTGGGATACATTGGATTACATGGAGGCTTTGTTGTAGCTATTTCGGTCTTAAATTTTGCACAAAATAGAAAATTGATCTTTCTTAACGTGGACATTGGATTCGTGTCATTTTGAACTATAAATCAAAAGTTACACACGATTTAGTGCGGACATATCATGGTGATCGGCCAGTTGAAATGATTATTCTAAACTTAGCATTGGTGCTCTTGAGTAAATACTTATAAACCAAGCATAGTGCATGGTATCTGCAGTTTGGGATACATTGGATTACTTGGAGGCTTTTCTGTAACTCTTTCAGTGTCAATTGTTGTCATCATATAGAAAATTGAGCTAGCTTAAGCTGGGCGTTGGACTCATGTCATTTTGAGCTCTAAACCAAAAGTTACAAACAATAAAGTGCGGATATGTCAAATTGATCAGCCTCTTAAAATGATCTTTCTAAACTGATCATTGGTGCTCCTAGAGTAAGGACTTATAAATGAAGCATAATGCATGGAATCACACAGTTTGGGATAGATTCTATTACTTTGAGACTTTGTCATAGTTATTTCGCTTTAAATTTTGTCCCAATATAGAAAATTGAGGAAGCTTAATGTGGGCGTTGGATTCATCTCATTTTCAACTCCAAATCGAAAGTTACGGACGATTTAGTGCAGACATGTCAAGTTGATCGGCTAGTTACAATGATCATTCTAAACTGGGGCTCCTTGAATAAAGGTTCATAAATGAAGTATAATATATTGCATCACGTAGTTTTGGATAGATTGGATTACTTTGAGACTTTGTTGTAGCTATTTCGGTTTAAATTTTGTCCCGATATAGAAAATTGAGCTAGCTAAATGTGGGCGTTGGATTTGTCTCATTTTCTACTCCAAATCAAAAGTTACGGACGATTTAGTGCAAACATGTCAAGTTGATCGGCCAGTTACAATGATCACTCTAAACTGGTGCTCCTTGAGTAAAGGCTTATAATCAAGCATATTGCATTGCATCACGCAGTTTGGGATACTTGAATTACTATGAGGCTTTGTCGTAGCTCTTTAAATCTCAAATTTTGTCACAATATGGAAAATTGAGTTAGTTTAATGTGGGTGTTGGATTCATGTCATTTTGATCTCTAAATCAAAAATTAAAGATGATTCAGGGCATAAATGTCAAGTTGATCAGCTAGCTAAAATGGTAATTTTAAACTGATCATTGGTGCCCTTTGAGTAAACGCTTATAAATGAAGCATAATGCATGGCATCACGTAGTTTAAGATAGATTGGATTACTTGAAGGGCTTTCTCGTACCTATTTTGGTCTGAACTTTTAGCAACAAAATAGAAAATTAAGCTAACTTAACATAAGCGTTGGATTCCCGCATTCTGAACTCTAAATCAAAATTTACGGATGATTTAGTGTGAACATATCAAGTTGATCGGCCAGTTAAAATGATCATTCTAAACTGATCATTGGTGCTTCTTGATTACAGGTTGCAAATTAAGCATAATGCATGGCATCACGTAGTTTGGGATATATTGAATGCTTGGAGGCTTTGTCGGAGCTCTTCCACTCTCAAATGTTGTCACATAATGGAAACTTAAGCTAGCTTAACATAGACGTTGGACTCATGTCATTTTGAGTTCTAAATCAAAAAGTACGGACGATTTAGTGCGGACATGTGAAGTTGATCAGCTAGTTAAAATGATCATACTAAAATGATCATTGGTGCCCCTTGAATAAAAGCTAATAAACGAAGCATACTGCATGGCATCACACAGTTTTGGAAAGGTTGGACTACTTGGAGGCTTTGTCATAGCTATTTCGGTGTTAAATTTTTATCACAATATTGAAAATTGATCTAGCTTAATGTGGGTGTTGGAGTTGTGTCATTTTGAACTCTAAATCAAACGTTCTAGACGGTATAATGCGGCAATGTCAAGTTGATCGGCCAGTTAAAATGATCGTTCTAAACTGATCACTGGTGCTGCTTGAGTAAAGGGTTATAAATGAAGCATATTGCATGGCATCACATAGTGTGGGATACATTGGATTACTTGGAGGCTTTGTTGTAGCTATTTCGGTCTTAATTTTTGTCACAAAATAGAAAATTGATCTAGCTTAACGTGGGCATTGGATTCGTGTCATTTTGAACTATAAATCAAAAGTTACACATGATTTAGTGCGGACATATCAAGCTGATCGGCCAGTTAAAATGATTATTCTAAACTTAGCATTGGTGCTCTTGAGTAAATACTTATAAACCAAGCATAGTGCATGGTATCCGCAGTTTAGGATACATTGGATTACTTGGAGGGTTTTCCATAACTGTTTCAGTCTCAATTGTTGTCACAATATAGAAAATTGAGCTAGCTTAAGCTAGGCGTTCGACTCATGTCATTTTGAGCTCTAAACCAAAAGTTACAAACAATAAAGTGTGGATATGTCAAGTTGATCAGCCTCTTAAAATGATCTTTCTAAACTGATCATTGGTGCTCCTTGCGTAAGGAATTATAAATGAAGCATAATGCATGGAACACGGAGTTTGGGATAGATTCTATTACTTTGAGAATTTGTCATAGTTATTTCGGTTTAAATTTTGTCCCAATATAGAAAATTGAGGAAGCTTAATGTAGGCGCTGGATTCGTCTCATTTTCAACTCCAAATCGAAAGTTACGGACGATTTAGTGCAGACATGTCAAGTTGATCGGCCAGTTACAATGATCATTCTAAACTGGGGTTCCTTGAGTAAAGGTTCATAAATGAAGCATAATATATTGCATCACGCAGTTTGGGATAGATTGGATTACTTTGAGACTTTGTCGTAGCTATTTCTGTTTAAATTTTGTCCAGATATAGAAAATTGAGCTAGCTAAATGTGGGCGTTGGATTCGTCTCATTTTCTCCTCCAAATCAAAAGTTACGGACGATTTAGTGCAAACATGTCAAGTTGATCGGCCAGTTACAATGATCACTCTAAACTGGTGCTCCTTGAGTAAAGGCTTATAATCAAGCATATTGCATTGCATCACGCAGTTTGGGATACTTGAATTACTATGAGGCTTTGTCGTAGCTCTTTAAATCTCAAATTTTGTCACAATATGGAAAATTGAGCTAGTTTAATGTGGGTGTTGGATTCATGTCATTTTGATCTCTAAATCAAAAATTAAAGATGATTCAGGGTAGAAATGTCAAGTTGATCAGCTAGTTAAAATGGTAATTCTAAACTGATCATTGGTGCCCTTTGAGTAAACGCTTATAAATGAAGCATAATGCATGGCATCATATAGTTTAAGATAGATTGGATTACTTGAAGGGCTTTCTCATAGCTATTTTGGTCTGAAATTTTAGCAACAAAATAGAAAATTAAGCTAACTTAACATGAGCGTTGGATTCCTGTCATTCTTAACTCTAAATCAAAATTTACGGATGATTTAGTGCGAACATATCAAGTTGATCGGCCAGTTAAAATGATCATTCTAAATTGAGCATTGGTGCTTCTTGATTACAGGTTGCAAATGAAGCATAATGCATGACATCACACAGTTGGGATACATTGGAATGGTTGGAGGCGTTGTCGGAGCTCTTCCACTCTCAAATGTTGTCACATTAAGGAAACTTAAGCTTGCTTAACGTGGACGTTGGACTCATGTCATTATGAGCTCTAAATGAAAAGGTACGGACGATTTTATGCGGACATGTCAAGTTGATCAGCTAGTTAAAATGATCATTCTAATATGATCATTGGTGCCCCTTGAATAAAAGCTAATAAATGAAGCATAATGCTTGGCATCACACAGTTTTGGAAAGGTTCAACTACTTGGAGGCTTTGTCATAGCTATTTCGGTGTAAAATTTTTATCACAATATAGAAAATTGATCTACCTTAATGTGGGTGTTGGAGTCATGTCATTTTGAACTCTAAATCAAACATTCTAGACGGTATAATGCGGCAATGTCAAGTTGATCGGCCAGTTAAAATGATTGTTTTAAACTAATCATTGGTGTTGCTTGAGTAAAGGGTTATAAATGAAGCATATTGCATGGCATCACATAGGTTGGGATACATTGGATTACTTGGAGGCTTTGTTGTAGCTATTTCGGTCATAAATTTTGTCACAAAATAGAAAATTGATCTAGCTTAACCTGGGCATTGGATTCGTGTCATTTTGAACTACAAATCAAAAGTTACGCACGATTTAGTGCGTACATATCAAGTTGATCGGCCAGTTAAAGTGATTATTCTAAACTTAGCATTGGTGCTCTTGAGTAAATACTTATAAACCAAGCATAGTGCATGGTATCCGCAGCTTGGGATACATTGGATTACTTGGAGGCTTTTCCATAACTCTTTCAGTCTCAATTGTTGTCACAATATAGAAAATTTAGCTAGCTTAAGCTGGGCATTGGACTCATGTCATTTTGAGCTCTAAACCAAAAGTTACAAACAATAAAGTGTGGATATGTCAAGTTGATCAGCCTCTTTAAATGATCTTTCTAAAGTGATCATTGGTGCTCCTTGAGTAAGGACTTATAAATGACGCATTATGCATGGAATCACGGAGTTTAGGATAGATTCTATTACATTGAGACTTTGTCATAGTTATTTCGGTTTAAATTTTGTCCCAATATAGAAAATTGAGGAAGCTTAATGTGGGCGTTGGATTCGTCTCATTTTCAACTCCAAATCGAAAGTTATTTTGGATAGATTGGATTACTTGAAGGGCTTTCTCATAGCTATTTTGGTCTGAAATTTTAGCAACAAAATATAAAATTAAGCTACCTTAACATGAGCATTGGATTCCTGTCATTCTAAACTCTAAATCAAAATTTATGGACGATTTAGTGCAAACATATCAAGTTGATCGGCCAGTTAAAATGATCATTCTAAATTGAGCATTGGTGCTTCTTGATTACAGGTTGCAAATGAAGCATAATGCATGACATCACGCAGTTTGGGATACATTGGAATGCTTGGAGGCTTTGTCGGAGCTCTTCCACTCTCAAATGTTGTCACATAATGGAAACTTAAGCTAGCTTAACGTGGACGTCGGACTCATGTCATTCTGAGCTCTAAATCAAAGGGTACAGACGATTTAGTGCGGACATGTGAAGTTGATCAGCTAGTTAAAATGATCATTCGAAAATGATCATTGGTGGCCCTTGAATAAAAGCTAATAAATGAAGCATAATGCATGGCATCACATAGTTTTGGAAAGGTTGGACTACTTGGAGGCTTTGTCATAGCTATTTCGGTGTAAAGTTTTTATCACAATATAGAAAATTGATCTAGCTTATTGTGGGTGTTGGAGTTGTGTCATTTTGAACTCTAAATCAAACGTTCTAGACGGTATAACGCAGCAATATCAAGTTGATCGGCTAGTTAAAATGATCGTTCTAAACTAATCATTGGTGCTGCTTGAGTAAAGGGTTATAAATGAAGCATATTGCATGGCATCACATAGTTTGGGATACATTTGATTACTTGGAGGCTTTGTTGTAGCTATTTCGGTCTTAAATTTTGTCACAAAATAGAAAATTTATATAGCTTAACCTGGGCATTGGATTCGTGTCATTTTGAACTACAAATCAAAAGTTACACACGATTTAGTGCAGACATATCAAGTTGATCGGCCAGTTAAAATGATTATTCTAAACTTAGCATTGGTTCTCTTGAGTAAATACTTATAAACCAACCATAGTGCATGGTATACGCAGTTTGGGATACATTCGATTACTTGGAGGCTTTTCCGTAACTCTTTCAGTCTCAATTGTTGTCATGATATAGAAAATTGAGCTAGCTTAAGCTGGGCGTTGGACTCATGTCATTTTGAGCACTAAACCAAAAGTTACAAACAATAAAGTGTGGATATGTCGAGTTGATCAGCCTCTTAAAATGATCTTTCTAAACTGATCATTGGTGCTTCTTGAGTAAGGACTTATAAATGAAGCATAATGCATGGAATCACGCAGTTTGGGATAGATTCTATTACTTTGAGACTTTGTCATAGTTATTTCGGTTTAAAATTTGTCCCAATATAGAAAATTGAGGAAGCTTAATGTGGGTGTTGGATTCGTCTCATTTTCAACTCCAAATCGAAAGTTACGAACGATTTAGTGCCGACATGTCAAGTTGATTGGCCAGTTGCAATGATCATTCTAAACTTGGGCTCCTTGACCAAAGGTTCATAAATGAAGCATAATATATTGCATCACGCAGTTTGGGATAGATTGGATTACTTTGAGACTTTGTCGTAGCTATTTCGGTTTAAATTTTGTCTCGATATAGAAAATTGAGCTAGCTAAATGTGGGCGTTGGATTCGTCTCAATTTCTACTCCAAATCAAAAGTTACAGACGATTTAGTGCATACATGTCAAGTTGATCGGCTAGTTACAATGATCATTCTAAATTGGTGCACCTTGAGTAAAGGCTTATAAATCAAGCATATTGCATTGCATAACGCAGTTTGGGATACTTGAATTACTATGAGGCTTTGTCGTAGCTCTTTAAATCTCAAATTTTGTCACAATATGGAAAATTGAGCTAGTTTAATGTGGGTGTTGGATTCATGTCATTTTGATCTCTTAATCAAAAATTAAAGATGATTCAGGGCAGAAATGTCAAGTTGATCAGCTAGTTAAAATTGTAATTCTAAACTGATCATCGGTGCCCTTTGAGTAAACGCTTATAAATGAAGCATAATGCATGGCATCACGTAGTTTAAGATAGATTGGATTACTTGAAGGGCTTTCTCGTAGCTATTTTGGTCTGAAATTTTAGCAACAAAATAGAGAATTAAGCTAACTTAACATGAGCATTGGATTCTTGTCATTCTTGACTCTAAATCAAAATTTACGGAGGATTTAGTGCGAACATATCAAGTTGATCGGCCAGTTAAAATGATCATTCTAAACTGATCATTGGTGCTTCTTGATAACAGGTTTCAAGTGAAACATAATGCATGGCATCACGCAGTTTGGGATATATTGGAATGCTTGGAAGCTTTGTCGGAGCTCTTCCACTCTCAAATGTTGTCACATAATGGAAACTTAAGCTAGCTTGACGTGGACGTTGGACCCATGTCATTCTGAGCTCTAATTAAAAAGGTGCGAACGATTGAGTGCAGACATGTCAAGTTGATCAGCTAGTTAAAATGATCATTCTAAAATGATCATTGGTGCCCCTTGAATAAAAGCTAATAAATGAAGCATAATGCATGGTATCACATAGTTCTGGAAAGGTTGGACTACTTGGAGGCTTTGTCATAGCTATTTTGGTGTTAAATTTTTATCACAATATAGAAAATTGTTCTAGCTTAATGTGGGTGTTGGAGTCATTTCATTTTGAACTCTAAATCAAACTTTCTAGACGGTATAATGCGGCAATATCAAATTGATCGGCCATTTAAAATGATCGTTCTAAACTAATCATTGGTGCTGCTTGAGTAAAGGGTTATAAATGAAGCATATTGCATGGCATCACATAGTTTGGGATACATTGGATTATTTGAAGGCTTTGTTGTAGCTATTTCGGTCTTAAATTTTGTCACAAAATAGAAAATTGATCTAGCTTAACGTGGGCATTGGATTTGTGTCATTTTGAACTATAAATCAAAAGTTACACATGATTTAGTGCGGACATATCAAGTTTATCGGCCAGTTAAAATGATTATTCTAAACTTAGCATTGGTGCTCTTGAGTAAATACTTATAAACCAAGCATAGTGCATGGTATCCGTAGTTTGGGATACACTGGATTACTTTGAGGCTTTGTCATAGCTATTTTAGTCTCAAATTTTATCCTAGTATGGAAGATTTAGCTAGTTTAACGTCGGCATTGGATTCATATCATATTGATCTCTAAATAAAAAGTGAAAGACGATTTAGGGTGGAAATGTCAAGTTGATCAGGTTGGTAAAATGATAATTCTAAATTGATCATTGGTTCCCTTTGAGTAAAGGCTTATTAATGAACCATAATGCATGACATCACGCAGTTTGGGATATATTAGATTACTTGAAGGCTTTTCGTATCTATTTTGGTCTTAAACTTTATTAAAATATAGAAAATTGAGCTACCTTAACGTGAACATTAGATTTAGTGCAAACATGTCAAGTTGGTCAGGCAGTTAAAATAATCATTTTAAACTGATCATTGGTGCTCTTTAATAAAGCTTATAAATGAAGCATAATGAATGATGTCACGCAGTTTGGGATAAATTGGATTACCTGTCAGATTTGTAGTAGCTATTTCAGTCTCAAATGTTGCCACTATATGGAAACTTGACCTAGCTTAACGTGGCGTTAATTAAAAACATGTCATTTTGACCTCTAAATCAAAAGTTAAAGACGATTTAGTGCGAACATGTCAAGTTGATCAGCTAGTAAAAATGATCATACCACACAGATCATTAGTGCTCATTCAGTAAAGGCTTATAAATGAAGCATAATGCATGGCATCATGCAGTACGGGATATATTATATTACTTAGAGGCTTTGTCGTAGCTATTTTGGTGTTAAATTTTATCACAATATAGAAAATGGATCTAGCTTAACGTCGGCGTTGGATTCGTGCATTTTGAACTCTAAATCAAAAGTTCTAGACGATTAAATGCATTAAAATCTTATAAATGAAGCATAAGGCATGGCATCACACAATTTTGGGATAGATTGGATTACTTGAAGGTTTTGTCCTAACTATTTCGATTTTGAACTTTAACACAATATAGGAAATTGAGCTAGGTTAACGTGAGCATTGGATTCTTGTCACTCTGAACTCTAAATCAAAAGTTATGGATAATTTAGTGCGAACATGTCAAGTTGATCGGCCAACTAAAATGATCATTCTAAACGGATCATTGGTGCTCTTGAGTAAAGGCTTATAAATCAAACATAATGTAGGGCATCACGCAGTTTGGGATACATTGGTTTACATTGAGGCTGTGGCTTTTTAAGTCTCAAATTTTGTCACAATATGAAAACTAGAGCTAGCTTAACGTGGGCGTTAGATTCATGTCATTTTGATCTCTAAATCAAAAGTCAAAGACGATTTAGTGCGGACATGTCAAGCTGATCACCTAGTTAAAATGATAATTCTAAACTGATCATTGGTGCCCCTTGAGTAAAGACTTATCAATGAAGCATAACGCATGGCATCACACAGTTTTGGGATAGATTGGATTACTAAAAGGCTTTTTCGCGGTCTTAAGCTTTATCACAATATAGAAAATTGAGCTAGATTAACGTTAGTGTTGGATTTCGGTCATCTGAACTCTAAATCAAAAGTTAGAGATGATTTAGTTCGAACATGTCAAGTTGATAAGGCATTTAAAATGATCATTCTAAACTGATCATTGGGGCTCCTTGAGTAAAGCTTATAAACCAAGCATAATGAATAACATTAGGCTGTTTAGGATACATTGGATTACATGGAAGCTTTGTTGTAGCTCTTTCAGTCTCAAATGTTGTCATTGTATGGAAACTTGAGCTAGATTAATGTGGGCGTTGGACTCATGTCATTTTAAACTCTATCTCAAGAGTTAAAAATGATTTAGCGCTGACATGTCAAGTTGATCAGATAGTTAAAATGATCATACTACACTGATCATTAGTGCTCCTTGAGTCAAGGCTTATAAATGAAGCATAATACATGGTATCACAAAGTTCAAGATATATTAGATTACTTACAGGCTTTATCATAGCTATATCGGTGTTAAATTTTATCCCTATATAGAAAATTGATCTAGCTTAACGTGGGTGTTGGATTCGTGTCATTTTGAACTCTAAATCGAAAGTTCTAGACTATTAAGTGCAGACATGTCAAGTTGATCGACCAATTAAAATGATCATTCTTAACTGATCATTGGTGCTTCTTGAGTAAAGAATTGTAAATGAAGCATAATGCATGGCATCATACAGTTCAGGATAGATTGGATTACTCGATGGTTTTGTCGTAGCTATTTTGGTCTTACATTTTACGAAAATATTGAAAATTAGGCTAGCTTAACGTGAGCGTTGGATTCCCGTCATTCTGAACTCTATATCAGAAATTGTTGATATTTTTGTACAGACATGTCAAGTTGATTGGCCAGTTAAAATGATCATTCTAAACTGATCATTCGTGTTTCTTGATTAAAGGTTATAAATGAAGCATAATGCATGACATCACGCAGTTTAGAGTACATTGGACTGCTTGCAGGCTTTGTCGTAGCTATTCCAGTCTCAAATGTGTCACAATATGGAAACTTGAGCTAGCTTAACGTGGGCATTACACTCATGTCATTCTAAGCTCTAAATCAAAAGGTACGGACGATTTAGTGCTGACATGTCAAGATGATCATCTAGTTAAAATGATCATTCTAAAATGATCATTAGTGCTCCTTAATAAATGAAGCATAATGCATGGCATCACACAGTTTTGGATAGATTGGATTACTTGGAGGCTTTGTCATAGATTTTTCGGTGTTAAATTTTATCACAATATAGAAAATTGATCTAGCTTAACGTGGTCATTGTAGTCGTGTCATTTTGAACTCTAAATCAAACGTTCTAGACGATTTAATGCGGCCATGCCAATTTGATCGGCCAGTTAAAATGATTGAAAATTGAGTTAGATTAATGTGGGCGTTGGATTCATGTCATTATGAGCTCTAAATCAAAAGTTAAAGACGATATAGCGTGGACATGTCAAGTCTATCAGCTAGTTAAAATTATCTTCTAATTTGATCATTGGTACTCCTTGAGTAAAAGTGCTTAAATGAACCATAATGCATGGCATCACTCAGTTTGGTATAGATTGGATTACTTGGAGTCTTTGTCATAGCTATTTTGGTATTAAATTTTGCCAAAATATAGAATATTGAGCTACGTTAACGTGAGCATTGGATTCATGTCATTATGAACTCTAATTCAAAAGTTATGGATGATTTAGTACAGACATGTCAAGTTGATCGGCCAGTTAAAATGATCATTCTAAACTGATCATTGGTGCTCCTTGATTAAAGTCTTATAAATAAAGCATAATATCACGCAGTTTGGCATACATTACATTACTTGGAAACTTTGTGGTAGCTCTTTCAGTCTTAAATGTTGTCAAAATATGGAAAATTGAGCTAGCTTAACGTGGGCGAAGGATTCATGTTATTATGAGCTCTAAATCAAAAGTCATAGACGATTAGTGCGGACATGTCAAGTTGATCGGCCAGTTAAAATGATCATTGGTGGTCAATTAAAGGCTTATAAATGACAAATAATGCATGACATCTTGCAGTTCAGGATAGATTGGATTATTTGGAGGGTTTTTCGTAGCTCTTTAAGTCTTATATGTTTTCACAGTATGGAAATTGAGTTAGCTTGATATGGGCATTGGATTCATGTCATTTTGAACTCTAAATCAAAAGTTGAAAACGTTTTAGCGTGGACATGTCAAGTTGAGCAGCGAGTTGAAATGATTAATCTTAACTTATCATTTGTGTTCCTTGAATAAAGGCTTATAAATGAAGCATGATGCATGTCATCACGCCGTTTAAGATACATTGGAGTACTTGTAGACTTTGTCTTAGTGATTTTGGTATTAAATTTAATACAAATAAAAAGCGATCATACCAGCACTAATGCACCGGATCCCCTTAGAACTCCGCAGTCAAGCGTGCTTGGGCGAGAGCAGTACTGGGATGGGTGGCCTCCTGGGAATTCCTCGTGTTGCACCCCTTTTCTTATTGACTCGCCTTTTATTTGTATATCGCAAAACATTTTATTTTTGAAATGTCATTCGTTTCACACTACGATGAACTACACAGCCGTCAACACCATTTCGGAAAGCTCTCTCAAAGATCTTTGATGCGACAACAGTTCAAAGACCGATTGGAAATGTTTTCGACCCTAAATTGTGTTATTTAGATACTCTTTTGGACGTTTTTCTTGGGCGGAAGCAATCACGACCTCGAGACCATTTTATCGACCATCTCAAACTCATCACATCGACGATCCAAAATGTTTGAACCATCTAGACAAGGCCCACACATTGTGTGGATTCTTCTTTACCACGTGGAGGTCAAAAAGAAACATTGCAAAAGTGGATGATGAGGATATTTAGGATTGCATGACATGTACTACAGGGTGCGATCATACCAGCACTAATGCACCGGATCCCATCAAAAATCCGCTGGAAAGCGGGCTTGGGTGAGAGTAGTACTTGGATGGGTGACCTCCTAGGAAGTCCTAGTGTTTCACCCCTTTTTATTGATTTGGTTTTTATTTGTCTATCACAACATTGTATTTTTAAAATGTCATAAGTTTCACACCGCGATGAACTACACAACCAAAAATACCATTTTGGAGAGCTCTATCAAAAATCTTTGACGCACCAATATGTCAAATACGGATTGAAAATGTTTTTGACCCCAGATTTTAATTTTCAAATACTCTTTCGGATGTTTTTCTTGGTCTGAAGCAGTCACGACCTCGAAACCATTTTGTCGGTCATCTCAAACTCATCGCATCGACGATCCAAAATGTTTCAACCATCTTGATGAGGCCCACACATCGTGTGGATTTTTCTTTACCACGTGGAGCTCAAAAAGAAACATTGAAAAAGTGGATATAAGGATATTTATTATTGCATGACATGTACTACTGGGTGCGATCATATATGCCCTAATGCACCGGATCCCACTAGAACTCCGCAGTTAAGCGTACTTGGGCGAGAGTAGTACTTGGATGGGTGACCTCCTGGGAAGTCCTCGTGTTACACCTCTTTTTTTATTGACTCGCTTTTTATTTGTCTATAGCAAAACATTGTATTTTCAAAATTCCATAAATTTTACTCGCTTTTTATTTGACTAAGTGGAGGTTTAGCTTTGTTGTGGAAAAACTCTGTTAATGTTGCTTCTGTAAGTGCTGATGAACGACTTATAGATTGTAAAATCAACACTAAAGGATCTGACTTTTATTTTCCAGTGTTTATGGGCATCCAATAGGTAAATTTTGATATAATCTTTGGGATATATTACAACGCATTGCTCAGTTAAGAAAACGACCTTGGTTAATGTGTGAAGATTTCAATGAAATTCTACATGTAAATGACAAAAATGGTGGTGTCGTGAGAGAACCATGGAGTATGTTTGATTTACAAAACATGGTCTCAACATGTTTGATGTGAGATCTACATTTTATGGGGAATAATATGACTTGGGCCGACAGAAGAAATAATTTCTTGATTCATAGCAGGATAGATAGAGCAATGGGGAATGCATAATGGAAGGCTCTTTATCTTGCATCCTCTGCTGAGTATTGAGCCTTAATTGATTCTGATCATAGACCGGGGATCATTAAAGTTAGGAAAACTTTGGAATATAGGAAAAGACTGTTCCGATATGATCCTCGTTGGATTCAGCGTAAAGAGTTTTCAAGTCTGATTCGAAACAGTTGGAATAATTTTTCAAACATCTCTGATCCGGTTTTACTGAATAGAATGAGTACTCGCCGGAAACAGATATTAGTATGGAAGAGGAATAATATGGTCAATTCTAATACTGGAATAAAGGAGTTAACCTCCGAGTTTGATTTAGCGAAAACAAACTCCAATTCTTTGGTAAATGATATCTCCACTTTGAAAAAAGAGTTGTGCAAAGCTTTTCTGCTGAGGAAAATTATTGGAAAATTGAAAGTCAAAATCAATGGTTAAAAGACGGAGATCGGAATCCTGTTTCTTTCACGCAATTACTAAGAATCGAAGATCACGGAATAATATCATTTCTATCAAAAATAGTGTTGGTGGTGATGTTGGTAATGAAGCGATTGCCCAAGAAGCTCAAACATATTTCTCGAATCAGTTTGAATCAACTAATATTGGAAATATGGATTCGGTTCTTCACATGTTAGGCAGGTTGTCTATGATGATATGAATCTGGATTTGATAAAACCAGTTTCAAGAGAAGATGTTTTCGGAGCCATTTAATCAATAGGAGCCTATAAAGCCCCTGGTCCGGATGGATTTATGGCCTCTTTTTTCCGACAATATTGGAACATTGTTGGAAACTCCATTTTTGAGGAAGTTCAAAGATTTTTCAATTCAGGTTGTATGATTTCTTAGTTTAATCATACAAACATATGCTTGATTCTGAAGGTGGATTCTCCAATAACTGTTACTAACTTTAGGCCGACATCTCTTTTTAATATTACTTACAAAATTATCTCTAAAGTCTTAGTTATTAGATTACAGAAGATCCTCGATGCCTTGGTTTTGGAAAATCAAGCATCATTTATTCCTGGTAGGTCAATTTCTGATAACGTCCTCATTGCACATGAAGCCCTACACTTTTTAAGGACCCACGACATTTGTGCCAAATCTTTTATGGTGATTAAAACGGATATCAGTAAAGCCTATGATCATATTGAATGGAAATTTTTATAAGCTGTTCTTTTGAAAAAAGGTTTTTCCATTCAATGGATCCAGTAGATTATGCAGTGTATATCTATGGTTTCTTATTCAGTTCTTTTTAATGGGAGTCCATATGGTTTTTCCAAACCACAACACGGTTTAAGACAGGGTGACCCTCACTCACCGTATCTTTTCATACAGTGTGCGGATGTTCTCAGTTCTATGCTTGAGAAATTGTCACATTCAACCATTAAGAATAAGTAGAAATGGCCCCGCTATTTCTCATCTCTTATTTGCTGATGATACTCTTTTTTTGTCTAAGTGGATAGAAATAATGTTATAACTCTGAAAAATATATTCAAAGAGTATGGTAGAGTATCTAGACCAATATTCAGTTATGAAAAATCTTCAATTATTTTTGTTAATAAAGTATTCTTGCATACAAGATCAGCTATTCATCACATGTTAGGAATATCAAATGTTAGGGGCGGTGGAAACTATTTGGGGTTACCTGAACAATTTGGATGTAATAAAAGATATATGTTATGTTACATTTATGATAGAGTATCATGGTGAATATCGGGATGGCAATCCAAATTTCTATCTCCGACTGGGAAACTAACTCTGATTAAAGTTGTTGCTTTTGCTTTGCCAGTATATTCGATGAATGTGTTCAAGCTTCCTAAAGATATCTACGATATTATCAACAAATCATTATCTCGGTTCTGGTGGAGCTCCTTAGAATACAATAGAAAAACATCATGGGTTTCTTGGAAAAAGATGGCAACGCCAAAATGAAACAGTGGTTTGGGATTTCACGATTTACAAAAATTTAAACAAGCTCTCTTAGGTAATCTGTGCAGGAAAATAATGGGGAGACCAGATTGCCTTCTCTCCAGAATTTTAAAGAGTCCATATTACAGTAAAGAGGATCTCTTATCAGCTACAAATGGCAACCGTCCATCTTTTGGTTGGCAATCCATTCAATATGGATGGGATTTTTTAAATTCTGGTCTACATCGTCTGATTGGTAATGGTACATCTACATGCATTGGAGATAAAAATTGGCTTCCTATTTACCCGGCCCGTGCACCTAAATTATTACCCTATACGAGTCCTCTTCTTACAGTGGATGTACTTATAAATAAATTTACTGGAAAATGGAATGCAGAGATGATTTATGATCCAATTGAAAAAGAGGATCATCATCTTATTTTTAAGATCTATTTCCCACCAAGTGCTACATTGGATGGTTGGTTTTGAAAGCATACTTCTATTGGTGTATATTCAGCCATGTCTAGATATCAGAGTGCATTTGATGATGTTAGTAATTCCTCTTCTGATGCCCATCCATTTTTTTCTAACTTTCCGAATCTAGCTAAAGATATTGGGTACATTGAGGTGACTCCAAAGGTTAAACATTTCTTATGGCGTCTATTATCGCAAGCTCTCCCACTTAAAATATATTTATTTTCAAGGAAAATAATCACTGACAATAAATGTCCTCGATGTTGTGATTCCGAGATTCCGAAGAAACATAGATTCATCTTTTTTTCCAATGTCCTTATGCTCAAATGATATGGAGAAAGTTGGGTATTTTAATTACTACAATTTGTCATCCAGTTTCGTCTCTTCAAGACAATGTTAGATTTTTGATATCAAGCTGCAATAATTTTTATTCTAAATCAGCACAAAAATATTTGCCGTTTCATATCCTTTGGCATATTTGGAAAAGCAGAAATATGCTTATTTTCAAAATAGGGAAACTCTGTTGATTCTCTACTCCAAAAATGTCAAGACGATGTTCAAGTGTAACTATTTTCAATGAAGAAATGAACAACATACTTCCTGAAATGTCGTTTTTAACTGGCGCTGGAAAAGTCTGCAGTAGGGATGGGTCAAATATAACTATGATGCTACCCATAAGGATGGAAATGCAACTTCAGGTTTAGGGTGGATTGTACGAAATGATTTAGGGTTTTTCCTCCATGCTGATATGGGTAAATTCCAAGGACGATAAACGGTTATTGAATTAGAATTGTCGGCTTTGATATGGGCTCTCCAGTCTACATGGTGGTTGGGATATCGTAAGGTTATTTTTGAAGGAGATAATTTAGCTTTAAATATGCTCCTCCAACATTGCCGTGTTAATTTACGATGTTATCATTACATTCATACAATTAACCAATGAATTCTAAAATTTGATGCTATCTAGTTTCTTCATCAACCACATTCAAGTAATGAAGTTGCTGATGCATTGGCAAGGCTCAGTATTATCATCGGTCGATTCTAGTTTATTTGATATTTGTCCATCTTTTTTACGCTCTGTTGTAATTCACAATATTCCTGATTAATAAAATTATTATGTTGGAAAAAATGATCACTCTAAACTTATCACTAGTACTTCAAGAGTAAAGGCTTATAAATGAAGAATAATGCATGCATCACGTAGTTTGGGATACATTGGATTACTTGGAGAATTTGTAGTAGCTCTCTGAGTCTGAAATGGTGTCACACTATGGAAAATTGAGCTAGCTTCATGTGGGAGTTGGACTCATGTCATTTTGAGCTTTAAATCAAAAGTTAAAGACGATTTAGTGCGAACATGTCAAGTTGATCAGCTAGTTAAAATGATCATACTAAATTGATCTTTAATGAAGCATAATGCATGGCATCATGCAGTTTGGGATAGATTGGACTTCTTGGAGGATATTTTCGTAGCTATTTCGGTTTTAAATTTTTTGACAATATAAAAAATTGAGGTAGCATAATGTGGGCGTTGGATTCGTGCCATTCTGAACTCTAAATCAAAAGTTACGGACAATTTAGTGCCGACATGTCAAGTTGATCAGCCAGTTAAAATGATCATTCTAAACTGATTATTGGTGCTCATTGAGTAAATGCTTATAAATGAGGCATAATGTGTGGCATCAGACATTTTGGGATACATTGGATTACTTGGACGCTTTTTTGTTGCTCTTTCAGTCATAAATGTTATCACAGTAAATAAAATTGAGCTAGGTTGACGTGGGCGTTTGACTCATGTCATTTTGAGCTCTAAATCAAAAGTTAAAGAAGATTTAGAGCGGACATGTAACTTGATCAGTTAGTTAAAATGATCATTCTAATTTGATCATCAGTGCTCCTTGAGTAAAAGCAAAAAATTAAGCATAATGCATGGCATCACCAAGTTTGGGATAGATTTGTTTACTTGGAGGATTTGTCGTAGATATTTTGTCTTAAATTTTGTCACGATATATTAAATTGAGCTAGCTTAATGTTGGCGTTGGATTCATGTCATTTTGAACTCTAAATCAAAAGTTACATACAATTTAGTGCGCACATGTCTAGTTAATCGGCCGGTTAAAAGGATTATTACAAACTTATCATTGGTTCTCCTTGAATAAAGGCTTATAATTGAAGCATAATGCATAGCATAACGCAGTTTGGGATACATTGGATTAGTTGGAGGATTTTTCATAGCTCTTTCAGTCACAAATGTTGTCACAATATGGAAAATTGATCTAGTTTAAGGTGGGCGTTAGATTCGTGTCATTTTGAGCTCTAAATCAAAGTTTACCAAAGATTTTGTGCAGACATGTGAAGTTGATCGGACAGTTAAAATGATCATTCTAAACTGATCATTGGTGCCTCTTGAGTAAAGGCTTGTAAATGAAGCATAATGCATTGCATCACACAGTTTGGGATACATTGGATTACTTGGAGGCTTTTTCGTAGCTCTTTTAGTCCCGAATGTTGTCACAATTTGAAAAATTGAGCTAGCTTAATGTGGGCATTGGATTCGTGTCATTTTGAACTCTAAACCAAAATTTACCGAATATTTTGTGCATACATGTCAAGTTGATCGGAAAGTTAAAATGATCATTCTAAACTGATCATTGGTGCTTCTTGAGTAAAGGCTTATAAATGAAGCATAATGCAAGGCATCACGCAGCTTGGGATGCATTGGATTACTTGGAGGCGTTGTCATAGCTCTTTCAGTGTCAAATCTTGTCACAATATGGAAATTGAGCTAGTTTGACGTAGGCGTTGGAATCATGTCATTTTGAGCTCTAAATCAAAATTCAAGACGATTTATTGCGCACATGTCAAGTTAGTCGGCCAGCTAAAATGATCATTCTAAACTGATCATTGGTCTCCTTGATTACTGGCTTATAAATGAAGCATAATACATAGCATCACGGAGTTTGGGATACATTGGATTACTTGAAGGCTTTGTCGTAGTTGTTCCAGTCTCAAATGTTGTCACAAAATTGCAAATTAAGTAGCTTAACGTGGCTTGTTGGATTCGTGTCATTTTTATCTCTATATCAAAAGTTACTGACGACGTAGTGCCAACATGTCAAGTTGATCGGCCAGTTAAAATACTCATTCTAAACTGCTCATTGGTGCTCTTTAAGTAAAAGCTTGTAAATGCAGCATAATGCATGGTATCACGTAGTTTGGGATACATTGGATTTCTTGGAGGCTTTTTCGTAGCTTTTTCTGTCTCAAATATTGTCACAATATGGAAAATTGAGCTAGCTTAAGGTGGGTGTTGGATTTGTGTCATTTGAAGTCTAAATAAAAACTTACCGCAGATTTTGGGCAGTCATGTCAAGTTGATAAGATAGTTAAAATGATCATAATAAACTGATCATTGGTGTTTCTTGAGTAAATGATTATAAATGAATCATAATGCATGGCATTACACAATTCGGAATACATTGGATTACTTGTAGGCTTTGTCGTAGCTCTTTCAATGTTATACCTTGTCACAATATGGAAAATTGAGCTAGCTTGACATGGGAATTGGACTCATGTCATTTCGAGCTCTAAAACAAAAGTTCAAGACAAATTAGTGCGAACATGTCAAGTTGATCAGCTAGTTAAAATGATAATTCCAAACTGATCATTGGTGCTCCTTGAGTAAAGGCTTATAAATGAAGAATAATGCATGGCATCACGCAGTTTGGGATAGACTGGTTTAGTTTGAGGCTTTGTCATAGCTATTTCGGTTTTAAAATTTTTGTAACAATATAGAAAATTGAGCTAGCTTAACGTGGACATTTGATTCGTGTCATTTTGAATTCTAAATCAAAAGTGACAGAAAATTTAGTGCGAACATGTGAAGTTGATCGGAGAGTTAAAATCATCAATCTAAACTGATCACTGGTTCTCCTTGAGTAAAGGCTTATAAATGAAGCATAATGCATGTCAAACAGTTTGGAATACATTGGATTACTAGAACGCTTTGTAGTAGCTCTTTCAGTCTCAAATGTTGTCACAATATCCAAAATTGAGCTAGTTTAACATGGCTGTTGGACTTATGTTATTTTGAGCTCTAAATCAAAAGTAAAAGATGATTTAGTGTGGACATGTCAAGTTGATCGGCTAGTTAAAATGATAATTCTTAACTGATCATCCATGCTCCTTGAGTAAAGGCTTATAAATGAAGCATAATGCATGCAATCACGCAGTTTGGGATTGATTGGATTACTTGGAGGCCTTTTCTTAGCTATTTCGTTGTTAAATTTTGTCACATTATAGAAAATTGAGCTAGCTAAACGTGGTAATTGGATTCTGACATGTCAGGTTGATCAGTTAGTGCGGACATGTCAAGTTGATCAGTTAGTTAAAATGATCAGTCTAAACTGATCATTGGTGCTCCTTGGGTAAAATGCTTATAAATGAAGCATGATGCATGGCACCACGCAGTTTGCGATAGATTGGATTACTTGTAGGCTTTTTCGTAGCTCTTCCAGTCTTAAATGTTGTAATATTATAGAAAATTGAGCTAGCTTAACATGGGTGTTGGACTCATGTTATTTTGAGCTCTAAAAGTTAAAGACCATTTAGTGCGGACATGTAAGTTGATAAGCTAGTTTAAATGATAATTTTAAACAGATCATCTGTGCTCCTTAAGTATAAGCATTAAATGAAACATAATTCATGACATCACGCAGTTTGGGATTGACTGGATTACTTGGAAGCTTTGTTATAGCTACTTTGGCTTTAAATTTTGTCACAATATAGAAAATTGAGTTAGATTAACGTGGGTGTTGGATTCGTGTCATTTTGAGCTCTAAATAAAAATTTACGGACGATATAAGTGCAGACATGTCAAGTTGTTTGGACTGTTACAACGATCATTCTAAACTAATCATTGTTGCTCCATGAGTAAAGGCTTATAAATGAAGCATAATGCAAGGCATCACACAGTTTGGAATACATTTGATTATGTGGAGGCTTTGTCGTAGCTCTTTCACTCTCAAATGTTGTCACAGTATAGAAAATTGAGCTAGCTTAACATGGGCGTTGGATTTGTCTTATTCTAAACTCTAAATCAAAAGTTACAGACGATTTCGTGTAGATATGTCTAGTTGATCAAACAGTGAAAATATTCATTCTAAACTGATCGTTGGTGCTCCTTGAATAAAGGCTTTAAGATGAATCATAATGCATAGCATCATGCAGTTTATGATACATTGGATTATTTGGAGGCTTTCTATTAGCTCTTTCAATCTCAAATTTTGTCACAATATGGAAAATTCAGCTAGCTTGACGTGGGCATTGGACTAATGTCATTTTGAGGTCAAAATCAAAAGTTAAAGATGATTGAGTACAAACATGTCAAGTTGATCAGGTAGTTGAAATGATCATTCTAAACTGATCATTGGTTCTCCTTTAGTAAGGGCACTAAATGAAGCATAATTCATGACATCACGCAGTTTGGGGTAGATTGGATTACTTGGAGACTTTTTCGTATGTATTTTGGTCTTAAGTTTTGTAACAATATAGAAACTTGAGCTAGCTTAACGTGGACGTTTGGTTCGTGTCATTTTAAACTTTAAATCAAAAGTTACGGACGATTTTGTGCGAACATGTCAAGTTGATTGGGAAGTTAAAATTATCATTCTAAACTGATCACTGGTGCTCCTTGACGAAAGGCTAATAAAAGAAGCATAATGCATGGCATCACGCAGTTCGGGATACATTGGATTACTTGGAGCGTTTGTAGTACCTCTTTTAGTCTCAAATGTTGTCACAATATTAAAAATTGAGCTACCTTAACGTGGGCGTTGGACTCATATCATTTTGAGATCTATATCAAAAGTAAAAGACGATTTAGTGCGGACATGTCAAGTTGAACAGCTAGTTAAAATGATCTTTCTAAACTCACCGTTGGTGCTCCTTGAGTAAAGGCTTTTAAATGAAACGTAATGGAAGGCAACACGGAGTTTGAGATTGATTGGATTACTTGGAGGCTTTTTGTAGCTATTTTGGTGTTAAATTTTGTCGCAATATAAAAATTGAGCTAGCTAAATGTGGGTGTTAGATTCATGTCATTCTAATCTCTAATTCAAAAGTTACAGACGATTTAGTGTGGATATGTTATGTTGATTGGCCAGTTAAAATGATCATTCTGAACAGATCATTGGTGCTCCTTGAGTAAAGGCATATAAATGAAGCATAATGCATGGCATCATGCAGTTTGGGATACATTGGATTACTTGGAGGCTTTGTAAAAGCTCTTTGAGTGTCAAATGTTGTCACAATATGGAAAATTGAGCAAGCTTGATGTGGGCGTTGGACTGATATCATTTTGAGCTCTAAATCAAAAGTAAAAGACGATTTTAGTGTGGACATATCAAGTTGAACTGTTAGTTAAAATGATATTTCTAAACTCACCGTTGGTGCTGCTTGAGTAAAGGCTTATAAATGAAGCATAATGGATGGCAACAAGGAGTCCGGGATTGATTGGATTACTTGAAGCTTTTTGTAGATATTTTGTTGTTAAATTTTTTTCACAATATAGAAAATTGAGCTAGCTAAATGTGGGTGTTGGATTCATGTCATTCTAATCTCTAATTCAAAAGTTACAGACGATTTAGTGCGGATATATTAAGTTGATCGGCCAGTTAAAATGATCATTCTGAACTGATCATTGGTGCTCCTTGAGTAAAGGCTTATAAATGAAGCATAATGTATGGCATCACGTAGTTTGGGATACATTGGATTACTTGGAGGCTTTGTAGTAGCTATTTGAGTGTCAAATGTTTTCACAATATGGAAATTTGAGCTAGCTTGACGTGGGCATTGGACTCATGTCATTTTGAGCTCTAAATAAAAAGTTAAAGATGATTTAGTGTAGACATAAAAATGGATCAGCTAGTTAAAATGATCATTCTAAACTGATCATCGGTAGTCCTTGAGTATTAGCAATAAATGAAACATAATGCATGGCATCACCAGTTTGGGATGGATTATTTGGAGGTCTTGTCATAGCTATTTTGGTCTAAAATTTTGTCACAATATAGAAAATTGAGATATCTTAACGTGGGCATTGGATTCGTGTCATTTCTAATTCGATATCAAAATTTCAGACGAAATAGTGCAGACATGTCAAGTTGCTCGGACTGTTAAAATGATCATTTTAAACTAATCATTGGTGCTCCTTAAAATAAAGGTATAGAAATGAAGCGTAATGTAAGGCATCACGTAGTTTGGAATACCTTGGATTATGTGGAGGCTTTGTCGTAGCTCTTTAAGTCTCAAATGTTGTCACAATATAAAAAAAATTGAGCTAGTGTAAGGTGGGCGTTGGATTCGTGTCATTCTAAACTCTAAATAAAAACTTACGGACGAATTTGTGCTGACATGTCAAGTTTATCGGAACGTGAGACTGGTCATTTTAAATCGATCATTGGTGCTCCTTGAATAAAGGCATGAAAGTGAAGCATAGTGCATGACATTATGCATTTGGGATACATGATACAAGCCTCGATTCAAGGCTTGGATGCGCGTGGGCTGTTTGTAGAAGATTAGGTGAGAAACTCGACCTTAGGCTTCTGGATAGAGGTTTTCTGGTTGGTAAACGATGGAAGGGTGATGTGAACCACACGAGGGGTGATGAACCTCGTGATAAATCACAAACTTAGAGCTAGGAGGGCTGGTCTCAACTAGGTTCTAAGCGCACAAGTCTCTCTTGAGAGAAAGCTCGTAGGGAAAAAGTTCTACTTTATTAATAATCAAAAAGGTTGTGGAACTACAATGCTGGAAGGAGCCTTATTAATATGCTCGACAGCTTGACCTACTAGGGTCGACTCAAATAAGAAAAAGAAAAGTTTACAAAAGTGCACAAAAGGAAAAAATACAAAAGTGTATAACCGAAAAAGGACCTATTCCTAAAATGTTCTTGACTCAAAAATGTAAAGCAACTAGATCCTACCCTGCAAAACAGAAAGAGGCATATATTCGAATGTAAACTTACCTTAACTCACCTCACGGCCAAGAAATGGAAGGTGGCCGTCCTTGTGGCATGCACGCGCCTTGCTCCTAGTCTTCGACTTGGAGTAGGGTTAAATATCTTTGGGCCTTGACCTCTCTTGCCACTAAAGCCCACGTCTCTGATGTTCCTTGTGTTGTTGAGAAGCCTTTGGACTCTAATTTGCTCTTCTGGCCCATTGTCCTTAGCTGCTCTTCTCCTAGAAGCTTGTCGACCCATAAGCTGAATTTGTGGAAGAGTGCTCTTGATCTGCTTCTTGTCATTGCTCCTGGAGGTACCACTGGTGTAGATACTTCCTCTAAGTGCATGTCCTGGAGCTGGTAGCTCATTTGGTCCGAGTCCTCTTGTGTAGAAGTGGAAGTGTGCGTGTACTCGGCTGGATGGCCTGTACCGGCTGGATTGTGCGCGGTACTGGCCGGAATGACTTCAGGACCGGCCAAGTTGATCCCGGAGTCGGCGGTGTCATCAGGGGGACCGGCGGTGTCATTCACGTCCCCACCAAGTGTGCCGGAAGCTTGGGCCTCTCCGCCGGCGATGTTGACCGGTCTGGTCCTATAGGTCGAGGGTCCGGCGGTACTGTCTGGTCCGGCAGGCGTGCCAGATGGTCCTGCTGTCTCGGGCAAGCTTCCTGGTCGGCCAGTCTGGTCTCCTGGCTGGATGTACGACCTGATGTCCTCATCATTCCCTCCCTCTTCAGTAGGTTTTGTCCTCAAAACTGGATCATCTGCATGGAAAGGGGCCAAGTCAGTAACATTGAACGTATTGGACACATTAAACTCACCTGGCAGCCCACACACATGCGCCAAGTCCCATCTTTCTTGGGCACTAGTAGCACTGGTACAGCACATGGACTGAGGCTCTCTCGAACATATCCTTTCTCCAGGAGCTCCTTGACTTGCTTCTCAAGCTCCTTGGACTCCTCTGGACTCATCCGGTAGGCTGGCTGGTTGGGCAGGGCTGCTCCGGGCACTAGATCAATCTGGTGTTCTATGCCACGTAAAGGAGGCAAGCCTGCTGGTATCTCCTCTGGAAACACATCCTGGAATTTATTGAGGAGTGTTGCTACTTCATGAGGTAGCTCTACCTGTCCCTGTTCTATGCTCAACACTTCCTTGAAAACCATTAGTAACATTAAGTCCTTCGAGGCTAAAGCTCTCCGGACATGACTAGGTTGAATAAGAAAGTTAGACTTGACAAGTTTCTTTTCCTTACTCATTTGGAGTTGTAGCTCATGTACTTGGGCAGGTGTAAGAGGAGCTAGGCTGACCTTTCTCTTGTCATGCACGAAGGTGTAGAGATTGGTTCTGCCATCATGCCGGGTCTCTTTGTCAAACTGCCATGGTCTTCCTAGTAGAAGATGGCCAGCTTGCATGGGCACCACGTCGCACACGACCTGGTCTTGGTACTTGCCCACACTGAATGGCACAGTGACTTGCTCATGAATCTTGAGCTCCACTTTGTCATCAAGCCATCTCAGTCTATATGGTCGAGGATGCCGTGTCCTCTCTAGACCTAGCTTATCAACCATATACGCACTAGCAACGTTAGTGCAAGAACCACCATCTATGATGAGGTTACATACCTTCCCCTTGATGGTGCAACGGCTGTGGAAGATGTTCTCCCTTTGGATGGTCTCTGAAGGATCCACCATTGCACTGAGGATACGTCTAGTGACCAGCACTTCCCCCACATCAGGGTACTCAATGTCACCATATTCTCCTTCTGGTTCATAGTCCTCTTCATCTTGGGACTCATATTCTCCTGCCTCCGTAATCAGCATGACTCGGTTGTTTGGGCACTCCCTTGAGATGTGTCCACGTCCCCTGCACTTGAAACAAGTTATGTCACGTGATCTTTGAGGGTTAGAAGACTTACCAGGCTCTCTGGGGTCACCGGTGGGTTCAGGAGGCTTGCTCTTGAACCTTGACTCGATCTCTACGCTTTTGCCTTTGTCCACTGTCTTAGGCATGTTGCTTGGTGCCCAAGGTGTTTTAGGCTTGCTGCGGATGTCGAGGCTCTTACGTTTGATGTGCTGTTCAGCTTGCACAGATAGGTGGAACAAGTCCTTGAAGTCGTTGTAGATTTGCCTTTCCACCTTGCAGCCGATCCTTTCTTGGAGTCCATCCAAGAATTGCGCCATCAATGCTTCTTCATCATCATTGAGCTCCAATCTGTTCCTTAACCTCTCGAACTCTTCATAGTACTCCTCTACTGATCTGGTACCCTGCTTAAGAGTACGAAAACGTCGTTGCAAATCCCTATGAAAGTAAGGTGGAACATACCTTTGTCGCATGAGGTCTTTCATGTCGACCCATGAGTCTACGGGTCTCATTCTCTTCCTCCTTCTGTCAGATACCTCACGATCCCACCAGATGAGGGCATTGTCCGTGAGTTGTGCTACTGCCATTGAGACTCTCCTAGGTCCTGGTTGGTTGTAGTGATCAAAGATATGATCCATTCGCTTCTCCCAATCTAGGTAAGCCTCGGGGTCTACTTTTCGTGCAAAAGTTGGAGGAGTTAGTTTAACATCAGGATGAATTACCCGGTTATAGGTGTGTTCATCTCCATCCTCATGACGCCTAGGAGGCATTCTTGGTCTCTGGTGAAGACCATATGGCTCAAAGCCATCATCTTCTGCCTTTTGTTGCCGTGGAGGTCCTCTCGGCCTATGGTGATAGTTATGAGGTTGCGTGTCCTCATCTCCATCTGGCTGGGGTTCCTCCTGTTCGTGCCGTGTCCTAAGGTACTCAGGACCCTCAGGGCGATCTGGCTCAGCTCTCACGTGCCTTATGGCCTGGAACCTTACTGGTCTCTCCACGCGCTCCAACCTCTCGCCTATGGATGCGAGTTGTGTTTGGAGTGTGGTGAACATGGCCATCATGGCTTTAGCTGCGTCTCTATTCTCTTCTCCCATGTGTGCTACAAAGAAAGAAGACAATTAGGGTGCTCCTAAATTATTAGGAGAGTTTTCTTTTTATATGTGGTTTGAAAAAAATGCAAAAAGGAAAAATTCTAAAGAAAGGAAATTCGAAAAAAAGGAAACTTCCTAGACAAATTGTGCTAGCTGTCCAATTCGAATTCTTTTAGTATCTTTTCTATTTTCTTTTTCTTTTCTTTTTGATTAAACTTAAAAATAAAGGAAATATGAATTAAACAAAAAGGAAAACGTGTATGCAATGCAAAAAGTGAATCTAAACCCTAGTGATACACGTAGGAGGCTAGATGCACTCGGTTTGGAGTTTGAGGTTATCTTTTTGATTTTTTCTTGAATGCGACTTAAACTAATGCAAGAACACAAAACAAAACAAGCAAAAGGATAGAAACAACCTGGTTTAGGAGCTTTAAGCTCTGATACCAAAATGATACAAGCCTCGATTCAAGGCTTGGATGCGCGTGGGCTGTTCGTAGAAGATTAGGTGAGAAACTCGACCTTAGGCTTCTGGATAGAGGTTTTCTGGTTGGTAAACGATGGAAGGGTGATGTGAACCACACGAGGGGTGATGAACCTCGTGATAAATCACAAACTTAGAGCTAGGAGGGCTGGTCTCAACTAGGTTCTAAGCGCACAAGTCTCTCTTGAGAGAAAGCTCGTAGGGAAAAAGTTCTACTTTATTAATAATCAAAAAGGTTGTGGAACTACAATGCTGGAAGGAGCCTTATTAATATGCTCGACAGCTTGACCTACTAGGGTCGACTCAAATAAGAAAAAGAAAAGTTTACAAAAGTGCACAAAAGGAAAAAATACAAAAGTGTATAACCGAAAAAGGACCTATTCCTAAAATGTTCTTGACTCAAAAATGTAAAGCAACTAGATCCTACCCTGCAAAACAGAAAGAGGCATATATTCGAATGTAAACTTACCTTAACTCACCTCACGGCCAAGAAATGGAAGGTGGCCGTCCTTGTGGCA
Organism: Pugionium cornutum; assembly: GCA_018901935.1. Classification (NCBI taxonomy): domain Eukaryota; kingdom Viridiplantae; phylum Streptophyta; class Magnoliopsida; order Brassicales; family Brassicaceae; genus Pugionium; species Pugionium cornutum. The sequence continues at coordinate 24,395,793 of CM032165.1, read as the reverse complement.
TGCACGCGCCTTGCTCCTAGTCTTCGACTTGGAGTAGGGTTAAATATCTTTGGGCCTTGACCTCTCTTGCCACTAAAGCCCACGTCTCTGATGTCCCTTGTGTTGTTGAGAAGCCTTTGGACTCTAATTTGCTCTTCTGGCCCATTGTCCTTAGCTGCTCTTCCTCTAGAAGCTTGTCGACCCATAAGCTGAATTTGTGGAAGAGTGCTCTTGATCTGCTTCTTGTCATTGCTCCTGGAGGTACCACTGGTGTAGATACTTCCTCTAAGTGCATGTCCTGGAGCTGGTAGCTCATTTGGTCCGAGTCCTCTTGTGTAGAAGTGGAAGTGTGCGTGTACTCGGCTGGATGGCCTGTACCGGCTGGATTGTGCGCGGTACTGGCCGGAATGACTTCAGGACCGGCCAAGTTGATCCCGGAGTCGGCGGTGTCATCAGGGGGACCGGCGGTGTCATTCACGTCCCCACCAAGTGTGCCGGAAGCTTGGGCCTCTCCGCCGGCGATGTTGACCGGTCTGGTCCTATAGGTCGAGGGTCCGGCGGTACTGTCTGGTCCGGCAGGCGCGCCAGATGGTCCTGCTGTCTCGGGCAAGCTTCCTGGTCGGCCAGTCTGGTCTCCTGGCTGGATGTACGACCTGATGTTTTCATCAATACATTGGATTGCTTGGAGGCTTTGTAATAGCTCTTTAAGTGTCAAATTGTGTCACAATATGAAAAATTGAGTTAGCTTGACGTGGGCGTTGGTCTAATGGCATTTTGAGCTCTAAATCAAATGGTAAAGACGATTTATCGCGGACATGTCAAGTTGATCTGATAGTTAAAATGATCATACTAAATTGATCATTGGTTCTCATTTAGTAAAGGCACTAAATGAAGCATAATGCATGACATCACGCAGTTTGGGGGTAGATTGGATTACTTGGATGCTTTGTCGTATGGATTTCGGTCTTAAGTTTTGCAACAATATAGAAAATTGAGCTAGCTTAACGTGGGCGTTTGATTCGTGTCGTTTTGAACTCTAAATCAAAATTTATGAACGATTTTGTGCCAACACGTCTGATACAAGCCTCGATTCAAGGCTTGGATGCGCGTGGGCTGTTTGTAGAAGATTAGGTGAGAAACTCGACCTTAGGCTTCTGGATAGAGGTTTTCTGGTTCGTAAACGATGGAAGGGTGAAGTGAACCACACGAGGGGTGATGAACCTCGTGATAAATCACAAACTTAGAGCTAGGAGGGCTGGTCTCAACTAGGTTCTAAGCGCACAAGTCTCTCTTGAGAGAAAGCTCGTAGGGAAAAAGTTCTACTTTATTAATAATCAAAAAGGTTGTCGAACTACAATGCTGGAAGGAGACTTATTAATATGCTCGACAGCTTGACCTACTAGGGTCGACTCAAATAAGAAAAGGAAAGTTTACAAAAGTGCACAAAAGGAAAAAAAATGCAAAAGTGTATAACCGAAAAAAGGACCTATTCCTAAAATGTTCTTGACTCAAAAATGTAAAGCAACTAGATCCTACCCTGCAAACCAGAAAGAGGCATATATTCGAATGTAAACTTACCTTAACTCACCTCACGGCCAAGAAATGGAAGGTGGCCGTCCTTGTGGCATGCACGCGCCTTGCTCCTAGTCTTCGACTTGGAGTAGGTTAAATATCTTTGGGCCCTCACCTCTCATGCCACTAAAGCCCAAGTCTCTGATGTTCCTTGTGTTGTTGAGAAGCCTTTGGACTCTACTTTGCTCTTCTGGCCCATTGTCCTTAGCTGCTCTTCCTTTAGAAGCTTGTCGACCCATAAGCTGAATTTGTGGAAGAGTGCTCTTGATCTGCTTTTTGTCATTGCTCCTGGAGGTACCACTGGTGTAGATACTTCCTCTAAGTGCATGTCCTGGAGCTGGTAGCTCATTTGGTCCGAGTCCTCTTGTGTAGAAGTGGAAGTGTGCGTGTACTTGGCTGGATGGCCTGTACCGGCTGGATTGTGGGCGGTACTGGCCAGAATGACTTCAGGGCCGGCCAAGTTGATCCCGGAGTCGGTTGTGTCATCAGGGGGACCGGCGGTGTCATTCACGTCCCCACCAAGTGTGCCGGAAGCTTGGGCCTCTCCGCCGGCGATGTTGACCGGTCTGGTCCTATAGGTCGAGGGTCCGGCGGTACTGTCTGGTCCGGCAGGCGCGCCAGATGGTCGTGCTGTCTCGGGCAAGCTTCCTGGTCGGCCAGTCTGGTCTCCTGGCTGGATGTACGACCTGATGTCCTCATCATTTCCTCCCTCTTCAGTAGGTTTTGTCCTCAAAACTGGATCATCTGCATGGAAAGGGGCCAAGTCAGTAACATTGAACGTATTGGACACATTAAACTCACCTGGCAGCTCGATCCGGTAGGCGTTGTTGTTGATCCTCTCGAGCACTCTGAATGGTCCATCTCCTCTTGGTGCTAGCTTGGAACTCCTTAGGTTTGGGAACCTCTCCTGCCATAGGTGTAGCCACACCCAATCGCCTGGTTGAAAGATCACCTCCTTTCTTCCTTTGTTGGCATGAGTCACGTACTTACCGGTCCTCTTCTCCAAGTTTTCTGCTAACTTCTGGTGTAACCTCCTTATGAACTCTGCTTTGGATGCTCCGTTGAGGTTGGTCATCTCAGCTGGTGGCAGTGGTGTTTGCTCCAATGGGGTGAGAGGGTTGAAACCGTATACCACTTCAAATGGGGCCTTCTTAGTTGCTGAGTGCACGGCTCAGTTGTAGGCGAACTCAATGAATGGCAGGCACTCCACCCAAGTCTTTAGGTTCTTCCCTAGTGTTGTTCTGAGAAGAGTTGATAGGGTCCTGTTGACAACTTCAGTTTGGCCATCGGTTTGAAGATGGCAAGTGGTTGAAAAGAGTAGCTTCGTGCCTAGTTTTCTCCAAAGGGTCCTCCAGAAATGGCTGAGGAACTTGGTGTCCCTATCTGATACGATGGTCCTTGGCACTCCATGAAGCCGTACTATCTCTCTGAAGAACAGCTCAGCTGTTTGTGTTGCATCATTGACATTGGCACATGGAATGAAGTGTGCCATCTTGGAGAATCTGTCCACCACTACAAAGATTGCGTCTTTGTGGTTGATCTTGGGCAGACCTAGAACAAAATCCATCGAGATGTCCACCCATGGATGTGTTGGTATGGGCAGTGGGAGATACAACCCGTGAGGTTGCACTTGGGACTTTGCCTTCTTGCAAGTGATGCATCTTGCACAATGTGCTTCAACTGT
>CM032165.1:24334453-24391454 GCA_018901935.1 Pugionium cornutum | reverse complement strand
TGATCTGTTGACAGACACAGGAAAACTTGGGGCTAAACTGGCCAAAACTTCTCTTGAAAATGGCTACAAGGTCAATGGAAAATGGAAGAAAGCTGATGACTTATTTAAGGATGTTTCTCAGTATAGGAGACTAGTTGGGAAGCTGATCTACCTCACACGACCAGACTTGTGTTTTGCTGTGAATCAAGTGAGTCAACATATGCAAAACCCTACTGTATATCATTGGAACATGGTAGAAAGGATCCTTAGATACATCAAAGGATCTCCTGGTCAAGGCATATGGATGGGAAAGAATGGGAACACTAAGATTGTCGGGTATTGTGATGTGGATTGGGCTGGTGATAGGGTGGATAGGAAATCAACCACTGGGTATTGCACCTTCATTGGTGGGAACTTAGTCACTTGGAAGACTAAGAAGCAGAAGGTGGTATCATGTTCTAGTGCTGAAGCAGAATATGGGCAATGAGAAGCTGAAATGAAGTAACTTGGCTCAAAGCTTTGAAAGATTTCATATTGAACAACCAGGGCCAATTACCTTCCATTGTGATAATCAGGCAGCCATTCACATAGCTTCAAACTCAGTGTTTCACGAGAGGACCAAGCACAGAGATCGATTGCCATAAGGTTAGGGAGAAAGTTCAAGATGGAACCATTCTGCCATGTTATACAAGGAGTGAAGACCAACTAGCTGACATCTTCACAAAGGCAATAAGTCTCAAAGTTTGCAAGAACATCTTTAGCAAACTTGGGCTTGATGATTTATCACATCCATGATCAAAGGTCTCCTAATCCAAGAGCAACACACTCTTTTTCCCTTATTAAGGTTTTGTCCCAAGTGGTTTTCCTTAATAAGGTTTTTAATGAGGTGTTTCTTTGGGTTCCCAAGCTTAAGACTTTAGGGTGATTCCAAAGTCTTTAGCTTGAGGGGGAATATTGACATAGGAAAATCAAATAAGACCTATCTTGACCTACAAGGCAAGGGTGAGCACGAAATTCAGTTTGAATAACAAGGAAAAGAAAAAGGAGGGAGTTATTATTAACCACATGGTTAAAATGGTTAAATAGAGCCTTGGGAGAAGAATCAAGGTGAAAAGGACATGTCCATGCTGCACACAGTCTTGGTAACCACACCAAACAGTCATGCCTGCTGCACACAACCTTGGTAAGCACACCAAACGTTCATAAGACAGTTTACAGGTCTTCCTCTCTCTTCTCATTGGTTGTTGACAAGCTCCTCCTCTATTCAAGCTCATCCACAAGTTTGAATTCGTTTTCCATTGTGTTCACATTGTAAATCCTCTATAAAAGGGCTGTAAAGACTCAATGTATGATAGAACTCTTAGGAGATTCTTCTCCATAAGTCTAAGACATTTCTCATTTTCTCATACTTCTCTTTGAGTTTCCAGATTCAATTATTCACATTTCTCCTCTCTAATCTCAATATTCTTTCATTATTGGTAACAAGAAGAACCCTAAGCGTACAAAACAAAACCAAAGAACATGAGCAAAGAGAGAACCTGTTTCACTCAAGATGCCACGTCCAAGGAAAGGTTTGCATCATCATTATTGATGGAGGCAGCTGCACTAATGTGGCTAGTGAAACTATGGTAAACAAGTTAGGTCTGGAAGTGTTCAAGCACCCAAAGCCGTATAAGCTGCAATGGCTTAATGAGTGTGGCGAAATGAAGGTAAGCAGCCAAGTCAAGGTACCTATAACCATTGGAAAGTACCAAGATGAGATCCTTTGTGATGTTTTACCAATGGAGGCTGACCACATTCTGCTTGGAAGACCATGGCAATTTGATCGAAAGGTCATTCATGATGGTTACACCAACCAACACTCATTTGAACACAAAGGTAAGAAGATCACACTTGTTCCTATGACACCACAGGAGGTGTACCAAGATCAGCTCGTGTTGGAGCAAAGGAAAACAGCTGGAACTTCAAAAGAAACCATAAGCACCAAAAGTGAGAGAGGCTGTGAGAACAAGAACAAAAAGCACTCAAGTTTCTTTGTGAGAACTGGTGGAGTTAAGAAGGCTCTCTTCTCACAACAACCTGTTCTTTTGTTTATCTATAAGGAAGCTCTCATGAGCTTAACTAACGTTGCACCGGTATTACTGAATGAAGTGACTTCTATTTTGCAGGATTATGAAGATGTCTTTCCAGAAGACAATCCAAAGGGGCTACCACCCATCAGAGGCATTGAACATCAGATTGATTTTGTACCTGGAGCCTCACTACCAAATAGACCAGCTTATAGAACCAACCCCATTGAGACTAAGGAGCTGCAAAGGCAAGTTAATGAGCTAATGGAGAAGGGCTACATCAGGGAGAGCATGAGTCCTTGTGCTGTGCCAGTTCTACTTGTGCCAAAGAAAGATGGCAGCTGGCGCATGTGTGTTGATTGTAGAGTAATCAATCCCTAGGTTAGATGACATGCTTGATGAATTGTATGGTTCCAGAATCTTTTCTAAGATAGATCTTAAGAGTGGGTACCATCAAATATGCATGAAGGAAGGGGATGAATGGAAAACTGCATTTAAAACTAAGCATGGATGATATGAATGGTTAGTCATGCCATTTGGGTTAACAAATGCACCTAGTACTTTCATGAGGTTGATGAATCATGTTCTTAGAGCTTTCATAGGAGTCTTTGTTGTAGTATACTTTGATGACATCTTAATCTACAGCAAGAATCTAGAAGAGCATGCTAGTCATTTGACATTGGTTCTAAGCGTTCTTAGAAAAGAAAAATTATATGCCAATCTTAAGAAATGCACTTTTTGTACAGATAACATTGTGTTCCTAGGCTTTGTTATAAGTGCAGATGGTATTAAGGTTGATGAGGAGAAGGTCAAAGCTATTAAGGTTGATGAGGAGAAGGTCAAAGCTATTAAGGAATGGCAAAGTCCAAAAACAGTAGGAAAAGTGAGAAGTTTCCATGGGCTAGCTGGCTTCAATAGACGCTTTATCAAGGATTTTAGCACTATTGCTGCCCCACTTACGGAAGTAATCAAGAAAAGTGTAGGATTCAAATGGGGACAAGCTCAAGAAAGCTCATTCCAAGCTTTGAAAGAAAAGCTTACACATGCACCTCTTCTATCTTTACCTGATTTTCTTAAAACCTTTGAGATAGAATGTGATGCTTCTGGTATAGGTATTGGAGCTGTTTTGATGCAGGATAAGAAACCTATAGCCTATTTCAGTGAGAAGCTTGGAGGAGCCATCCTCAACTATCCAACCTACGACAAGGAATTGTACGCCTTGGTCCGTGCTTTGCAAACTTGGCAACATTACTTGTGGCCTAAGGAGTTCGTGATTCACACTGATCATGAGTCACTCAAGCACTTAAAGGGCCAACAGAAGCTGAACAAAAGGCATGCACGGTAGGTTGAGTTCATAAAAACATTTCCGTATGTCATTAAATACAAACAAGGTAAAGAGAATGTTGTGGCAGATGCATTGTCACGGAGGTATGCCTTAATCTCTACTCTTGATGCTAAGTTGTTAGGTTTTGAACAACTTAAAGAGCTATATGAAACTGATCCTGAATTTAAAGATGTATACATTGCTAGCAAAAAGTTTGCTTCAGGAAAATACTATCGGCATGAAGGATTCCTATTTTATGATAATAGATTATGTGTGCCTAACTGTTCCATTCGAGACTTGCTAGTTAGGGAAGCTCATGGAGGAGGACTGATGGGGCATTTTGAAGTTGCCAAAACCCTTAAAGTAATGCAAGATCATTTCCATTGGCCACACATGAAGAGAGATGTAGAAAGAATTTGTGCAAGGTGTGCCACATGCAAACAGGCTAAGGTTCAACCCCACGGTTTGTACACTCCTTTACCCATTCCTACTCATCCATGGATTGACATATCAATGGACTTTGTGGTTGGTTTTCCTAGAACTAAGACAGGAAAGGATTCTATCTTTGTTGTGGTTCATAGATTCTCTAAGATGGCTCATTTTATAGCATGTCACAAGACTGATGATGCATTGCATATAGCCAATCTGTTCTTTAAAGAGGTAGTTCGATCGCATGGAATGCCTAGGACCATAGTTTCTGATAGAGACACTAAGTTCTTGAGTTACTTTTGGAAAACTCTTTGGTCTAAATTAGGAACTAAGTTGGTATTCTCTACAACATGTCACCCACAAACGGATGGTCAAACTGAAGTAGTTAATAGAACCTTGTCTACTTTATTGCGAGCATTAATCAAACGAAATCTTAGAACATGGGAAGAATGTTTATGATGCGAACCTCCCAAGGAATGCACTTCTGGATGCGGTTGAGATAGGCTTTGCAACAGAATGAATCGAAATTCAATCTGTTCAAAGGTTGTGGATTGAAGGGTCACACAGTAGGTGCGGAAAGACTACTGATTTACCTAAGATAGTAGCTTAGATATTACACACTAAGGCTACTAAATGTTGACTGAAGGATATTACACTTCAACAATCAGATTAAGAAGAGAATCACTCTCAATCTTAAGAAAAGAAGCTGTTTTTATTTGAAAAGTTGAATTCTCAAGTTTACAACTGAAAGCCCCTATTTATACTATAAGGGGACGTAAATATGAGGAGCCTACAACATTAAATTGGTTACAATTACAAGGGAAGACTTGACCAAAGACCTTGACCAAAGACCTTGACTTCATTAACTCTTATTTTGACTATGAATGTAGACACTTTTCCCCCCGTTGATGACGCCAAATTTGATCATTTTGAATTGAACTCCTTTTGATTTTAAACAACAAATTGGGCTGGTTGTAATGTGATTCATTTGCCTCATTAAAAACCTTACCAAGAAAACCCAATGGGAGAAAACTTGGATAAGGGAAAAAGAGTACAAATGGATCACATACCCATTTGTATGCTGTCTTGAGCTTGTACTAAAATCAGAGTGCTTTTAGGCACTTCTCCATTCAAGCTCAAGTGAATTTGTTGTGCATTCTCCTTGTTGAGCATGCAGCTGATTGCCTCTTTGAGTTTCTTGGCCTTGGCTCGGGTTAATGGTCCAGCTGGTAGTGCAAGAGCTTCTTCATGTTCCACTGGTTCATTTCTAGCCATGAGCTTCTCCTTTTGTGTGCTTTCCATGCTCGTATCATCCCCCTCCTCTTGAAAAGGATTTGACCTCAAATCTGGTTCATCTGCAATGAAAGGCACAAGATCAGAAACATTGAAGCTTGAACTCACATTGTACTTACCTTGAAGATCAATTTGGTAGGCGTTGTTGCTGATCTTCTGAACTATCTTGAAAGGTCCATCTATTCTGGGCATAAGTTTGGATTTCCTTTCAGCTGGAAATCTTTCTTTCCTCAAGTGAACCCACACGAGGTCTCCCACCTCAAATACCATTTCACGTCTTCCTTTGTTGGCCTTTCTTGCATATTGTTGGGTTCTGGCCTCAATATTCTTCCTTGCATTCTCATGGATCTGTTTAACAATCTCAGCTTTTCTTTTTCCATCAATACTAGCTCTTTCACTTAAAGGCAAAGGGGTTAGATCCAAAGGAGATAAAGGATTGAAACCATACACAATTTGAAAAGGAGAATACTTAGAAGCAGAATGTACAGAATGGTTATATGCAAATTCAGCATGTGGTAAACATTCTTCCCATGTTCTAAGATTTTGTTTGATTAATGCACGCAATAAAGTAGACAAGGTTCTATTAACTACTTCAGTTTGACCATCCATTTGTGGGTGACATGTTGTAGAGAATACCAACTTAGTTCCTAACTTAGACCAAAGAGTTTTCCAAAAGTAACTCAAGAACTTAGTGTCTCTATCAGAAAGTATGGTCCTAGGCATTCCATGCAATCGAACTACCTCTTTAAAGAACAGATTGGCTATATGCAATGCATCATCAGTCTTGTGACATGCTATAAAATGAGCCATCTTAGAGAATCTATCAACCACAACAAAGATAGAATCCTTTCCTGTCTTAGTTCTAGGCAAACCAACCACAAAGTCCATTGATATGTCAATCCATGGATGAGTAGGAATGGGTAAAGGAGTGTACAAACCGTGGGGTTGAACCTTAGACTTAGCCTGTTTGCATGTGGCACACCTTGCACAGATTCTTTCTACGTCTCTCTTCATGTGTGGCCAATGGAAATGATCTTGCATTACTTTAAGGGTTTTGGCAACTCCAAAATGCCCCATCAGTCCTCCTCCATGAGCTTTCCTAACTAGCAAGTCTCGAATGGAACAGTTAGGCACACATAATCTATTATCATAAAATAGGAATCCTTCATGCCGATAGTATTTTCCTGAAGCAAACTTTTTGCTAGCAATGTATACATCTTTAAATTCAGGATCAGTTTCATATAGCTCTTTAAGTTGTTCAAAACCTAACAACTTAGCATCAAGAGTAGAGATTAAGGCATACCTCCGTGACAATGCATCTGCCACAACATTCTCTTTACCTTGTTTGTATTTAATGACATACGGAAATGTTTCTATGAACTCAACCCACCGTGCATGCCTTTTGTTCAGCTTCTGTTGGCCCTTTAAGTGCTTAAGTGACTCATGATCAGTGTGAATCACGAACTCCTTAGGCCACAAGTAGTGTTGCCAAGTTTGCAAAGCACGGACCAAGGCGTACAATTCCTTGTCGTAGGTTGGATAATTGAGGGTGGCTCCTCCAAGCTTCTCACTGAAATAGGCTATAGGTTTCTTATCCTGCATCAAAACAGCTCCAATACCTATACCAGAAGCATCACATTCTATCTCAAAGGTTTTAAGAAAATCAGGTAAAGATAGAAGAGGTGCATGTGTAAGCTTTTCTTTCAAAGCTTGGAATGAGCTTTCTTGAGCTTGTCCCCATTTGAATCCTATGTCTTTCTTGATTACTTCCGTAAGTGGGGCAGCAATAGTGCTAAAATCCTTGACAAAGCGTCTATAGAAGCCAGCTAGCGCATGGAAACTTCTCACTTCTCCTACTGTTTTTGGACTTGGCCATTCCTTAATAGCTTTGACCTTCTCCTCATCAACCTTAATACCATCTGCACTTATAACAAAGCCTAGGAACACAATGTTATCTGTACAAAAGTGCATTTCTTAAGATTGGCATATAGTTTTTCTTTTCTAAGAACGCTTAGAACCAATGTCAAATGACTAGCATGCTCTTCTAGATTCTTGCTGTAGATTAAGATGTCATCAAAGTATACCACAACAAAGACTGCTATGAATGCTCTAAGAACATGATTCATCAACCTCATGAAAGTACTAGGTGCATTTGTTAACCCAAATGGCATGACTAACCATTCATATAATCCATGCTTAGTTTTAAATGCAGTTTTCCATTCATCCCCTTCCTTCATGCGTATTTGATGGTACCCACTCTTAAGATCTATTTTAGAAAAGATTCTGGAACCATGCAATTCATCAAGCATGTCATCTAACCTAGGGATTGGATGGCGATACTTTACCGTAATGTTGTTGATTGCTCTACAATCAACACACATGCACCAGCTGCCATCTTTCTTTGGCACAAGTAGAACTGGCACAGCACAAGGACTCATGCTCTCCCTGATGTAGCCCTTCTCCATTAGCTCATTAACTTGTCTTTGCAGCTCCTTAGTCTAAACGGGGTTGGTTCTATAAGCTGGTCTATTTGGTAGTGAGGCTCCAGGTACAAAATCAATCTGATGTTCAATGCCTCTGATGGGTGGTAGCCCCTTTGGATTGTCTTCTGGAAAGACATCTTCATAATCCTGCAAAATAGAAGTCACTTCACTCGGTAATACCGGTGCAATGTTAGTTAAGCTCATGAGAGCTTCCTTATAGATAAACAAAAAAAACAGGTTGTTGTGAGAAGAGAGCCTTCTTAACTCCACCAGTTCTCACAAAGAAACTTGAGTGCTTTTTGTTCTTGTTCTCACAGCCTCTGTCAGTTTTGGTGCTTATGGTTTCTTTTGAAGTTCCAGCTGTTTTCCTTTGCTCCAACACGAGCTGATCTTGGTACACCTCCTGTGGTGTCATAGGAACAAGTGTGATCTTCTTACCTTTGTGTTCAAATGAGTGTTGGTTGGTGTAACCATCATGAATGACCTTTCGATCAAATTGCCATGGTCTTCCAAGCAGAATGTGGTCAGCCTCCATTGGTAAAACATCACAAAGGATCTCATCTTGGTACTTTCCAATGGTTATAGGTACTTTGACTTGGCTGCTTACCTTCATTTCGCCACACTCATTAAGCCATTGCAGCTTATACGGCTTTGGGTGCTTGAACACTTCCAGACCTAACTTGTTTACCATAGTTTCACTAGCCACATTAGTGCAGCTGCCTCCATCAATAATGATGATGCAAACCTTTCCTTGGACGTGGCATCTTGAGTGAAACAGGTTCTCTCTTTGCTCATGTTCTTTGGTTTTGTTTTGTACGCTTAGGGTTCTTCTTGTTACCAATAATGAAAGAATATTGAGATTAGAGAGGAGAAATGTGAATAATTGAATCTGGAAACTCAAAGAGAAGTATGAGAAAATGAGAAATGTCTTAGACTTATGGAGAAGAATCTCCTAAGAGTTCTATCATACATTGAGTCTTTACAGCCCTTTTATAGAGGATTTACAATGTGAACACAAAGGAAAACGAATTCAAACTTGTGGATGAGCTTGAATAGAGGAGGAGCTTGTCAACAACCAATGAGAAGAGAGAGGAAGACCTGTAAACTGTTTTTCTTGTACGCTTAAGGTTCTTCTTGTTACCAATAATTCTCCTGCCATAGGAGGTTCAAGATGCTCTTTTGAAGAATCAGAAAAGACTTCTTCTTCCTCGGATTCTATTTCACCATTATCCAACAGAATCATGATCTTCTTGTTGGTGCATTCATTCGCATAATGCCCTCTTCCTTGGCATTTGAAACACTTCACATCTCTTGTTCTAGTAGATGTAGTAGCTTCAGATTTGCCCTTGACGCCTTGAGTGGTTGTTGAAGGTTTGGAATCAACTTTAGCAATCTGTTTTCCTTCCCTTTGGTAGCTAGGCTTATTGTTAGCTGCTCCATAGCTTGGCCTAGTATAACTTTTTCTTTTTAGCTGCTGTTCCACCAGTATAGCTTTGTGCAACATTTCCTCTAGCTCCACATAATGTTCCAGCTCCATTCTATCTTGAATGTCACGGTTAAGTCCTTAAAATCTTGCCATAGTAGCTTCTCTATCTTCTGAAATGTCTGCCCTGATCATGAGGGTTTCCAACTCCGGGTAATAGTCCTCAACACTTCGGCTTCCTTGATTGAGTCTCCTTAGCTTTTGGTGAAGTTCACGGTGGTAATGGCTGGGCACAAACCTTTTCCTCATTATGGCTTTCATCTCAGCCCATGTTTCTACTGGATACTCACCATTACGTCTTCTGGAAGTCACTAGTTGATCCCACCAGCTGAGTGCATACTCATAAAACTCAGTTGCAGCTACGCGGACCTTGTTGAGCTCGGAATAGTGTTGACAATCAAACACCAGCTCGATCTTCTTCTCCCATTCCAGGTAAGTAACTGGCTCCTTTTTGCCATAGAATGATGGTATCTTAAGTTTAAGACCTGCTAAGGTGTCATTAGGCTGACCCCTTTCTTCTCTTACACGCCTAGGCCTCCTTTGGGTTCTCCTACTTCCTTCACTGCCACGGCTATAGACATAGGAAAATCAAATAAGACCTATATTGAGCTACAAGGCAAGTGTGAGCACAAAAATTCAGTTTGAATAACAAGAGAAAAGAAAAAGGAGGGAGTTATTCTTAACCACATGGTTAAAATAGTTAAACAGCTGCCTTGGGAGAAGAATCAAGGTGAAAAGGACATGTCCATGCTGCACACAGTCTTGGTAACCACACCAAACAGTCATGCCTGCTGCACACAGCCTTGGTAACCATGCCAAACGTTCATGAGACAGTCTGCAGCTCTTCCCCTCTCTTCTCATTGGTTGTTGACAAGCTCCTCCTCTATTCAAGCTCATCCACAAGTTTGAATTCGTTTTCCTTTGTGTTCACATTGTAAATCCTCTATAAAAGGGCTGTAAAGACTCAATGTATGATAGAACTCTTAGGAGATTCTTCTCCATAAGTCTAAGACATTTCTCATTTTCTCATACTTCTCTTTGAGTTTCCAGATTCAATTCTTCACATTTCTCCTCTCTAATCTCAATATTCTTTCATGGTATCAGAGCATAAGATCATTCTCTCATCTTTTCTACTCAAATCTCTCAGTTTCTAATCTAAAATTCTGTCAAAAATCTCTCAGCCTTTAAACTAAAAACTCACAGGTTTATTCAACCATAAAAGCTGCTTCCTTTGAGCTCTTTAAAGCCTAACAATGGAGGATACAGTTCAAATCAGTTCCAGCCTGAAACCTACGGTGATACCAGTAGTTCTCAAAGGCTTGAACTACACATTATGGTCAAGAACCATCAAGACAGCCATTTGTGGCAAAGGACTTTGGAATCACATCTTGGAGGATAATACTCCATCTATAGATGATCCAAAGGAGAAGAAGGATGAGGCAACAAGAAAAGAAGAAGCTAGGTGGTTCCAAGAAGATCAATCAGTCCTTGGATTCCTCCAAAATTCATTGGACCCATCCATTCTTGAAGCTTATTCACATTGTGAAACCTCCAAGTCTCTTTGGGAGACTCTCAAGAGGGTGTATGGGGATGTTTCAAACCTCAGCCGTGTGTATGAGGTTAAGAAGACTCTCAATGATCTACACCAAGAGGATATGGAGTTCACAAAATTCCTAGGCAAGTTCCAGTCAACATGGTCCGAGCTTGACATGTTGAGACCAAGTTCTATGGATCCAAAGGTGCTTAATGAAAGGAAGGAACAAGACAAGATATTTGGGATCCTTCTCAACCTCAATCCAGCCTTTAAGGATGTGATTAAGTCCATCCTGAGAGAGCCAAAACTCCCTGATTTCGAAGAGGTGTGCTCAGGGATTCAAAAGGAGCAAGGCAACATTAGTTTGTTTGGTGGTAAAAGAGAACTAGTCATGGCCAACAAAAGCGTGTTTAAGCAAGAGGATAGGAAGAGTGTGATGTGTGAGCATTGTAAGAGGAATGGCCACATCAAGGACAAGTGCTGGATACTTCATCCTCATCTCAAGCCAAACCGGTTCAAGGATTCAAAGGCTAACATCTCTCAAAAGGTTGTGACTGAACCGGCAAGTTCATCCAACCAAGGAGGGGAGCTAGCTAAGAATTTATCCATGGAGTATGTTAAGAAGAGTGACTTGGAGGATCTCATCAAGGCCTATGCCTCAAAACTCTCCGGTATCACACTCTACTCCCATAAATTGCTTGATAAACCAGATCATAAGTTGGTAGTGGATTCAGGTGCTTCTCACCATATGATTAGCAATGCTAGGTTGTTAAAGAACATTGAACCATGTCTAGGACAAGTAACTATAGCTGATGGTAAGGGTATTCCAATTGAAGGAACCGGAAAATTAAGACTATTTCACAAAGAAAGTAATGCTTTCTTTGTACCTAAGTTTAAGTCAAATCTAGTTTCGGTTAAAAGGGCTACTAAAGACCTGAATTGCAATGTTACTTTTGGGCCTAACAATGTTTACTTTCAAGATATTAAGAGTGGTAAGATACTTGGAAGTGGTGGGACTCAAGATGAGCTCTATGTTCTTGAGGACACTCCTCCAAGCAATTCGGATTCCTTAGCTTTCAAATCCTGTGTTTTTGCTAATAAAGATGTCTTATGGCATGCTAGATTAGGACATCCTCATGCTCGTGCTTTAAGCTTAATAATGCCTAATGTTGCTTATGATCACTCAGTTTGTGAGGCTTGTATCCTTGGCAAACATTGTCGTGTTGTTTTCCCTAAATCGTCTACAATTTATGAGCATTGCTTTGATTTAGTACATTCCGATGTTTGGACCTCACCTTGCATGTCTAGAGATAGGAATAAATACTTTGTGACCTTTATAGATGAGAAATCAAAACATACATGGGTTACATTACTTCCATCTAAAGATAGGGTTTATGAGGCATTTATAAACTTTCATAATTATGTTACTAATCAATTCAATGCCAAGATCAAAGTGTTAAGATCAGATAATGGAGGGGAATACACAAGTCAAAGATTCAAAGCTCATTTAAACAAACATGGAATACTACATCAAACTAGCTGCCCACACACACCACAACAAAATGGAGTTGCTGAAAGGAAGAACCGACACTTAATGGAAGTTGCAAGATCCATGATGTTTCATACAATTGTTCCTAAAAGTTTTTGGGGAGATGCAGTCTTGGTTGCTTGCTACCTCATCAATCGGATTCCAACCAAAGTCTTGCAAGACATATCCCCATTTAAGGTACTCAATAAAACTAAACCCTCCATTGATCATTTACGTGTATTTGGGTGTGTGTGCTTTGTGTATGTTCCAGGTGATCTAAGAAACAAGTTGGAGGCAAAGAGCATCAAGTGTATGTTCCTTGGATATTCGACAACACAAAAGGGTTATAAGTGCTATGATCCGAGCAACAACAGGACATATGTGTCTAGAGATGTCAAGTTCATAGAAGAACGAAGCTATTATGATCAGAAAGATTGGGAAGGATTGAAGGATCTCTCAAGGTCACCTTCTGATTTGGCTACGAGTTTGAGGTTTCTCTTGAATCATTTGGGAAATGATGTGCCAAAGGATTCAAGACAAGAAGAAGCAAGAAGCCCAAGTAGTTCACAAGATACCCAAGAGAATGAACAAGGAGCGGTAACTCAAGAACCAACTCCAATCCAAGAAGAAGCTATGGCCCAAAACCAAGAACAAGACGACTTGGAAGTGGGTATAGAGGAACCTATTCACCAAATGGAAGAGGAAACGGTTGTAGAGGAGGCTGAACCACCTGTTCAGCAACGAAGGAGGAGTACTAGACTTAGGAAAGACCCATTCAATTGGGTAAACACTAGGGTCTTCTACAACAACCAGGCTGTGGCTCATCCCATACAAGTTGTTTGTTCCCTTGACCTCTTGCCATCTAGTCATCAAGCATTCCTTGGAAAGATTGAACAAAGTCAGATTCCAAGGACTTATGAAGAAGCTAATAGCAAGAAAGAATGGTTAGATAAAGTAAGAGATGAGAAGGGAGCTATGGAAAGGAATCATACATGGGATATACAAGAACTTCCCAAAGGCAAGAAGGCTGTAAGTTCCAAATGGGTGTTCACCATCAAGTACAAGAGCAATGGGGACATAGAAATGTACAAGGCACGTCTAGTTGCAAGAGGTTTTACTCAGACATATGGAGAGGACTATACTGATACATTTGCACCGATGGCTAAGCTACCCACCGTAAGGGTTGTTCTTTCACTAGCTACGAATCTGACATGGGACTTATGGCAAATGGATGTCAAGAACGCATTCCTACAAGGAGAACTTGAAGAGGAAGTGTATATGACACCACCACCAGGCCTTGAAGATCTTTGCAAAGAGGGACAAGTTCTAAGACTTAGGAAGGCAATATATGGGTTGAAGCACTCACCAAGGGCGTGGTATCACAAATTAAGTTCCACACTGACTGATAATGGGTTTAGGAAATCCCATTCAGATCATACTTTGTTCACTCGTCAAAACGCCAAAGGAATTGTGGTGGTCTTGGTTTATCTGGATGACCTTATCATCACAGGAGATGATTAGGAAGGAATTCAGTCCACAAAGGCCTTCTTAAACAGATCATTTGACATCAAGGATCTTGGAGAGTTGAAGTATTTCTTGGGTATTGAAGTGTGTCGGTCTCAGGATGTAAGAATATTGAGATTATAGAGGAGAAATGTGAAGAATTGAATCTGAAAACTCAAAGAGAAGTATGAGAAAATGAGAAATGATTTAGACTTATGGAGAAGAATCTCCTAAGAGTATATTATACATTGAGTCTTTACAGCCCTTTTATAGAGGATTTACAATGTGAACACAATGGAAAACGAATTCAAACTTGTGGATGAGCTTGAATAGAGGAGGAGCTTGTCAACAACCAATGAGAAGAGAGAGGAAGACCCGTAAACTGTCTTATGAACGTTTGGTGTGCTTACCAAGGTTGTGTGCAGCAGGCATGACTGTTTGGTGTGGTTACCAAGACTGTGTGCAGCATGGACATGTCCTTTTCACCTTGATTCTTCTCCCAAGGCAGCTGTTTAACTATTTTAACCATGTGGTTAAGAATAACTCCCTCCTTTTTCTTTTCTCTTGTTATTCAAACTGAATTTTCGTGCTCACACTTGCCTTGTAGGTCAAGATAGGTCTTATTTGATTTTCCTATGTCAATACTCCCCCTCAAGCTAAAGACTTTGGAATCACCCTAAAGCCTTAAGCTTGGGAACCCAAGGCAACACCTCATTAAAAACCTTATTAAGGAAAACCACTTGGGACAAAACGTTAATAAGGGAAAAAGAGTGTGTTGCTCTTGGATTAGGAGACCTTTGAACATGGATGTGATAAATCAACAAGCCCAAGTTTGCTAAAGATGTTCTTACAAACTTTGAGACTTGCTGCCTTTGTGAAGATGTCAGCTAGTTGGTCTTCACTCCTTGTATAACATGGTAGAATGGTTCCATCTTGAACTTTCTCCCTAACCTTATGGCAATCGATCTCTATGTGCTTCATCCTCTCGTGAAACACTGAGTTTGAAGCTATGTGAATGGCTGCCTGATTATCACAATGGAAGGTGATTGGCCCTGGTTTTTCAATACCAAAGTTTTTCAAGAGCGCTTTGATCCAAGTTACTTCACTTGTCAGCTTCCTCATAGCCCTATATTCTGCTTTAGCACTAGAACATGATACCACCTTCTGCTTCTTAGTCTTCCAAGTGACCAAGTTCCCACCAACGAAGGTGCAATACCCAGTGGTTGATTTCCTATCCACCCTATCACCAGCCCAATCCGCATCACAATACCCGACAATCTCAGTGTTCCCATTCTTGCCCATCCATATACCTTGACCAGAAGATCCTTTGATGTATCTAAGGATCCTTTCTACCATGCTCCAATGATATACAGTAGGCTTTTGCATATGTTGACTTACTTGATTCACAGCAAAACACAAGTCTGGTCGTGTGAGGGTGAGGTAGATCAGCTTCCCAACCAGTCTCCTATACTGAGAAACATCCTTAAATAACTCATCAGCTTTCTCCCCCTTTCCGTTGACCTTGTATCCATCTTCAAGAGGAGTTTTGGCCGGTTTAGCCCCAAGCTTTCCCGTGTCTGTCAACAGATCAAGAGCATACTTTCTTTGGGATAGAAAGAGCCCTTCTTGAGACCGACACACTTCAATACCCAAGAAGTACTTCAACTCTCCAAGATCCTTGATGTCAAATGATCTGTTTAAGAAGGCCTTTGTGGACTGAATTCCTTCCTTATCATCTCCTGTGATGATAAGGTCATCCATAAACCAAGACCGCCACGATTCCTTTGGAGTTTTGACGAGTGAACAAAGTATGATCTGAATGGGATTTCCTAAACCCATTATCAGTAAGTGTGGAGCTTAATTTGTGATACCAGGCCCTTGGTGACTGCTTCAACCCATATATTGTCTTCCTAAGTCTTAGAACCCGTCCCTCTTTGCAAAAATCTTCAAGGCCTGGTGGTGGAGTCATATACACTTCCTCTTCAAGTTCTCCTTGTAGGAATGCGTTTTTGACATCCATTTGCCATAAGTCCCAAGTCAGATTCATAGCTAGTGAAAGAACAACCCTTACAGTGTGTAGCTTAGCCACCGGTGCAAATGTATCAGTATAGTCCTCTCCATATGTCTGAGTGAAACCTCTTGCAACTATACGTGCCTTGTACCTTTCTATGTCCCCATTGCTCTTATACTTGATGGCGAACACCCACTTGGAACTCACAGCCTTCTTGCCTTTGGGAAGTTCTTGTATATCCCATGTATGATTCCTTTCCATAGCTCCCTTCTCATCTCTTACTTTATCTAACCATTCTTTCTTGCTATTAGCTTCTTCATAAGTCCTTGGAATCTGACTTTGTTCAATCTTTCCAAGGAATGCTTGATGACTAGATGGCAAGAGGTCAAGGGAACAAACAACTTGTATGGGATGAGCCACAGCCTGGTTGTTGTAGAAGACCCTAGTGTTTACCCAATTGAATGGGTCTTTCCTAAGTCTAGTACTCCTCCTTCGTTGCTGAACAGGTGGTTCAGCCTCCTCTACAACCGTTTCCTCTTCCATTTGGTGAATAGGTTCCTCTATACCCACTTCCAAGTCGACTTGTTCTTGGTTTTGGGCCGTAGCTTCTTCTTGGATTGGAGTTGGTTCTTGAGTTACCACCCCTTGTTCATTCTCTTGGGTATCTTGTGAACTACTTGGGGTTCTTTCTTCTTCGTGTCTTGAATCCTTTGGCACATCATTTCCCAAATGATTCAAGAGAAACCTCAAACTCGTAGCCAAATCAGAAGGTGACCTTGAGAGATCCTTCAATCCTTCCCAATCTTTCTGATCATAATAGCTTCGTTCTTCTATGAACTTGACATCTCTAGACACATATGTCCTGTTGTTGCTCGGATCATAGCACTTATAACCCTTTTGTGTTGTCGAATATCCAAGGAACATACACTTGATGCTCTTTGCCTCCAACTTGTTTCTTAGATCACCTGGAACATACACAAAGCACACACACCCAAATACACGTAAATGATCAATGGAGGGTTTAGTTTTATTGAGTACCTCAAATGGGGATATGTCTTGCAAGACTTTGGTTGGAATCCGATTGATGAGGTAGCAAGCAACCAAGACTGCATCTCCCCAAAAACTTTTAGGAACATTGGTAAGAAACATCATGGATCTTGCAACTTCCATTAAGTGTCGGTTCTTCCTTTCAGCAACTCCATTTTGTTGTGGTGTGTGTGGGCAGCTAGTTTGATGTAGTATTCCATGTTTGTTTAAATGAGCTTTGAATCTTTGACTTGTGTATTCCCCTCCATTATCTGATCTTAACACTTTGATCTTGGCATTGAATTGATTAGTAACATAATTATGAAAGTTTATAAATGCCTCATAAACCCTATCTTTAGATGGAAGTAATGTAACCCATGTATGTTTTGATTTCTCATCTATAAAGGTCACAAAGTATTTATTCCTATCTCTAGACATGCAAGGTGAGGTCCAAACATCGGAATGTACTAAATCAAAGCAATGCTCATAAATTGTAGACGATTTAGGGAAAACAACACGACAATGTTTGCCAAGGATACAAGCCTCACAAACTGAGTGATCATAAGCAACATTAGGCATTATTAAGCTTAAAGCACGAGCATGAGGATGTCCTAATCTAGCATGCCATAAGACATCTTTATTAGCAAAAACACAGGATTTGAAAGCTAAGGAATCCGAATTGCTTGGAGGAGTGTCCTCAAGAACATAGAGCTCATCTTGAGTCCCACCACTTCCAAGTATCTTACCACTCTTAATATCTTGAAAGTAAACATTGTTAGGCCCAAAAGTAATATTGCAATTCAGGTCTTTAGTAGCCCTTTTAACCAAAATTAGATTTGACTTAAACTTAGGTACAAAGAAAGCATTACTTTCTTTGTGAAATAGTCTTAATTTTCCGGTTCCTTCAATTGGAATACCCTTACCATCAGCTATAGTTACTTGTCCTAGAAATGGTTCAATGTTCTTTAACAACCTAGCATTGCTAATCATATGGTGAGAAGCACCTGAATCCACTACCAACTTATGATCTGGTTTATCAAGCGATTTATGGGAGTAGAGTGTGATACCGGAGAGTTTTGAGGCATAGGCCTTGATGAGATGCTCCAAGTCACTCTTCTTAACATACTCCATGGATACATTCATAGCTAGCTCCCCTCCTTGGTTGGATGAACTTGCCGGTTCAGTCGCAACCATTTGAGAGATGTTAGCCTTTGAATCCTTGAACCGGTTTGGCTTGAGATGAGGATGAAGTATCCAGCACTTGTCCTTGATGTGGCCATTCCTCTTACAATGCTCACTCATCACACTCTTCCTATCCTCTTGCTTAAACACGCTTTTGTTGGCCATGACTAGTTCTCCTTTACCACCAAACAAACCAATGTTGCCTTGCTCCCTTTGAATCCGTGAGCACACCTCTTCGAAATCAGGGAGTTTTGGCTCTCAGGATGGACTTAATCACATCCTTAAAGGCTGGATTTAGGTTGAGAAGGAGCCCAAATATCTTGTCTTGTTCCTTCCTTTCATTAAGCACCTTTGGATCCATAGAACTTGGTCTCAACATGTCAAGCTCGGACCATGTTGACTGGAACTTGCCTAGGAATTTTGTGAACTCCATATCCTCTTGGTGTAGATCATTGAGAGCCTTCTTAACCTCATACACACGGTTGAGGTTTGAAACATCCCCATACACCCTCTTGAGAGTGTCCCAAAGAGACTTGGCAGTTTCACAATGTGAATAAGCTTCAAAAATGGATGGGTCCAATAAATTTTGGAGGAATCCAAGGACTGATTGATCTTCTTGGAACCACCTAGCTTCTTCTTTTCTTGTTGCCTCATCCTTCTTCTCCTTTGGATCATCTATAGATGGAGTATTATCCTCCAAGATGTGATTCCAAAGTCCTTAGCCACAAATGGCTGTCTTGATGGTTCTTGACCATAATGTGTAGTTCAAGCCTTTGAGAACTACTGCTATCACCGTAGGTTTCAGGCTGGAACTAATTTGAACTGTATCCTCCATTGTTAGGCTTTGAAGAGCTCAAAGGAAGCAGCTTTTATGGTTGAATGAAACCGTGAGTTTTTAGTCTAAAGACTGAGAGATTTTGACAGAATTTTAGATTAGAAACTGAGAGATTTGAGTAGAAAAGATAAGAGAATGATCTTATGCTCTGATACCATGTAAGAATATTGAGATTATAGAGGAGAAATGTGAAGAATTGAATCTGAAAACTCAAAGAGAAGTATGAGAAAATGAGAAATGATTTAGACTTATGGAGAAGAATCTCCTAAGAGTATATTATACATTGAGTCTTTACAGCCCTTTTATAGAGGATTTACAATGTGAACACAAAAGAAAACGAATTCAAACTTGTGGATGAGCTTGAATAGAGGAGGAGCTTGTCAACAACCAATGAGAAGAGAGAGGAAGACCTGTAAACTGTCTTATGAACGTTTGGTGTGCTTACCAAGGTTGTGTGCAGCAGGCATGACTGTTTGGTGTGGTTACCAAGACTGTGTGCAGCATGGACATGTCCTTTTCACCTTGATTCTTCTCCCAAGGCAGCTGTTTAACTATTTTAACCATGTGGTTAAGAATAACTCCCTCCTTTTTCTTTTCTCTTGTTATTCAAACTGAATTTTCGTGCTCACACTTGCCTTGTAGGTCAAGATAGGTCTTATTTGATTTTCCTATGTCAATACAGGAAGGGCTCTTTCTATCCCAAAGAAAGTATGCTTTTGATCTGTTGACAGACACAGGAAAGCTTGGTGCTAAACCAGCCAAAACTCCTCTTGAAGATGGCTACAAGGTCAACGGAAAGGGGGAGAAAGCTGATGAGTTATTTAAGGATGTTTCTCAGTATAGGAGACTAGTTGGGAAGTTGATCTACCTCACCCTAACACGACCAGACTTGTGTTTTGCTGTGAATTAAGTGAGTCAACATATGCAAAAACCTACTGTATATCATTGGAGCATGGTAGAAAGGTTCCTTAGATACATCAAAGGATCTCCTGGTCAAGGCATATGGATGGGAAAGAATGGGAACACTGAGATTGTCGGATATTGTGATGCGGATTGGGCTGGTGATAGGGTGGATAGGAAATCAACCACTGGGTATTGCACCTTCATTGGTGGGAACTTAGTCACTTGGAAGACTAAGAAGCAGAAGGTGGTATCATGTTCTAATGCTGAAGTAGAATATAGGGCTATGGGGAAGCTGACAAATGAAGTAACTTGGCTCAAAGTGCTCTTGAAAGATTTCGGTATTGAACAACCAGGGCCAATTACCTTCCATTGTGATAATCAGGCAGCCATTCACATTGCTTCAAAGTCAGTGTTTCACGAGAGGACCAAGCACATAGAGATCGATTGCCATAAAGTTAGGGAGAAATTTCAAGATGGAACCATTCTGCCATGTTATACAAGGAGTGAGGACCAACTAGCTGACATCTTCACAAAGACAGCAAGTCTCAAAGTTTGCAAGAACATCTTTAGCAAACTTGGGCTTGTTGATTTATCACATCCATGTTCAAAGGTCTCCTAATCCAAGAGCAACACACTCTTTTTCCCTTATTAACGTTTTGTCCCAAGTGGTTTTCCTTAATAAGGTTTTTAATGAGGTGTTGCCTTGGGTTCCCAAGCTTAAGGCTTTAGGGTGATTCCAAAGTCTTTAGCTTGAGGGGGAGTATTGACATAGGAAAATCAAATAAGACCTATCTTGACCTACAAGGCAAGTGTGAGCACGAAAATTCAGTTTGAATAACAAGAGAAAAGAAAAAGGAGGGAGTTATTCTTAACCACATGGTTAAAATAGTTAAACAGCTGCCTTGGGAGAAGAATCAAGGTGAAAAGGACATGTCCATGCTGCACACAGTCTTGGTAACCACACCAAACAGTCATGCCTGCTGCACACAGCCTTGGTAACCATGCCAAACGTTCATGAGACAGTCTGCAGCTCTTCCCCTCTCTTCTCATTGGTTGTTGACAAGCTCCTCCTCTATTCAAGCTCATCCACAAGTTTGAATTCGTTTTCCATTGTGTTCACATTGTAAATCCTCTATAAAAGGGCTGTAAAGACTCAATGTATGATAGAACTCTTAGGAGATTCTTCTCCATAAGTCTAAGACATTTCTCATTTTCTCATACTTCTCTTTGAGTTTCCAGATTTAATTCTTCACATTTCTCCTCTCTAATCTCAATATTCTTTCAACGGCTATAGTAGGATTCTGTTTCTTCATTTTGGCCACGTCTTAAGGGATTCCTAGTTCTCCTTGGGCCTCCTTCTGTGTTACTAATGTTCAGAACATCATCAAGCCGCAAATGAATGGCTTCCAGCTCTATTTGTAATGCTTTCTTCATTTCTGCTACTAGAGCCTCCATTAACAAGTTTGGTGCTTCTGAAGTTGTATTTCCTCCTGACATAGCTACAAATGCACTTAACAAATATGTTAAAAATACCTGTTCTGAAAAAAAATCTTGATGGAAGATGAAGAGTTGCGAGTGTGTTTTTTTCTAATCTGAAAATGCAATGGGTTGGGGTCGATTTTGATGTGATAAACTGATGTAATATTGGATAAAAACAACAATGCAATTATATGAACAGGGTTTTTTGATTAATCAACTGATGCAAATCAATACACACAAGCTGATGCAATCTAAGCAGATGGAAATGGAGAGATATGGAGATGAGGGATAGGGATAACTGATCAGAAGTGTGCTCTGATACCAAATGATGCGAACCTCCCAAGGAATGCACTTCTGGATGCGGTTGAGATAGGCTTTGCAACAGAATGAATCGAAATTCAATCTGTTCAAAGGTTGTGGATTGAAGGGTTACACAGTAGCTGCGGAAAGACTACTGATTTACCTAAGATAGTAGCTTAGATATTACACACTAAGGCTACTAAATGTTGACTGAAGGATATTACACACCAATAATCAGATTAAGAAGAGAATCACTCTCAAACTTAAGAAAATAAGCTGTTTTTATTTGAAAAGTTGAATGATCAAGTTTATAACTGAAAGCCCCTATTTATATTATAAGGGAACGTAAATATGAGGAGCCTACAACATTAAATTGGTTACAATTACAAGGGAAGACTTGACAAAAGACCTTGACTTCATTAACTCTTATTTTGACTATGAATGTAGACACTTTCCCCCCCTTTGATGATGCCAATTTTGAGCATTTTTTAATTGAACTCCTTTTGATTTTAAACAACAAATTGGGCTGGTTGTAATGTGATTCATTTGCCTCATTAAAAACCTTACCAAGAAAACCCAATGGGAGAAAACTTGGATAAGGGAAAAAGAGTACAAATGGATCACATACCCATTTGTATGCTGTCTTGAGCTTATACTAAAATCAGAGTGCTTTTAGGCACTTCTCCATTCAAGCTCAAGTGAATTTGTTGTGCATTCTCCTTGTTGAGCATGCTGCTGATTGCCTCTTTGAGTTTCTTGGCCTTGGCTCGGGTTAATGGTCCAGGTGGTAGTGCAAGAGCTTCTTCATGTTCCACTGGTTCATTCCTAGCCATGGGCTTCTCCTTTTGTGTGCTTTCCATGCTCGTATCACTATAGATGGAGTATTATCCTCCAAGATGTGATTCCAATGTCCTTTGCCACAAATGGCTGTCTTGATGGTTCTTGACCATAATGTGTAGTTCAAGCCTTTGAGAACTACTGGTATCACCGTAGGTTTCAGGCTGGAACTGATTGGAACTGTATTCTCCATTGTTAGGCTTTGAAGAGCTCAAAGGAAGCAGCTTTTATGGTTGAATAAAAATGTGAATTTTTAGTCTAAAGACTGAGAGATTTTGGACAGAATTTTAGATTAGAAACTGAGAGATTTGAGTAGAAAAGATAAGCGAATGATCTTATTCTCTGATACCATGAAAGAATATTGAGATTATAGAGGAGAAATGTGAAGAATTGAATCTGGAAACTCAAAGAGAAGTATGAGAAGTATGAGAAAATAAGAAATGTCTGAGACTTATGGAGAAGAATCTCCTAAGAGTATATTCATACATTGAGTCTTTACAGCCCTTTTATAGAGGATTTACAATGTGAACACAAAAGAAAACGAATTCAAACTTGTTGATGAGCTTGAATAGAGGAGGAGCTTGTCAACAACCAATGGGAAGAGAGGGGAAGAGCTGCAGACTGTATCATGAACGTTTGGTGTGGTTACCAAGACTGTGTGCAGCATGGGCATGTCCTTTTCACCTTGATTCTTCTCCCAAGGTAGCTATTTAACCATTTTAACCATGTGGTTAATAATAACTCCCTCCCTTTTTATTTCCCTTGTTATTCAAACTGAATTTTCGTGCTCACACTTGCCTTATAGGTCAAGATATGTCTTATTTGATTTTCCTATGTCAATAATACACAAGTCAAAGATTCAAAGCTCACTTAAACAAACATGGAATACTACATCAAACTAACTGCCCACACACAGCACAACAAAATGGAGTTGCTGAAAGGAAGAACCGACACTTAATGGAAGTTGCAAGATCCATGATGTTTCTTACCAATGTTCCTAAAAGTTTTTGGGGAGATGCAGTCTTGGTTGCTTGCTACCTCATCAATCGGATTCCAACCAAAGTCTTGCAAGACATATCCCCATTTAAGGTACTCAATAAAACTAAACCCTCCATTGATCATTTACGTGTATTTGGGTGTGTGTGCTTTGTGTATGTTCCAGGTGATCTAAGAAACAAGTTGGAGGCAAAGAGCATCAAGTGTATGTTCCTTGGATATTCGACAACACAAAAGGGTTATAAGTGCTATGATCCGAGCAACAACAGGACATATGTGTCTAGAGATGTCAAGTTCATAGAAGAACGAAGCTATTATGATCAGAAAGATTGGGAAGGATTGAAGGATCTCTCAAGGTCACCTTCTGATTTGGCTACGAGTTTGAGGTTTCTCTTGAATCATTTGGGAAATGATGTGCCAAAGGATTCAAGACAAGAAGAAGCAAGAAGCCCAAGTAGTTCACAAGATACCCAAGAGAATGAACAAGGAGCGGTAACTCAAGAACCAACTCCAATCCAAGAAGAAGCTATGGCCCAAAACCAAGAACAAGACGACTTGGAAGTGGGTATAGAGGAACCTATTCACCAAATGGAAGAGGAAACGGTTGTAGAGGAGGCTGAACCACCTGTTCAGCAACGAAGGAGGAGTACTAGACTTAGGAAAGACCCATTCAATTGGGTAAACACTAGGGTCTTCTACAACAACCAGGCTGTGGCTCATCCCATACAAGTTGTTTGTTCCCTTGACCTCTTGCCATCTAGTCATCAAGCATTCCTTGGAAAGATTGAACAAAGTCAGATTCCAAGGACTTATGAAGAAGCTAATAGCAAGAAAGAATGGTTAGATAAAGTAAGAGATGAGAAGGGAGCTATGGAAAGGAATCATACATGGGATATACAAGAACTTCCCAAAGGCAAGAAGGCTGTAAGTTCCAAATGGGTGTTCACCATCAAGTACAAGAGCAATGGGGACATAGAAATGTACAAGGCACGTCTAGTTGCAAGAGGTTTTACTCAGACATATGGAGAGGACTATACTGATACATTTGCACCGATGGCTAAGCTACCCACCGTAAGGGTTGTTCTTTCACTAGCTACGAATCTGACATGGGACTTATGGCAAATGGATGTCAAGAACGCATTCCTACAAGGAGAACTTGAAGAGGAAGTGTATATGACTCCACCACCAGGCCTTAAGATCTTTGCAAAGAGGGACAGGTTCTAAGACTCAGGAAGGCAATATATGGGTTGAAGCAGTCACCAAGGGCCTTATATCACAAATTAAGCTCCACACTTACTGACAATGGGTTCCGAAAGTCCCATTCAGACCATACTTTGTTCACTCGTCAAAACCCCAAAGGAATCATGGCGGTCTTGGTTTATGTGGATGACCTTATCATCACAGGAGATGATAAGGAAGGAATTCAGTCCACAAAGGCGTTCTTAAACAGATCATTTGACATCAAGGATCTTGGAGAGTTGAAGTACTTCTTGGGTATTGAAGTGTGTCGGTCTCAGGAAGGGCTCTTTCTATCCCAAAGAAAGTATGCTCTTCATTTGTTGACAGAAACGGGAAAGCTTGGGGCTAAACCTGCCAAAACTCCTCTTGAAGATGGCAACAAGGTCAACGGAAAGGGGGAGAAAGCTGATGAGTTATTTAAGGATGTTTCTCAGTATAGGAGACTAGTTGGGAAGTTGATCTACCTCACCCTAACACGACCAGACTTGTGTTTTGCTGTGAATTAAGTGAGTCAACATATGCAAAAACCTACTGTATATCATTGGAGCATGGGAGAAAGGATCCTTAGATACATCAAAGGATCTCCTGGTCAAGGCATATGGATGGGCAAGAATGGGAACACTGAGATTGTCGGGTATTGTGATGCGGATTGGGCTGGTGATAGGGTGGATAGGAAATCAACCACTGGGTATTGCACCTTCGTTGGTGGGAACTTGGTCACTTGGAAGACTAAGAAGCAGAAGGTGGTATCATGTTCTAGTGCTAAAGCAGAATATAGGGCTATGAGGAAGCTGACAAGTGAAGTAACTTGGATCAAAGCGCTCTTGAAAAACTTTGGTATTGAAAAACCAGGGCCAATCACCTTCCATTGTGATAATCAGGCAGCCATTCACATAGCTTCAAACTCAGTGTTTCACGAGAGGATGAAGCACATAGAGATCGATTGCCATAAGGTTAGGGAGAAAGTTCAAGATGGAACCATTCTACCATGTTATACAAGGAGTGAAGACCAACTAGCTGACATCTTCACAAAGGCAGCAAGTCTCAAAGTTTGTAAGAACATCTTTAGCAAACTTGGGCTTGTTGATTTATCACATCCATGATCAAAGGTCCCATAATCCAAGAGCAACACACTCTTTTTCCCTTATTAAGGTTTTGTCCCAAGTGGTTTTCCTTAATAAGGTTTTTAATGAGGTGTTGCCTTGGGTTCCCAAGCTTAAGACTTTAGGGTGATTCCAAAGTCTTTAGCTTGAGGGGGAGTATTGACATAGGAAAATCAAATAAGACCTATCTTGACCTACAAGGCAAGTGTGAGCACGGAAATTTAGTTTGAATAACAAGGGAAAAGAAAAAGGAGGGAGTTATTATTAACCACAAGGTTAAAATGGTTAAATATAGCCTTGGGAGAAGAATCAAGGTGAAAAGAACATGTCCATGCTGCACACAGTCTTGGTAACCACACCAAACAGTCATGCCTGCTGCACACAACCTTGGTAAGCACACCAACGTTCATAAGACAGTTTGCAGGTCTTCCCCTCTCTTCTCATTGGTTGTTGACAAGCTCCTCCTCTATTCAAGCTCATCCACAAGTTTGAATTCGTTTTCCTTTGTGTTCACATTGTAAATCCTCTATAAAAGGGCTGTAAAGACTCAATGTATGACATAACTCTTAGGAGATTCTTCTCCATAAGTCTAAGACATTTCTCATTTTCTCATACTTCTCTTTGAGTTTCCAGATCAATTATTCACATTTCTCCTCTCTAATCTCAATATTCTTTCACTATCCACTTGCTTAAACACGCTTTTGTTGGCCATGACTAGTTCTCCTTTACCACCAAACAAACCAATGTTGCCTTGCTCTTTTTGAATCCGTGAGCACACCTCTTCGAAATCAGGGAGTTTTGGCACTCTCAGGATGGACTTAATCACATCCTTAAAGACTGGATTTAGGTTGAGAAGGAGCCCAAATGTCTTGTCTTGTTCCTTCCTTTCATTAAGCACCTTTGGATCCATAGAACTTGGTCTCAACATGTCAAGCTCAGACCATGTTGACTGGAACTTGCCTAGGAATTTTGTGAACTCCATATCCTCTTCGTATAGATCATTGAGAGTCTTCTTAACCTCATACACACGGCTGAGGTTTGAAACATCCCCATATACCCTCTTGAGAGTGTCCCAAAGAGACTTAGAGGTTTCACAACGTGAATAAGCTTCAAGAATGGATGGGTCCAAAGAATTTTGGAGGAATCCAAGGACTGATTGATCTTCTTGGAACCACCTAGCTTCTTCTTTTCTTGTTGCCTCATCCTTCTTCTCCTTTGGATCATCTATAGATGGAGTATTATCCTCCAATATGTGATTCCAAAGTCTTTTGCCACAAATGGCTGTCTTGATGGTTCTTGACCATAATGTGTAGTTCAAGCCTTTGAGAACTAGTGGTGTCACCGTAGCTTTCAAGCTGGAACTGATTTGAACTGTATCCTCCATTGTTAGGCTTTAAAGAGCTCAAAGGAAGCAGATTTTATGGTTGAATAAACCTGTGAGTTTTTAGTTTAAAGACTGAGAGATTTTTGATAGAATTTTAGATTAGAAACTGAGAGATTTGAGTAGAAAAGATGAGAGAATGATCTAATGCTCTGATACCATGAAAGAATATTGAGATTAGAGAGGAGAAATGTGAAGAATTGAATCTGGAAACTCAAAGAGAAGTATGAGAAAATGAGAATGTCTTAGACTTATGGAGAAGAATCTCCTAAGAGTTTTTTTTTCATACATTGAGTCTTTACAGCCCTTTTATAGAGGATTTACAATGTGAACACAAAAGAAAACGAATTCAAACTTGTGGATGAGTTTGAATAGAGGAGGAGCTTGTCAACAACCAATGAGAAGAGAGGGGAAGAGCTGCAGGCTTTCTCATGAACGTTTTGTGTGGTTACCAAGGCTGTGTGCAGCAGGCATGACTGTTTGGTGTGGTTACCAAGACTATGTGCAGCATGGGCATGTCCTTTTCACCTTGATTCTTCTCCCAAGGTAGCTATTTAACCATTTTAACCATGTGGTTAATAATAACTCCCTCCTTTTTCATTTCCCTTGTTATTCAAACTGAATTTTCGTGCTCACACTTGCCTTGTAGGTCAAGATAGGTCTTATTTGATTTTCCTATGTCAATACCATGCATTATGTTTCATCTGTAAACCTTTGATCAATGAGCACTAGTGATCAGTTTAGAATGTTCATTTTAACTGGCCAAACAACTTGACATATCCACAATAAATTGTCTGTACCTTTTTATTTACATTTCAGAATGACAAGAATCCAACACCTAAATAAAGGTAGCTTTATTTTCAATATTGTAAAAAAAAATTAAGACCGAAATAGCTACGACAAAGCATCCATGTATCCAATCTCTCCCAGAATGTGTTATGCCATGCATTATGCTTTTATTATAAGCCTTTACTCAAGGAGCACCAATAATCAGTTTAGAATGATCATTTTAACTGGCCGATCAACTTTACATATCCACACTAAGTCATCTATAACTTTTGATTTAGAGTTAAAAATGACACGAATCCAGCGCCAACGTTAAGCTAGTTCAGTTTTCTATATTGTGACAAAATTTAAGACTGAAAGAGCTATGAGAAACCCTCAAAGTAATCCAATATATCCCGAACTGCTTGATGCCATGTATTATGCTTCATTTGTAAAGCTTTACACTATGAGCACAAATGATCAGTTTAGAATGTTCATTTTAACTGGCTAATCAACTTGACATGTCCACACTAAATCGTCTGTACCTTTTGATTTATATTTCAGAATGACACGAATCCAACGCCTAAGTAAAGCTAGATCAATTTTCAATATTGTCAAAAAAACTTAAGAGAGAAATAGCTACGACAAAGCCTCCGAGTAATCCAATCTATCCCACACTGCGTGATACCATGCATTATGCTTCATTTATACGCTTTTACACAATGAGCACCAATGATGAGTTTAGCATGATCATTTTTCCTGGCCAATCAACTTGCACAAATGACATGATTTAGAGTTCACAACTGGCCAATCTATCCTTAACTATTGATTTAGAGTTCACAATGACACGAATCCTACGGCCACATTAAGCTAGCTCAATTTTCTATATTGTGACAAATTTTAAGACCGAAATAGGTACGACAAAGCCTCCAAGTAGTCCAATGTATCCTAAACTACGTGATGCCATGTATTATGGTTCATTTATACACCTTTACTAAATAAGCACCAATGATTATTTCAGAACAATCATTTTAACTAACTGATCAACTTGTCACGTCCACACTAAATTGTCTTTAACTTTTAATTTAGAGTTCAAATGACATGAATCCAACGCCCACGTTAAGCTAGCTCAATATTCCATATTGTGACAATATTTGACAGTGAAAGCGCTACGAAAAATCCTCCAAGTATTCCAATCTCTCCCAAACTTCGTGATGCCATGCATTATGCTTTCTTTATAAGCTTTTACTCAAGGAGCACCAATGGTCAGTTTTGAATGATCATTTCAATTAGCAAATCAATTTGACATGTTCGCACTAAATCGTGCGTAATTTTTTTTTTAGATTTCAAAATGACACGAGTCCAACGCCAACGTTAAGTTTGCTCAATTTTCTATATTGTGACAAAATTTAAGACCGATATAGCTATGACAAAGTCTCCAAATGGTCCAATCTATCCTTAAATACGTGATGTCATGCATTATACTTCATTTATATGCCTTTACCTATGAGGACCAATGATCAGTTTAGAATGATCATTTTAACTTGTTGATCAACTTGACATGTCCGCACTAAATCGTACTTAACTTTTAATTTAGATCTCAAAATGAGATGAATACAACGCCCACGTTATGCTAGCTAAGTTTACCATATTGTAACAACATTTGATACTAAAAGAGCTTCAACAAAGCCTCAAAGTAATCCAATATATCCCAAACTGTGTGATGCCATGCATTATGCATTATGCTTCATTTATAAGCCTTTACTCAAGGAGCACAAAAGATGAGTTTAGAATGATCATTTCAACTGGCCAATCAACTTGACATGTCCGCACTAACTATTGGTTTTAACTATTGATTTAGAGTTCACAAACACACGAATCCAATGCCCATGTTAAGCTAGCTCAATTTTCTATA
The DNA here is from genome assembly GCA_018901935.1 of Pugionium cornutum. Classification (NCBI taxonomy): domain Eukaryota; kingdom Viridiplantae; phylum Streptophyta; class Magnoliopsida; order Brassicales; family Brassicaceae; genus Pugionium; species Pugionium cornutum. Next base: position 24,361,857 of record CM032165.1, on the reverse strand, counting down.
TTGTGACAACTTTTAAGACTGAAATAGCTACGACAAAGCCTCCAGGTAGTCCAATCTAACCAAAACTCCGTGATGCCATGCATTATCCTTGTCTTTACTAAATGAGCACCAATGATCATTTTAGAACAATCCTTTTAACTAGCTGAACTGTTTGACACGTCCACACTAAATCGCCTTTTACTTTTAATTTAGAGTTCAAAATGACATTAGTCCAACGACCCCGTTAAGTTAGCTCATTATTCCATATTATGACAATATTTGAGAGTGAAAGAGCTACGACAAATCCACCAAGTAATCCAATCTATCCCAAACTGAGTGATGTCATGCATTATGCTTTCGTTATAAGCCTTTACTCAAGGAGCACCAATGGTCAGTTTAGAATGATCATTTTAATTAGCAGATCAACTTGACATGTCCGCACTAAATCGTCTTTAACTTTTAATTTGGAGCCAAAAATGACATTAATCCAACGCCCTAGTAAAGCTAGATCAACTTTCTATATTGTGACAATATTTGAGACCGAAAAAGCTATGATAAAGCCTCCAAGTAATCTAATCTATCCCAAACTGCATGATGCAATGCATTATGATTTTTGTTTATAAACGTTTACTCAAGGACCACCAATGATCAGTTTAGAATGATCATTTTAACTAGCCGATCAACTTGATATGTCTGTAATAAATCGCTGTAACTTTTGATTTAGAGTTCAGAATTACAAGAATCCAACGCCAATGTTAAGCTAGCTCAATTTTCTATATTGTGACCAAATTTAAGACCGAAGTAGCTATGACAAAGCCTCTAAATAATCCTCTCTATCCTAAACTACGTGATTCCATGCATTATGCTTCATATATACGCCTTTACTAAATGAGTACCAGTGATTAGTTTAGAATGATCATTTTAACTAGCTGATCAACTTGAGCTGTCCGCCTTAAATCGTCTTTATCTTTTAATTTAGAGCTCAAAATGAAATGAATCCAACGCCCACGTTAGGCTAGCTCAATTTTCCATATTGTGACAACATTGGAGACTGAAAAAAGCAAAGAAAAAGCCTCAAATCAAATATATCCCAAACTGAGTGATGCCATGCGTTATGCTTCATTTGTAAATCTTTGCTGAATGAGCACCAACGATCAGTTTCGAATGTTCATTTTAACTAGGCGATCAACTTGACATGTCGACACTAAATCGTCCATAATTTTTAATTTATAGCTCAAAATGACATGAATCCAATGCCCAAATAAAGCTAGATCAATTTTCTATATTGTGACAAAATTTATGACCCAAACAGCTATGACAAGGCCTCCAGGAAATCCAATCTATCCCGAACTGCGTGATGCCATGCACTATGCCTCATTTATACGCCTTTTCTCAATGATCACCAATGATCAGTCTAGAATGATCATTTTAACTAGCTGATCAACTTAACATGTACGCACTAAATCGTCTTTAAACTTTTAATTTAGAGCTTAAGTTTCCATATTGTGACAACATTTGAGACTAAAAGAGCTACAACGAAGCCTTAAAGTAATCTATTATATCCCAGACTATGTGATACCATGCATTATGCTTCATTTGTAAGCCTTTGCTCAGTGAGCACCAATGATCAGTTTAGAATGTTCATTTTAACTAGCTGATCAACTTGACTGTCCACACTAAATCGTCTGTAACTTTTGATTTACATTTCAGAATTACACGAATCCAACGCCCAATTAAATCTAGCTCTATTTTCTATATTTGACAACATTTAAGACCGAAATAGCTATGACAAAGCTAGCAACTAATCCAATCTATCCCAAATTGCGTGATGCCATGCATTATGCTTCATTTATATGCCTTTACTCAATGAGCACTAATGATCAGTTTAGAATGATCATATTTACTAGCATATCAAATTGACATGTACGCACTAAATTGTCTTTAAATTTTAGTTTCGAGTTCAAAATGACATGAATCCAACATCCACGTTAAGTTATCTCGATATTCAGTATTGTGACAATATTTGAGATTGAATGAGGTACCACAAAGCCTCCAAGTACTCTAATATATCCCAAACTGGTTGATGCAATGCATTATAATTCATTTGTAAACTTTTTCTCAATGAGCACCAATGATAAGTTTAGAATAATCATTTTAATTGGTCGACCAACTTGACATATCCGCACTAAGTTGTCCGTAACTTTTGATTTAGAGTTTAGAATGACACGAATTCAACGCCAACGTTAAGCTAGCTATATTGTGACTAAATTTAAGACCGAAATAGTTATGAAAAGGCATGCAAGTAATCCAATCTATCCTGAACTGCGTGATGCCATGCATTATGCCTCATTTATACGCCTTTACTTAATGAGCACCAATGATCAGTTTAGAATGACCATTTTAACTAGCTGATACACTTAACATGTCGCACTAAATCCTCTTTAACTTTTAATTTAGAGCTCAAACTGAGATGAATCCAACGCCCACATTAAGCTACCTCAATTTTCCATATTGTGACAACATTTGAGACTGATATAGCTATGACAAAGCATTAAAGTAATCCAATATATCCCAAACTGTGTGATGCCATGCGTTATGCTTCATTTGTAAACCTTTGCTCAATGAGCACCAATGATCAGTTTATAATATCCATTTTAATTACCCTATCAACTTGACATGTCCACACTAAATCGTCTGTAACTTTTGTTTTACAATTTAGAATGACACGAATCCAACACGCAAGTAAATCTAGCTCTATTTTCTATATTTGACAAACTTTTAAAGTGAAATAGCTACAAGAAAGCCTCAAAGTAATCCAATCTATCCCAAAATGCGTGATGTCATGCATTATGAATAATTTATACGTCTTTACTCAATGAGCAACAATGATCAGTTTAGAATGATCATTTTAACTAGTAGATCAAATTGACATGTCCGCACTATATCGTTTTTAACTTTTGAATTAAAGTTCTGAATAACATGAATCCAACGTCCACTTTAAGTTAGCTCAATATTCCATATTGTGACAATATTTGAGACAGAAAGAGGTACGACAAACCCTCCACATAATCCAATCTATCCCAAACTGCTTGATGCAATGCATTATGCTTCATTTATAAGACTTTTCTCAGTGAGCCCCAGTTATCAGTTTAGAATGATCATTTCAACTGGCCAATCAACTTGACATGTCCGCACTAAATCGTTTGTAACTATTGATTTAGAGTTCAAAATGACACGAATCCAACGCGGTTAAGCCCAATTTCCTATATTGTGACAAATTTTAAGCCTGAAATATCTACGACAAAGCCTCCAAGTAATCCAATCTATCCCAAACTGTGTGATGCCATGCATTATGCTTCATATATATGCATTTACTCAATGAGCACCAATGATCAGCTTAGAACAATCATTTTAACTAGCTGATCAACTTAACATGTCCGCACTAAATTGGTTTTAAATTTATATTTAGAGCTCAAAATGGTATGAATCCAACCCCACATTATGTTAGCTCAATATTCCCTATTGTGATAAAATTTGAGATTGATCGAGCTATGACAAAGACTCCAAATAATCCAACGTATCCCAAAATGCGTGATGCCATACATTATGCTTCCATTATAAGCTTTTACTCAAGGAGCAACAATGATCAGTTTAAAATGATCATTTTAACCGGCCGATCAACTTGACATGTCCGCGCTAAATCGTCCTTAAATTTGGATTTAGAGTTCAGAATGACACGAATCCAACGCCCATCTTAATCTAGCAAAATTTTATATGTTGTGACAACATTTAAGACCGAAATAGCTATGAAAAGCCTCCAAGAAATTGAATCTGTCCCTAACTACGTGATGTCGTGCATTATGCTTTATTTGTATACCGTTGCTCAATGAGCACCAATGATCAGTTTAGAATGTTCATTTTCACTAGCTGATCAAGATGACGTGGACACACTAAATCGTCAATAACTTGATTTACATTTTAGAATGACATGAATCCAACAATCAAGTAATGCTTGATCAATTTTCCATATTGTGACAAAATATAAGACCAAAATCGCTGCGAAAAAGCCTCCAAATAATCCAATCTATCCCAAGTTGCGTGATGCCATACATTATGCTTCATTTATACATGTTTACTCACTGAGCACAAATGATCAATTTAGATGATCATTTTTAACTAGCAGGTCAAGTTGACATTTCTGCACTAAATAGTCTTTAACTTTTAATTTCAAGCTCACATTGAGATGAATCCAACGCCCACATTTAAATAACTCAATATTCCATATGGTGACAATATTTGAGATTGAAAGAGCTATGACAAAGCCTCAAAGTAATCCACTATATCCCAAATTGCACGATGTCATGTATTATGCTTCATTTGTTAACCTTTGCTCAATAAGCACCAATGATCAGTTTAGAATGTTCATTTTAACTAGCTGATCAAGTTGACATGTCCACACTAAATCGTCTGTAACATTTGATTTACATTTCAGAATGACACCAATCCAATACCAAAGTAAAGCTAGCTCAATTTTCCATATTGTGACAAAGTTTAAGACCGAAATAGCTAAGACAAAGCCTCCAAGTAATCCAATATATCCCAAACTACATGATGCCATGCATTACACTTCATTTTTACGCCTTTACTCAATGAGCAGTTTAAAATGATCATGTTAACTAGATGATTAACTTGACATGTCCGCACTAAATCATCTTTAACTTTTAATTTAGAGCTCAAGATGCGATGAATCCAACGCCCATGTTAACCTTGGCTCAGTGAGCACTAATGATCAGTTTAGAATGTTCATTTTAACTATCTGATCAAGTTGACATGTCCGCACTAAATCATCCCTAAATTTTGATTTACATTTCAGAATGACAGGAATTCTACGCCCAAGTAAACCTAGCTCAATTTTCTATATTGTGACAAAATTTAAGACCGAAATAGCTACGAAAAAGCCTCAAAATAATCTAGTCTATCCCGAGCTGCGTGATGCCATGCACTATGCTTCATTTATTCGCCTTTACTCAATGAGCACAATTGATCAGCTTAGAATGATCATTTGAACTAGCAGATCAAGTTGACATATCTGCACTAAATTGTCTGTAACTTTTAATTTAGAGCTCAAATAACATGAATCCAATGCCGACGTTATGTTAGCTCAATATTCCATATTATGACAATATTTGAGACTGAAAGATCTACGACAAAGCCTTCAAGTAAACAAATATGTCCCAAACTGTGTGTTGTCATGCATTATGCTTCATTTATACATCCTTACACAATGAGTACCAATGATCATTTTAACTAGCTGATCAACCTGACATGCCTGCACTAAATCTTCTTTAACTTTTAATTTAGAGCTAAAATGACATGAATTCACAGCCCAAGTTAAAATAGCTCAATATTCCATATTGTGACAATATTTGAGACTGAAAGAGCTACGACAAAACCTCCAAGTAATCCAATCTATCCTAAACTGCATGATGTCATGCATTACGCTTTCTTTATAAGCCTTTACTCAAAAAGCACCAATGATCACTTTAGAATAATCATTTTAAACACCTGATCAACTTGACATGTCCGCATTGAATCGTTTTTCTCTTTTTATTTGGATCTCAAAATGAGATGAGTCCAACGCTAACGTTAAGCTAGCTCAATTTTCTACATTGTGAAAATTTTTGAGACTGAAAGAGTTACTACAAAACCTCCAAGTAATCCAATGTATCCCAAAATGCGTGATGCCATGTATTATACTTCATTTATAAACCTTTACTCAATCAAAACCAATAATCAGTTTAGAATGATCATTTTAACTGGCCGATAAACTTGACATGTCAACACTGAATCATCCGTAACTATTAATTTAGAGTTTAGAATGATACGAATCCAATGCTCACGTTAAGCCAACTCAATTTTCTATATTGTGACAAAATTTAAAACCGGAATAGCTACAACACATCCTTCAAGTAATCCAATTTATCCCAAACTGCGTGATGCCATGCATTATGCTTCATTTTAAGCCAATGATCAGTTTAGAATGATCATTTTACCTATCTGATCATTTTAACATGTCAGACACTAAATCGCCTTTCTATTTTGATTTAGTGTACAAAAATTATATGAATCTAACGCCCATGTTAAACTAGCTCAATTTTTTATATTGTTACAACATTTAAGACTGAAAGAGTTACGACAAAGCCTCCACGTAATACAATGTATCCAAAACTGCGAGATTCCAATGCATTATGCTTCATTTATAAGCTTTTACTCAAAGAGCACCAATGATCAGTTTAGAATGATGATTTTAACTGGCTGATCAACTTTACATTTCTGCACTAAAATCGTTAGTAACTTTGAAAATGATATGAATCCATCATCCACGTTACGCTAGCTCAATTTTCTATATTGTAACAATATTTGAGACTGAAAGAGCTACGACAAAAAGCCTCCAAGTAATCTAATGTCACGCAAACTGTGTGATACCATGCATTATGCTTCAATTATAAGCCTTGACTCAACGAGTACTAATGATAAGTTTAGAATGATCATTTTAACTGGACGATCCACTTGACATGTCGGCACTAAATTGTATTTAACTTTTGATTTACACTTAAAAATGATACAAATCCAATGCCCACGTTAAGCTAGCTCAATTTCGTATATTGTGACCAAGTTTAAGACCAAAATAGCTACGACAAAGCTTCCAAATAATCCAATCTATCCTATACTTCGTGATGCCATGCATTATGCTTCATTTATAAGCCTTTACTCAAGGAGCACCAATAATCAATTTAGAATGATCATTTTAACTAGGTGATAAAATTGACATGTCTTCACTAAATTGTCTTTAACTTTTGATTTAAAGCTCAAAATTCCAAAGCCCACATTAAGCGCGCCCTGTTTTCCATATTGTAACAACATTCGAGACTGAAAGAGCTATGAAAAATCCTCCAAGTAATCCAATGTATCCCTAACTGCGTGATGACATGCACTATGCTTCATTTATAAGCCTTTACTTAAGAATCACCAATGATCAGTTTAGAATGATCATTTTAACTAGCTGATCAACTTGACATATCCGCAATAAATCGTCTTTATCTATTGATTTGGAATTTAAAATGATATGAGTCCAACACTAACGTTAAGCTAGCTCAATTTTCCATTTTGTGACAACTTTTGATATTGAAAGAACTACTACGCCTCCAAGTAATCCATTGTATCCCAAACTGCGTGATGTCATTTATTTTGCTTCATTTATAAGCCTTTACCCAAGGAGAACCAATGATCAGTTTAGAATGATCATTTTCACAGGCCAATCAACTTACATGTCCGCACTAAATCGTCCGTAACTTTTAATTTATAGTTCGGAATTACACAAATCCAACGCACACGTTACGCTAGCTCAATTTTCTATATTGAACAACATTTCCTTCATTGTATCCCAAACAGTGTGATGTCATGCATGATGCTTCATTTGTAAACTATTTCTCAACGAGCCCCAATGATCAGTTTAGAATTATCATTTTAATTGGCAAATGAACTTGACATGTTTGCAGTAAATCGTCTGTAACTTGCAAAATAATACGAATCCAACGCCAACGTTAAGCTAGATCATATTTTTGTATATTGTGATAAAATTTAAGACCCGAAATAGCTACAACAAAGCCTTCAAGTAATCCAATCTATCCCAAAGTACGTGATGCCATGCATCATGCTCCATTTATATGCCTTGACTCAAGGAGCACCAATGATCAATTTAGAATGATCATTTTATCTAGCTGATAAACTTGACATGTCCGGACTAAATCTTCTTAGATTTAGAGATCAAAATGACATGTGTCCGATGCCCACGTTAAGCTAGTTCAATTATCCATGTTGTGACAACATTTGAGACTTAAAGAGCTACGAAAAAGCCGCCAGTTAATCCAATGTATCCCAAACTGCGTGATGCCATGCATTATGCTTCATTTATAAGCCTTTACTAAAGGAGCAACAATGTACAATGTAGAATGATTAATTTAACTGGCCGATCAACTTCACATGTCGGCAATAAATCGTTTGTAATTTTTGATTTAGAGTTCAAAATGATACAAGTCCAACATCCACGTTAAGCTAGCTCAATTTTGAATATTGTTGAAAAATTGAAGACCAAAATAGCAACGACAAAGCCTCCAAATAATCTAATCTATCCCAAACTGTGTGATGCCATGCAATATGCTTCATTGATAAGCGTTTACTGAAGGAGTAACAATGATCATCTAGAATGACCATTTTAACTTGCCGATCAACTTGGCAGGTCGGCACTAAATCGTCCGTAATTTTTTATTTAGAATTCAAAATGATCATTTTAACTAGCTCAGCAACTTGACATGTCCGCACTAATCATCTTTATCTTTTGATTTTAGAGCTTAAAATGACATGAGTCCAACGCTAACGTTAAGATATCACAATTTTCCATATGGTGACAACATTTGAGACTCTAAGAGCTATAACAAAGCTTCCAATTGATTTAATGTATCCGAAACTGTGTGATGTCATACATTATGCTTTATTTATAAGCCTTTACTCAAGGAGCACCAATGATCAGTACAGAATGATCATTTTAACAGGCCGATGAACTTGACATGTCCACACTAAATTGTCCGTAACTTTTGATTTAGAGTTCAGAATGATATGTATCCAATGCTCACATTAAGCTAGCTCAATTTTCATATTGTTACAAAATTTAAGATCGAAATAGCTACGACAAAGCCTCCAATTAATCCAATCTATCATAAACTGTGTGATGCCATGCATTATGTTTAATTTATAAGCTTTTTCTTAAGGAGCACCAATGATCAGTTTAGAATGAGCATTTTAACAAGTTGATCAACTTGACATGTCCCACACTAAATCGTTTTGAACTTTTGATTTAGGCCTCAAAATTACATGTATCCAACGCCCACGTTAAGATAGCTAAATTTTCCATATTGTGAAAACATTTTGAGACTGAAAGACCTATGAAAAAAACTCAAAGTAATCCAATCTATCATAAACTGCGTGATGCCTGTATTATGTTTCATTTATAAGCCTTTACTCAAGAAGCACCAATGATCAGTTTAGAATGATCATTTTAAATAGCTGATCAACTTCACAAGTCTGGCACTAAATCGTCTTTAACTTTTGATTTAGAGCTCAAAATTACATGAGTACAACGCCCATGTTAAGCTAGCTCAATTTTCTATATTGTGACAACATTTTGAGACTGAATGAGATACGACAAAGCCTCCAACTAATCCAATGTATCCAAAACTGTGTGAAGCCACGTTTTATGCTTTATTTATAAGCCTTTACACAAGGAGCAACAATGATCAGTTTAGAATGGTCATTTTAAGTGGCCATTCAAATTGACATGTCCGCACTAAATTGTCTGTAACTTTTGATTTAGAGTTCAGAATGACACGAATCCAATGCCCACGTTAGCCTAGCTCAAATTTCTATATTAAGATAGAATTTAACATCAAAATAGCTACAACAAAGCGTACAAGTAATCCAATCTATCCCTAACTGCGTGATGCAATGCATTATGCTTCATTTATAAGCTTTTACTCTAGGAGCACCAATGACCAGTTTAGAATGATCATTTTAATTAGCTAATCAGCTTGACTTGTCCGCAATAAAACGTCTTTATCTTTTGATTTGAAGCTGAAAATTACATGAATCCAACGCCCTCGTTAAGCTAGCTCAATTTTCCATATTGTAACAACATTTTGAGAGTAAAAGAGCTACGACAAAGCCTCAAAGTAATCCAATATATCGCAAACTTCGTGATGCCATGCATTATATTTCCTTCATAAGCCTTTACTCAAGGAGCACCAATGATCAGTTTAGAATGATCATTTTAACTGGCCGATCAAATTGACATGTCCGCACAAAATTGTACATAACTTTTGATTTAGATTTCAGAATGTAACGAATCCAATGCCCATGTTAAACTAGCTCAATTTTCTATATTGTGACAAAATTTGAACCGAAATAGCTATGACAAAGCCTCCAAGTAATCCGATCTATCCAAAAATGCGTGATCCCATGAATTATGCTTCATTTATAAGCCTTTACTTAGGAGCACCAATGATCAGTTTAGAATGATCATTTTAATTAACTGATAATCTTGATATGTTTGCACTAAATCTTCTTTAACTTTTGATTTAGAGCTCAGAATGATATGAATCCAACACCCATGTTAAGCTATCTCAGGTTTCCATTTTGTGACAATATTTGAGACTGAAAGGGCTACTACTAAGCCTCCAAATAATCAAATCTATCCCAAGCTGCATGATATCATGCATTATACTTCATTTATAGGTCTTTGCGCAAGGAGCACCAATTATCCATTTACAAATGATCATTTTAACTAGTTGATCAACTTTACATGTCCACCCTTAATCGTCTTTAACTTTTGATTTAGAGATCAAAATTGTGAAAAAATTTAAAACCAAAATAGCTACCAAAAAGACTCCAACAAATCCAATCTATCACAAACTGCTTGATGCCATGCATTATGCTTCATTTATAAGCCTTTAGTTAGGAGCACCATTGATCAGTTTGGAGTGATCATTTTAACTACGTGATAATCTTGACATGTGTGCATTAAATCTTTTTTAACTATTGAGTTTGGAGCTCAAACTTTAAGCTACCTCAGTTTTTCATATTGTGAAAACATTTGAGACTGAAAGAGCAACTACGAAGCCTGCAAATAATTCAATCTATCCGAAACAGCATGGTGCCATGCATTATGCTTAATTTATAAGCGTTTACTCAAGGAGCACTAATGATCAATTTACAAATGATCAACTTTACATGTCCACCCTAAATCGTCTTTAACATTTAATTTAGAGATCAAAATGACATGAATCCAATGCCCACGTTAAGCTAGCTCAATTTTCCATATTGTAACAGAATTTGAGACTGAAAGAGCTACGGCAAAGTAATCTAATATATCCCAAACTGCGTGATGTCATGCAATATGCTTCATTTACATAAGGAGCACCAATGAACAGTTTAGAATGATCGTTTTAACTGGCCGATCAAACTTTACTTTTTGGGACTAAATCGCCCGTAACTTTTGATCTAGAGTTCAGAATGACATGAATCCAACGCCCACGTTAAGCTAGCTCACGTTTCTATATCGTGACAAAATTTGAGACCGAAATAGGTACGGCAAAGCCTCAAAGTAATTCAATCTACCCTAAACTGCATGATGCCATGCATTATGCTTCATTTAAACACCCTTACTCAAAGAGCAAAAATTATTAGTTTAGAATGATCATTTTAGTAGCTGATCAGCTTGACATGCCCACTCTAAATCGTCTTTAACTTTTGATTTTGAGCTCAAAATGATATGAATCCAACGCCCACATTAAGCTAGCTCAACTTTCTATATTGTGACAAAATTTAAGACCGAAATAGCTAGGACAAAGCCTCCAAGTAATCCAATGTATCCCAAATTGCGTGATGTCTTGCATTATGCTTCATTTATAAGCCTTTACTGAAGGAGCACCAATGATCACATTAAAGGGATCATTTTAATTTGCTTATCAACTTGAAATTTCCGCATTAAATCTTCTGTAACTTTTGATTTAGAGTTCTAAACGACACGAATCAAATTCCCAGGTTAAACTAGCTCAATTTTTTATATTTTGACAAAATTTAAAACCAAAATAGCTATCACAAATCCTCCAAGTAATCAATTGTATCCTAAACTGTGTGATGCCATGCATTATGCTTCATTTATTCGCCCTTATTCAATGAGCAAAAATGATCAGTTTAGAATGATCAATATAACTAGCTGATCAACTTGACATGTCCGCACTAATTTGTCTTTAACTTTTGATTTAGAGCTCAAAATGATATTAATCCAATGCCCACGTTAAGTTAGCTCAATTTACTATATTGTGACAACATTTGAGACTGAAAGAGCTACTAGAGAGCCTCCAAGTAACCCAATGTATCCCCAACTCCATGATGCCATGCATTTTGTTTCATTTATAAGCCTTTACTCGAGGAGCAACAATGATTAGTTTAGAATGATCATTTTAATTGGCCGGTCAACATGACATGTCTGCACTAAATCATTCTTAACTTTAATTTAGAGTTGAGAATGACACGAATCCAATGCCCACGTTAAGCTAGCTCAATTTTTTCTATATTGTGACAAAATTTAAGATCGAAATACCTACAAAAAAGGGTCCAAGTAATACAATGTATCCCAAACTATGTAATGCCATGCATTATGCTTCATTTATAAGCGTTTACTCAAGGAACATCAATAATCAGTTTGGAAAGATCATTTTAACTGGCCAATCAAGTTGACATCTCCACACTAAATAGTCCGGAACTTTTGATTTAGAGTTCACACTGACACGAATCCAACACCCACGTCAAGCTAGTTCAATTTTCTATATTATGACAATATTTGAGACTGAAAGAACTACTACAAAGCTTCCAAGTCATCCAATGTATGCCAAAATGCGTGAAGCCATGCATTATGCATCATTTATAAGCTTTTAATAACGGAGCACCAATGATTTGTTTAAAATGATAATTTTAACTGGCCGATCAATTTGACATGTCTGCACAAAATCATCTGTAACTTTGTATTTAGAGTTCATAATCACACGAATCCATGCACACATTAAACTAGCTCAATTTTCTATATTGTGACAAAATTTCATACTAAATAGGTACGACAAAGCCTCCAAGTATTCCAGTCTATCCTAAACTGTGTGATGTTATGCATTATGATTCATTTATTCGCCCTTACTCAATGAGCAAAAATGATGAGTTTAGAATGATCATTTTAAGTAGTTGATCAACTTGACATGTACACAATAAATCGTCTTTAACTTTTGATTTAGAGCTCAAAATGATATGAATCCAACACCCACGTTAAGTTAGCTCAATTTACTATATTTTGACAACATTTGAGACTTAAAGAGCTATTACAAAGCCTCCAAGTAATCAAATGTATCCCCAACGACATGATTCCATGCATTTTGTTTCATTTATAAGCCTTTACTCAAGGAGCAACAATGATCATTTTAATGAACATTTTAATTGGCCTGTCAACTTGACATGTTCGCATTAAATCGTTCTTAACTTTGATTTACAGTTGAGAATGACACTAACCCAATGCCCACGTTAAGCTAGCTCAATTTTTTCTATATTGTGACAAAATTTAAAACCGAAATAGCTACGAAAAAGGGTCCAAGTAATCTAATGTATCCCAAACTGTGTGATGCAATCCATTATGCTTCATTTATAAGCGTTTACTCAAGGAGCACCAATAATCAGTTTGGAAAGATCATTTTAACTGGCCGATCAACTTGAAATCTCCCCACTAAATAGTCTGTAACTTTTTATTTATAGCTCAAACTGACATGAATCCAATGCCCACGTCAAGCTAGCTCATTTTTCTATATTGTGACAATATTTGAGACTTAAAGAACTACTACAAAGCTTTCAAGTCATCCAATGTATGCCAAAATGCGTGAAGCCATGCATTATGCATAATTTCTAAGCCTTTAATCACGGAGCACCAATGATATGTTTAGATTTATAATTTTAACTGGCCGATCAATTTGACATGTCTACACTAAATCATCAGTTACTTTGTATTTAGAGTTCAGAATGACACGAATCCAATGCACACGTTAAACTAGCTCAATTTTTTATATTGTGACAAAATTTTGATCCGAAATAGGTATGACAATGCCTCCAAGTAATCTAGTCTATCTCAAACTGCGTGATGTTATGCATTATGCTTCATTTATTCGCCTTTACTCAATGAGCAAAAATGATGAGTTTAGAATGATCAATTAAAATAGCTGATCAACTGACATGTCCACAGTAAATCGTGACAACATTTGAGTTTGAAAGAGCTGCGACAAAGCCTCCAAGTAGTCCAATGTATCCCAAATTGTGTGATGTCATGCATTATGCTTCATTTATAAGCCTTTACTCAAGGAGCAGCAATGATCACTTTAGAATGATCATTTTAATTGCCGATCAACTTGACATGTCCACACTAAATCGTCCTATCTTTTGATTTAGAGCTATGAATGACACGAAGGCAATGCCCGCGATAAGCTAACTCAATTTTCTATATTGTGACACAATTTAAAACCAAAATAGCTACGATAAAGCCTCCAAGTAATCCAATGTATCCCAAACTGCATGACCCCATGAATTATGCTTCATTTATTCGCCCTTACTCAAAGAAAAAAGATGATCAGTTTAGAACGATCAATATAACTAGTTGATCAACTTGACATGTGTGCACTAAATCGTCTTTAACTTTTGATTAAGAGCTCGAAATGATATGAATCCAACACCCAGGTTAAGCTAAGTCAATTTTCTATATTGTGACAATATTTGAGACTGAAAGAGAAAAGATGATCAGTTTAGAACGATCAATATAACTAGTTGATCAACTTGACATGTGTGCACTAAATCGTCTTTAACTTTTGATTAAGAGCTCGAAATGATATGAATCCAACACCCACGTTAAGCTAAGTCAATTTTCTATATTGTGACAATATTTAAGACTGAAAGAGCTACGACAAAGCTTACAAGTAATCCAATGTATCCTAAACTATGTGATGTCATGCATTGTGCTTTATTTATAAGCCTTTAATCATGGAGCACCAATGATATGTTTAGAATGAACATTTTAACTGGTCGATCAACTTGACATGTTCACTCTAAATCATCCATAACTTTTGATTTAGAGTTCAGAATGACACGAATCCAACACCCAATTTAAGCTCACTCAATTTTCTATACTGTGACAAACTTTAAACTGAAATAGATAAGACAGAGCCTCCAAGTAATCCAATCTATCCCAAGTGCTTGATGTTATGAATTGTGCTTCATTTATAAGCCCTTACTCAAGGAGCAAAAATGATCAGTTTAATGATGATTTTAAGTAGCTGATCAAGTTGACATGTGGGCACTAAATCGTCATTAACTTTTGATTTAGAGCTCAAAATGATATGAATCCAACGTCCACATTAAAATGATGTGACAACATTTGAGAGTGAAAGAACCACTACAAAGCCTCCAAGTAATTCAATGTATCCCAAACTGCGTGATGCCATACATTATGCTTCATTTATAAGCCTTTAATCAAGGAGCACCAATGATCAATTTACAATGATCATTTTCACTTGCTGATCAACTTGACATTTCCACACTAAATCGTTCGTAACTTTTGATTTAGAGGTCAAAATGACAGGAATCCAACACCCCCGTTAAGCTAGCTCAAGATTCTATATTGTGATAAAATTTAAAACCGAAATAGCTACGACAAAGCCTTCAGGTGAGCTAATCTATCCTAAACTGTGTGATGCCATGCATTATTTATTAGCCTTTACTTCAGGGGCACCATCGATCAGTTTAGAATAATCATTTGGACTAGCTGATCAACTTACATGTCCACACTTAATTGTCTTTAACTTTTGAGTAAGAGCTCAAAATGACATCTGTCCAACATCCACGTTAATCTAGCTGAATTTTCCATATTTTGACATCATTTGATATTGAAAGAGCTATGAAAATGCGTTCAAGTAATCCAATGTATCCCAAAGTTCGTGATCCCATGCACTTCATTTATAAGACTTTAATCAAGCAGCACCAATAATCAGTTTAGAATGATCAATTTAACTGGCCGATCAACTTGACATATCCGCAATAAATTGTCCGTAACTTTTGATTCACAATTCAGAGCGACAAGAACCCAACGCCACGTTAAGATAGCTGAATTTTCCATATTGTGACAACATTTAAGATTGAAAGAGCTAAGACAAAGCTCCAAAGTAATCCAATGTATCCCAAACTGCGTAATGACATGAATTATGCTTTATTTATAAGCCTTTACACAAAGAGCACCAATGATCATTTTAGAATGATCATTTTAACTGGCCGATCAACTTGATATGTCCGCACTAAATCATTCATAACTTTTGATTTAGAGTTCAAAATGACACGAATCCAATGCCCACATTAAGCTAGCTCAATTTTCAATATTGTGAGAATATTTGAGACTAAAAGAGCTATGAATAAGTCTCCATGTAATCCAATGTATCCCAAACTGCGTGATACCATGAATTATGCTTCATTTATAAGCCTTTACAAAATGAGCACCAATGATGAGTTTATAATGATCATTTTAACTGGTTGATCAACTTGACATGTCCGCAATAAATCGTCCGTAGTTTTTGATTCAGAGTTTAGAAGGACACGAATAAGACGCCATGTTAAGCTAGCTTAATTTTCCATATTATGACAACATTTGAGTAAAGCCTCAAAGTAATCCAATGTATTCCAAACTGTGTGATGCCATGTATTATACTTCATTTAACTGGCCGATTATACTTTAGTTTAGAATGATCATTTTAACTGGCCGATCAACTTGACATGTCCGCACGAAATCATCTGAAATTTTTGATTCAAAGTTCAGAATGACACAAATCCAACGCCTACGTTAAGCTAGCTCAATTTTCTATATTGTGAGAACATTTTAGACTTAAAGAGCTACGACAAAGCCTCCAAGTAATCCAATGTATCCCAAACTGCGTGATGTCATGCATTATGCTTCATTAATAAGGCTTTATTCAAGGAGCATCAATTATCAGTTTAAAATGATCATTTTAAGTGGCCGATCAACTTGACATGTCCACACTAAATCTTCCATAACTTTTGATTTAGAGTTCAAAATGACACGAATCCAACGCCCATGTTAAGCTAGCTCAATTTTTTGTATTGTGACAAAATTTAAACTGAGATAACTACTCCAAAGCTTTGAAGTAATCCAATCTATCCCAAACTGCGTGATGCCATGCATTATGTTTTGTTTGTTAGCCTTTACTCAAGGCGCACCAATTATCAGTTTAGAATGATCATTTACACTAGCTGATCAAGTAACATGTCCGCAATCAATCGTCTTTAACTTTTTATTTAGAGCTGAAAATGACATGAGTCCAATGCCTATGTTAAGCTAGCTCAATTTTCCATATTGTGACAACATTTGAGACTGAAGTTTAGATGTTAGCTTTGGAATTCTTGAACCGGTTTGGCTTGAGATGAGGATGAAATATCCAGCACTTGTCATTGATCTGGCCATTCCTCTTACAATGTTCACACATTACACTCTTCCTATCCTCTTGCTTAAACACGCTCTTGTTGGTCATGACTAGTTCTCCTTTTCCACCAAACAAACCAATGTTGCCTTGCTCCTTTTGAATCCTTGAGCACACCTCTTCGAAATCAGGGAGTTTTGGTTCTCTTAGGATGGACTTAATCACATACTTAAAGGCAGAATTTAGGCTGAGAAGGAGCCCAAATATCTTGTCTTGTTCCTTCCTTTCATTAAGCACCTTTGGATCCATAAAACATGGTCTTAACATGTCAAGCTCGGACCATGTTGATTGGAACTTGCCTAGGAACTTTGTGAACTCCATATCCTCTTGGTGTAGATCATTGAGAGCCTTCTTAACCTCATACACACGGCTGAGGTTTGAAACATCCCCATACACCCTCTTGAGAGTCTCCCAAAGAGACTTCGCGGTTTCACAATGTGAATAAGCTTCAAGAATGGATGGGTCCAATGAATTTTGGAGGAATCCAAGGACTGATTGATCTTCTTGGAACCACCTAGCTTCTTCTTTTCTTGTTGCCTCATCCTTCTTCTCTTTTGGATCTTCTATAGATGGAGTATTATCCTCCAAGATGTGATTCCAAAGTCCTTTGGCACAAATGGCTGTCTTGATGGTTCTTGACCATAATATGTAGTTCAAGCCTTTGAGAACTACTGGTATCACCATAGGGTTCAGGCTGGAACTGATTTGAAATGTATCCTCCATTGTTAGGCTTTGAAGAGTTCAAAGGAGGCAGCTTTTATGGTTGAATAAAACTGTGAGTTTTTAGTTTAAAGGCTGAGATATTTTTGACAGAATTTTAGATTAGAAACTGAGAGATTTGAGTAGAAAAGATAAGAGAATGATCTTATGCTCTGATACCATGAAAGAATATTAAGATTAGAGAGGAGAAATGTGAAAAATTGAACCCAGAAACCCAAAGAAAAGCATGAGAAGATGAGAAATATCTTAGACTTCTGGAGAATAATCTCCTAAGAGTTCATTCATATATTGAGTCTTTACAGCCTTTTTATAGAGGATTTACAATGTGAACACAAAACAAAAACGAATTTAAACTTGTGGATGAGCTTGAATAGAGGAGGAGCTTGTTGACAACCAATGGGAAGAGAGGGGAGGAGCTGCAAACAGAGTTATGGCCGTTTGGTGTGGTTACCAAGGCTGTGTGCAGCAGTCATGACTGTTTAGTGTGGCTACCAAGGCTGTGTGCAGCATGCACATGTCCCTGTCACTCTGATTCTTCTCCCAAGACAGCTATATCACCATATTAACCATTTAAAATAATAACTTCCCTCCTTTTCTCCTTTTCCCTTGTTATATAAACTGAATTTTCGTTTCCCTCCATGAATTAAATTGCTCACACTTGCCTTGTAGGACAAGATAGGTCTTATTTGATTTTCCTATGTCAATACAAAGGTTGTGGATTGAAGGGTCACACAGTAGTTGCGGAAAGACTACTGATTTACCTAAGATAGTAGCTTAGATATTACACACTAAGGCTACTAAATGTTGACTGAAGGATATTACACACCAACAATCAGATTAAGAAGAGAATCACTCTCAAACTTAAGAAAAGAAGCTGTTTTTATTTGAAAAGTTGAATGATCAAGTTTACAACTGAAAGCCCCTATTTATACTATAAGGGGACGTAAATATGAGGAGCCTACAACATTAAATTGGTTACAATTACAAGGGAAGACTTGACCAAAGACCTTGACTTCATTAACTCTTATTTTGACTATGAATGTAGACACTTTTCCCCCCCTTTGATGACGCCAATTTTGAGCATTTTTAATTGAACTCCTTTTGATTTTAAACAACAAATTGGGCTGGTTGTAATGTGATTCATTTCCCTCATTAAAAACCTTACCAAGAAAACCCAATGGGAGAAAACTTGGATAAGGGAAAAAGAGTACAAATGGATCACATACCCATTTGTATGCTTTCTTGAGATTGTACTAAAATCAGAGTGCTTTTAGGCACTTCTCCATTCAAGCTCAAGTGAATTTGTTGTGCATTCTCCTTGTTGAGCATGCTGCTGATTGCCTCTTTGAGTTTCTTGGCCTTAGCTCGGGTTAATGGTCCCGCTGGTAGTGCAAGAGCTTATTCATGTTCCACTGGTTCATTCCTAGCCATGAGCTTCTCCTTTTGTGTGCTTTCCATGCTCGTATCAGTTCTTCTATGAACTTGAAATCTCTAGACACATATGTCCTGTTGTTGCTCAGATCGTAACACTTATAACCCTTTTGTGTTGTCGAATATCCAAGGAACATACACTTGATGCTCTTTGCCTCCAACTTGTTTCTTAGATCACCTGGAATATACACAAAGCACACACACCCAAGTACACGTAAATGATCAATGGAGGGTTTAGTTTTATTGAGTACCTCAAATGGGGATATGTCTTGCAAGACTTTGGTTGGAATCCGATTGATGAGGTAGCAAGCAACCAAGACTGCATCTCCCCAAAAACTTTTAGGAACAAGATTCGTGGAACAAGATGAAAGTAATCATGAGTAAAAGGTTTATACCTAGCCACTACCATAGGGAACTTCACTTTACGCTTAGAAACCTATCTCAAGGATCTACAACCGCAGAGGAGTACTTTAAGGAGATGGAAACCTTATTGCTTAAGGTTGATGTTCAAGAGGATAGTGAAGCCACTATGGCTAGGTTTATGGGTGGCCTTAATAAGGAAATCATAGATACGCTAGAGGTTCACCATTATGTCGAAATAGAAGAACTTCTCCATAATGCTATCATGTTTGAAAAACAACTTAAGAGGAAAAACCGTAAACCCGGATCTAGTTCTACTAGGTTTAGCCAATCTATGGAGGATAAGTCTAGCAAAGATTACAAGTCTTTCACTAAACCTAAGGTAGAATATTCGAAACTTAAGGGAATGAATATGGGTGCTAGCACCAAAACTAGGGAAATTCAGTGTAGTGTAAAGGCTTTGGTCACTACTCTACGGAATGTACCAAAAAGAGAACCATAGTTATTAGGGCTAATGGTAAGGTAGAATCAGAGGATTACCATTCGGATGCTGAGTCTTTGGAAAAAAATGTAGACATGCCCCATGCTGTACAACTCTTAGTCACTTGGAGAACTCTAAACTTACAAACTAGGACAGAAAAGAATGAGCAAAGAGAGAACCTATTCCACACTCGATGTCTAGTTAAGAGTAAGGTCTGTACCTTAGTGATAGATGGAGGTAGTTGTACCAATGTAGGTAGTGAGATTGCGGTAGAGAAGTTAGGACTTGAGATTATTAAGAGGTCTAAACCCTATAAGTTGCAATGGCTTAATGATGAGGGTGAGCTAGAAATAGAGAACCAGGTCCTAGTTCCTTTGTACATAGGCAAATATGAAGATGAGGTTTTGTGTGATGTTTTACCCATGGATGCTGGTCACATCTTGTTAGGTAGACCTTGGCAATCGGATAGAAGGGTTATTCATGATGGGTTTACTAGTAGGTACTCATTTGAGTTTAAGGGAAAGAAACATATTTTAGTACCTTTATCACCACAAGAGGTTCATTTAGATCATATAGCTTTAAAGAAAACCAAAACTCATTTTAAACCAAAAAGCAAACCCCAGGCCGACGGCACCGCCAAACCTCAAACCAAGCCACCAGCCAAACAACCAACTAATCTGATGATTAAGTCCAACCCAGGGAGTATGATGAGGATACTAGATCGTCTGGACGGCAAGAAGATCAAAATGGCAAACCAGAAGGCTTGCTTGAGACAGCCGGGCCATTTGGCGCATCTGCCGGGCCAAGCGGTACCACCGGCCCTAGAATCAGCCGGGCCGGGCCGACCAACTTCTCCGGCGGAGAGGCCCAAACCATCAGCCCAACTGGTGGTGACGTGACTAACACCGCCGGCCTAGTTGATAACGCCACCGGCTCACAAATCGATCTGGCAGGCTCCGATTTCAACTCGGTCAGCTCTACACATGGCCCAGCCGGCTCAAGCGATCACACGACCATTTCCACCTCTACACAAGGAGGCTCGGATCAAATCAGTTACCAGCTTCAAGGCATGAACCTAGATGAAGTCTCTACACCAGTGGTACCACCATGAGCCATGACAAGGAGCAGAACAAAGACACTTTTCCACAAGTTCGGCTTGTTGGTAGACAAGCTCCTAGAAGACCAACGACAAGGAGTATTGGGCCAAGAGTTCATAAATGAATCCAAGGACTTCTCAACATCTGAAAGGACTCTAGAGACTTGGGCTCTTGTGGCAAAAGAGGTCAAGGCCCAACACTTCGTAACCCTACTCCAAATAGAAGAGTAAAGCGCGTGTAACAAAGGTCGGCCACCTTCCATTTCTTGTATTTCGACAAGTTTTTTTATTATTAATAAAGAGTGCACTTTTTCTTAGAGTTTTTCTCTCTAAACTCTATCGCTTAGAAGCCTAGTTGAGATCAGCCCTCCTAGCTTCTAAGTTGGGATTTATCACGAGGTTTTCCATCCCTCATGTGGTTCACTTCACCCCACCACCCAATACCCACAAGAAAACCCCATTCCAGAAACCTAAGACCGAGTTTCTCGCCTATTCTTCTCCAACCAGCCCGCTAGTGTTATGGCCTTGATTCAAGGTTTGTATCATTTTGGTATCAGAGCTTAAGCTCCTAAAACCAGGTTGTTTCTATCCTTTATTTCAGTCTTAATTTAGTTTCTTGAATTAGTTTAGTTCCATTAAAAAATAAAAAAAAATCACCTAAAACAAACCGAGTGCAATCAATCTGCTATGTGCATCACTAGGGTTTAGATTCATTCTTTTCATTGCATCTTTGGTTTTCCTTTTTTTGATAAAGCATATTTACATTAATTTTAGGTAAAAAATCAAAAATTAAAAAGAAATCAAAGAAAATCGTCCAAAAATATAGGAAATTTGCATCATTAATTGCTAGATTTGCATCATTTATTGTTAGATCTTTTTCCTTTTTCTCTATTTTTTTCCTTTTCCTTGAAATATCTCCTACTAAAAATTCCTCTACTAAAGAACTCTTAGGAGAAAACTGTCCCTATTTTTTTGTAGCACACGATGGTTGAAAGAGGACATCAAGACGCTACCGAGGCCATGATGGCCATGTTCACCACACTCCAAACCCAACTCGCATCAATAGGTGAGCGGCTGGAGCGTATGGAAAGGTCAGTGAGATTTTAGGGCATAAGGCACGTGAGGGCTGGACAAGACCCTGCTGAAGGTCCTGACCACCCAAAGACACGGCCAGAACAAGAGGAGCCCCACACGGATGAAGATGAGGGCCAAAAGCCTCACGTCTATCACCCTAGGCCAAGAGGACCTCCACAGCAACCAGAAGCCGAGAGCAATGGCAACGATCCATATGGTCACCACTAGGGACAAAGAATGCCCCCTAGACATTATGAGGAGGGATATGACAATGTCTACAACCGGGTAAACAATCATGATGACAAACTAACACCTCCTAATTTTGCAGGAAAATTAGACCCCGAGGCCTATCTAGATTGGGAAAGGAGGATGGGTCACATCTTCGACCACTACAACCAATCCGGCCCTAGGAGAGTCTCCATGGCAGTAGCACAACTCACGAACAATGCCATCATCTGGTGGGATCGTGAGGATTCAGACCGTAGGAGAAGGTGGTTGAGACCCATAGACTTTTCGGTCGACATGAAGGATCTCATGAGACAAAGGTTTGTTCCACCTTATTTTCATAGGGATTTGCAACACCGTTTTCGTACTCTAAACAGGGTACAAGATCAGTGGAGCAGTACTATGAGGAGTTTGAAAGACTAAGGAATATGCTGGAGCTCAATGACGATGAAGAAGCATTGATGGCTCAATTCTTGGATGGTTTGCAAGAAAGAATCACTCGAAAAGTGGAGAGACAAATCTATAGTGATTTCAGGGACTTGTTCCACCTTTCTGTCCAGGCTGAACAGCACATCAAGCGTAAGATCCAAGACATACGCAACAGACCTAAGACGCCTTTGATGAGGACATCAGGTCGTACATCCAGCCAGGAGACCAGACTGGCCGACCAGGAAGCTTGCCCGAGACAGCAGGACCATCTAGCGCGCCTGCCGGACCATCTGGCGCGCCTGCCGGACCAGACAGTGCCGCCGGACCCTCGACCTATAGGACCAGACCGGTCAACATTGCCGGCGGAGAGGCCCAAGCTTCCGGCACACTTGGTGGGGACGTGAATGACACCGCTGGTCCCTCTGATGACACCGCCGACTCCGGGATCAACTTGGCCGGTCCTGAAGTCATTCCGGCCAGTACCACGCACAATCCAGCCGGTACAGCCGGTACAGCCGATCCAGCCGAGTACACTCGCACTTCCACTTCTACACAAGAGGACTCGGACCAAATGAGCTACCAGCTCCAGGACATGCACTTAGAGGAAATGAGCTACCATCAATGATGATGAAGAAGCATTGATGGCACAATTCTTGGATGGACTCCAAGAAAGGATCAGCTGCAAGGTGGAAAGGCAAATCTACAACGACTTCAAGGACTTGTTCCACCTATCTGTGCAAGCTGAGCAGCACATCAAACGTAAGAGCCAAGACATCCGCAGCAAGCCTAAGGCACCTTGGGCACCAAGCAACATGCCTAAGACCGTAGACAAAGGCAAAAGCGTAGAGATCGAGTCGAGGTTCAAGAGCAAGCCTCCTGAACCCACCCGTGACTAGAGAGAGCCTGGTAAGTCTTCTAACCCTCAAAGATCACGTGACATAACTTGTTTCAAGTGCAGGGGACGTGGACACATCTCAAGGGAGTGCCCAAACAACCGAGTCATGCTGATTACGGAGGTAGGAGAATCTGAGTCCCAAGATGAAGAGGACTATGAACTAGAAGGAGAATATGGTGACATTGAGTACCCTGATGTGGGGGAAGTGCTGGTCACTAGACGTATCCTCAGTGCAATGGTGGATCCTTCAGAGACCATCCAAAGGGAGAACATCTTCCACAGCCGTTGCACCATCTAGGGAAAGGTATGTAACCTCATCATAGTTGGTGGTTCTTGCACTAACGTTGCTAGTGCATATATGGTTGATAAGCTAGTTCTAGAGAAGACAAGGCATCCCCGACCATATAGACTGAGATGGCTCGATGACAAAGTGGAGCTAAAGATCCATGAACAAGTCATTGTACCATTCAGTGTGGCCAAGTACCAGGATCAAGTCGTGTGCGACGTGGTGCCCATGCAAGCTGGCCATCTTCTACTAGGAAGACCATTGCAGTTTGACAAAGAGACCAGGCATGATGGCCGAACCAATCTCTACACCTTCGTGCATGACAAGAGAAAGGTCAGCCTAGCTCCTCTTACACCTGCCCAGGTACACGAGCTACAACTTCAAATGAGTAAGGAAAAGAAACTTATCAAGTCTAATTTTCTTATTCAACCAAGCCATATCCGGAGAGCTTTAGCCTTGAAGGATTTAATGTTACTAATGGTCTTCAAAGAAGTTTTGAGTGTAGAACAGAGACAGGTAGAGCTACCTCCTCAAGTAGCAACTCTCCTCAACAAGTTCCAGGATGTATTTTCAGAGGAGATACCAGCAGGCTTGCCTCCTTTACGTGGCATAGAACACCAGATTGATCTAGTGCCCGGAGCAGCCCTGCCCAACCGACCAGCCTACCAGATGAGTCCAGAGGAGTCCAAGGAGCTTGAGAAGCAAGTCAAGGAGCTCCTGGAGAAAGGATATGTTCGAGAGAGCCTCAGTCCATGTGCTGTACCAGTGCTACTAGTGCCCAAGAAGGATGGGACTTGGCGCATGTGCGTGGACTGCCGAGCAATCAACAACATCACAGTCAAGTATAGGCATCCAATACCACGACTGGATGACATGCTAGATGAGCTGAGTGGAGCCACGGTCTTCTCCAAGATAGACCTCAAAAGTGGATACCACCAGGTAAGAATGAAGGAAGGTGATGAGTGGAAGACTGCTTTCACCTTCATGCGCCTTATGAACCAAGTTCTTAGGGCGTACATCAGTAAGTTCGTAGTAGTTTACTTTGATGACATTTTGGTTTATAGTAAGTGCCTACGGGAACACCTCACACATCTTGAGATGGTACTTAAAACCCTTCGACAAGAAGAGCTTTATGCCAATCTCAAGAAGTGCACCTTTTGTACTGATAAGCTTGTCTTTTTAGGTTTTGTTGTAAGTTCACAGGGCCTATAGGTTGATGAAGAGAAGATTTGAGCCATACAAGAATGGCCAACACCAGGCAACATCAGCCAAGTAAGGAGCTTCCACGGACTGGCCAGCTTCTATAGGAGATTCGTGCCCAACTTCAGCAGTATTGCCTCACCACTGACGGCAGTAGTGAAGAAGAACGTGGGATTCAGCTGGGGAGAAGCTCAGGAGAAGGCATTCAAGGCCTTGAAGGACAGCCTTACACACGCACCAGTGCGCGTGGGCTGTTTGTAGGATGTATGCAGCCAGGTGACCAGACTGGCCAACCAGGAAGCTTGCCCGAGACAGCAGGACCATCTGGCGCGCCTGACGGACCAGACAGTACCGCCGGACCTTTGACCTATAGGACCAGACCGGTCAACATCGCCGGCGGAGAGGCCCAAGCTTCCGGCACACTTGGTTGGGACGTGAATGACACCGCCAGTCCCCCTGATGACACCGCCGACTCCGGGATCAACTTGGCCAGTCCTGAAGTCATTCCGGCCAGTACCGCGCACAATCCAGCCGGTACAGGCCATCCAGCTGAGTACACGCACACTTCCACTTCTACACAAGAGGACTCGGACCAAATGAGCTACCAGCTCCAGGACATGCACTTAGAGGAAGTATCTACACCAGTGGTACCTCCAGGACCAATGACAAGAAGCAGATCAAGGGCACTCTTCCACAAATTCAGCTTATGGGTGACAAGCTTCTAGAGGAAGAGCAGCTAAGGACAATGGGCCAGAAGAGCAAATTAGAGTCCAAAGTCTTCTCAACAACACAAGGGACATCAGAGACTTGGGATTTAGTGGCAAGAGAGGTCAGGGCCCAAAGATATTTAACCCTACTCCAAGTCGAAGACTAGGAGCAAAGCGGCGTGCATGCCACAAGGCGGCCACCTTCCATTTCTTGGCCGTGAGGTGAGTTAAAGGTAAGTTTACATTCGAATATATGCCTCTTTCTGTTTTGCAGGGTAGGATCTAGTTGCTTTACATTTTTGAGTCAAGAACATTTTAGGAATAGGTCCTTTTTAGGTTTATACACTTTTGTATCTTTTCCTTTGTGCACTTTTGTAAACTTTCCTTTTTTCTTTATTTGAGTCGACCCTAGAAGGTCAAGCTGTCGAGCATATTAATAAGGCTCCTTCCAGCATTGTAGTTCGACAACCTTTTTTGATTAATAAAGTAGAACTTTTCCTACAAGTTTCTCTCTAAGAAGAGACTTGTGCGCTTAGAACCTAGTTGAGACCAGCCCTCCTAGCTCTAAGTTTGTGATTTATCACGAGGTTCATCACCCTCGTGTGGTTCACTTCACCCTTCCATCGTTTACCAACCAGAAAACCCCTATCCAGAAGCCTAAGGTTGAGTTTCTCACCTAATCTTCTACAAACAGCCCGCAGCATACATCCTTGAATCAAGGCTTGTATCATTTTGGTATCAGAGCTTAAAGCTCCTAAACCAGGTTGTTTCTATCCTTTTGCTTGTTTAGTTTTGTGTTCTTGCATTAGTTTAAGTCGCATTCAAGAAAAATCAAAAAAATAACCTCAAACTCCAAACCGAGTGCATCTAGCCTCCTACGTGTATCACTAGGGTTTAGATTCACTTTTGCATTGCATACACGTTTTCCTTTTTGTTTAAGTCATATTTCCTTTATTATTAAGTCTAATTAAAAAGAAAAGAAAAAGAAAATAGAAAAGATACTAAAGAATTCGAATTGGACAGCTAGCACAAGTTGTCTAGGAAGTTTCCTTTTTTTCGAATTTCCTTTCTTTAGAATTTTTCCTTTTGCATTTTTTCAAACCACATATAAAAAAAACTCTCCTAATAATTTAGGAGCATCCTAATTGTCTTCTTTCTTTGTAGCACACATGGGAGAAGAGAATAGAGACGCAGCTGAAGCCATGATGGCCATGTTCACCACACTCCAAACACAACTCGCATCCATAGGCGAGAGGTTGGGGCGCGTGGAGAGACCAGTAAGATTCCAGGCCATAAGGCACGTGAGAGCTGAGCCAGATCGTCCTGAGGGTCCTGAGTACC
>CM032165.1:24269790-24333021 GCA_018901935.1 Pugionium cornutum | reverse complement strand
ACCAGTTAATTTGGTGGGAATCAAAAACGTTCAAACTCCCAACAAATTAATTGTGGTCGCAAAGTAGTCGCAAATTATCAAAAAATCTTGAAATTTTCGATTCCCACCAAATTAATGGTGGTCGTAAATCAGTCATAAATTTGCAACTAATTTGGACCACCAATTAATTTGGTGGAAGTTTGAAAGTTTTTGGATTTTCAATTCCCACCAAATTAATGGTTGTCGTTAATCAATCGCAAATTTGCGACTGATTTGCGACAACAAATTAATTTATTAGATAAAATAAAATATAAATCATTTACCTAAAACACTAAACACATTTCTTTAACCTTATACCTCTTATATACATTTCAAATGTTTCTAAAATTTAAATGAATACAAATATGATTTCATATATATTTGGCCACTTATAATGGTTAGTACTTACCTGAAAATGCAAAAACAAGTTGTAAATGTGGAAACTATTTATGGAAATTATGAATTTAGAGTATGTAGTCATAAAGTGATCGCTATTTTGTGACTGATTTACGAGTACAGTACAAATTTTGATCCTGTGTTCGCAATTCAGTCGCATTTTTGCGACTCATTAGCGACCACTTGTAATATTTGTGACCAATTTGCCACCATATTCCCAATGCAGTGGCAATGTGGTGGCAAATTAGTCACAATTAATATTCTAAAACCCTAAATGTTTTGATTTTGTTGAATAAATTGAATTATATAAGATTGATAATTTGATTATAAGTTGTACAAAATTCAATTACTAAGAAAACAATAATATTTACCAAATTTACCAAATTTATAAATCAGTTACGTAAAACACTTAACACATTTCCTTAACCTTATACCTCTTATATACATTTTAAATGTTTTTAAATTTAAATAAACACAAATATGATTTCGTATATATTTGGCCAGTTATAATGGTTAGTACTTACCTTAAAATGCAAAAACAAGTTGTAAATGAAAAATAGTCAAAATTAATACCGTAAAACCCTACATTTTTTTATTTTGTTGAATAAATTGAATTATATAATATTTATAACTTGATTATAAGTTGTACAAACTTCAATTACTAAGAAAACAATAATATTTACCAAATTTACCAAATTTACCAAATTTACAAATCATTTATCTAAAACATTTAACACATTTTCTTAACATTATACTTGTTATATACATTTTAAATGTTTCTAAAATTTAAATGAACACAAATATGATTTCGTATATATTTGGTCACTTATAATTGTTAGTACTTATCTTAAATGCAAAAAAAAGTTGTAAATATGGAAAATACTTAGGAAAAATATGAATTTATTCTATGTAGTCACAAAGTGGTTGCTATTTTGAGACTGATTTGCGAGTACAGTACAAATTTTGATCATGTGGTCGCAATTCAGTCGCATTTTTGCGAATGATTAGCCACCACCTGTAATATTTCTGACCAATTTGCTAACACATTCCCAATGCAGTGACAATGTGGTGGCAAAGTAGTCACAATTAATACCTAAAACTCTAAATTTTTAGATTTTGTTGAATAAATTGAATTATAGAAGATTGATTCCTTGATTATGAGTTGTATAAACTTCAATTACTAAGTAAACAATAATATTTACCAAATTTACAAACCATTTACCTAAAACACATAACATATTTCCTTAACCTTATACCTTTTATATACATTTCAAATGTTTCTAAAATTTAAATGAATACAAATATGATTTCGTATATATTTGGCCACTTATAAAGGTTAGTACTTACCTTAAAATGCAAAAAAAAAGTTGTAAATGTGGAAAATATTTAGAGAAAATGTGAATTTACCCTATGTAGTCGCAAAGTGGTCGCTATTTTGCGACTGATTTACGATTGCAGTACAAATTTTGATCCTTTGGTCGCAATTCAGTCGTATTTTTACGACTGATTAGTAACCACCTGTAATATTTGTGACCAATTTGCCACCACATTCCCAATGCAATGGCAATGTGGTAGCAAAATAATCACAATTAATATCCTAAAACCTTAATTTTTTTTATTTTATTGAATAAATTGAATTATATAAGATTGATAACTTGATTATAAGTTGTATCAAACTTCAATTACTAAGGAAACAACAATATTTACCAAATTTACAAATCATTTACCTAAAATACTTAAAACATTTCCTTCACCTTATATCTCTTATATACATTTCAAATGTTTCTAAAATTTAAATGAACATAAATATGATTTCGTATATATTTGGCCATTTATAATGGTTAATACTTACCTTAAAATGAAAAAACAAGTTGTAAATGTGGAAACTACTTAGAAAAAATGTGAATTTATCCTATGTAGTCGCAAAGTGGTCGCTATTTTGCGACTGATTTGCGACCACCATTCAAATTTTAATCCTGTGGTGGCAAATCAATCGCAAATATGCGATTCTTTTGCGACCACATGTAATATTTGTGACTAATTTGCCATCATATTCCCAATGTAGTGGCAATATGGTGGCAAAGCAGTTACAATTACTGTCATAAACCTTAATTATATGGTTTTGTGAATAAATTAAATTATGTAAGCATCGAATGTCAAAAATACATAAAACGTTAAATATATTAGTTACATTTCTTCGTCCTCGTCATCATCTGAAGATAAAATATTACATTGAAATTCATCTTCTAGTTCGGCATCTCCGACATCGAAATCAATTTCTTTGGTATGATTAACTCTATCGACCAAACAATATACTTCTATCTCTTGAACAATCATTACCTCTTAATTATTTTCTTGTTGCAACATGCCAATCTCGTTTTTGTTTTTGTATTTCACCAAAATGTTAGATATAGGATTAACTTTCATAACATTGAGTCATGTTTGTTTTGATGATGATTTGGTGTGTGGATAGGGAATATAACAAACTTGATCTGCTTGAGAGGCTGGTACATCATAATTAGTTATATATTTATAACAAAATTATAGTTAATTATTTACGTACGTACCTAGAATAAATAGTTCGTATTTGTAGTATTTCCCTGATGATAAGATATCAATGACGCTATTTTCCAACTTCTGAGTTCCTTTCGAAATCATAGGATCATACCACTCATATTTAAAAAGTGTGATCTTCAAATTTAGGAGTCCGACATACTCAAGTTGAATAATATTTGTTAAAATCCCATAGAAATCAGCTTCATCAGATGCATCTGAGTAATTGTCTCCCTTGACACAAATGCCGTAGTTACATGTCTTTCTCCTATGTCCATGTTTATTTGTGTGGAACATATAACCTCTTGTAAAATAGATCGGCTAGGTTGATGCTTTATTCAACGGCCCTTGAATTAATTCTTGAGCCCATATCGGAAAGAGGCATGGATCTATGGAAGTGCATGCATTGACCTATGATCATATATATATATAAAGTTAGTATTTCAAAATTAAAAGATTTAATATGATATACATGTCAATTAATTAATCATACATAATCTCGAACCCATATATGATACTCTTTCTCTGTTTTCGATGAAATGTCATCTTCCGAATGATATGGATACGTACAACGAATATGATATTAAAACATGCTACAAAATTAAATATGAAAAAGTAATATATACTGGTTGATTACAATGAAATTGAAATGTAATAAATACAATTGTTTTCATAGTATTTACCTCTCTAGTGGCCGAAAATATTCAAAATTCCGCAAAACATATGCATGTGCATATTTGTATTCTTTTTTGTAGAGCCATATTTCTTTAGATTTACCACTTGGACAACCCATGTGCGTAAATATATCCGGCACTCCGGAATCCGGATATAAAGAAACGTCACCTTTATCGAATCTTGTAAACATGTATATATATATACATATATATATATATATATATATATATGTATATTATTACACGATATATTCAGCACGAAAATTTAATTATTTACCATTCATAATAAAATAATTAATTAATAAACAAAAGAATTTATGGTACCTGTTTTTGGTGCGTATGTGGGCAGTAAAGTAATGCTTCGAGAAGTAAGATATCTCATCATTCACATATGATTCAACAATCGATCCTGTAGTATATCGTTTGTTCTTCGTCTTGCTTTTCAGTTTTTTAAAAAAACCTTTCAAATGGGAATATCCACCTATATTGCACAGGTCCACCCAGTTCAGCTTCGTATGGTAGATGTATAGGAAGATGTTCCATGACGTCAAAAAATGTAGGTGGAAAGATCTGCTCCAAATTGCACAAAATTATGACTATGTTTTCCTTCAGAATTCGGACACGGCTTTGTTGTAATGATCTAGAGCATAGATCACTGAAAAATCCTCTAATCCCTATATATATTACCGTCTAGAATTAATTAGTATATGCAATTATTATTCATTTACATACTTATAATAGAAAATATATTTATTAGTGTATATACTTGATAATGTTAAATGAACGTTTCGTGGTAAAAGTTCTGCAAATATAAAAGGGAGAACCCTTTCCATAAAAATATGGCAGTCATGGCTTTTCATGCCCGAGAACTTCAGTCCATCCATATCCACACAATTTGCTAAATCTTCCGCGTAGCAGTCCAAAAATTTGACATCATTTTGATACATTCCAATAAGCTTTCTTTGGCTTTTTATGTCAATCGAAATATAGGGAATGGAGAATTATCCCAACCATCCACGTGCAACTCTTTTCGAGAGCAAAACTTTGCAATATCCAACCTTGACTTAACTGTATCTTTTGATTTCTCTTTCACATTCATAACAGTATTAATGATGTTATCGAAGAAATTCTTCTCTATATGCATCACATCAAGATTATGTCGAAGGTTAAGATCCGTCCAGTATGGCAACTCCCAAAATATTTTTTTTGTGCCAATTATGCCAACTGTCGTAACCTTTTTCTTTACTTTCATGACCGTTTCTTCCGCAGTCATATATTCTTAAGGGATTGAAAGTTTTTATTCGCTCGTATAAAACTTGTTCGCCTGTCAATAATTGTGGAGGATAGTCATTCAAAGCGTGCTTCCCCTTTAAGAAATTTGTTTTATTTTTCCGTAACGGATGACCCTTAGGAAGAAACCTTCTGTGACAATCAAACCAACACGTCTTTCTAGCATTTGGTAATTGAAATGCCTTCGTATCATCCATACAAATGGGACAAGCCAATCTACCATGCGTTTTCAATCCTGACAACATTCCATAAGCGGGAAAATCGCTTATCGTCCACAGTAACACGACTTTTATATTGAAATTTTGATTCAACGATACATCGTATGCATCAACTCCCGTAGACCACAATGGTTTTAACTAATCAGTCAAAGGTCCGAGGAATATATCCAGACTAGCACGCGGATGATTTGGCGCCGAATTCAGAATTGTTAGAGACAAGTACTCTTTCTTCATACACATATCCGGTGGCAAGTTATATGGAGTGATAATCACCAGCCATAATGAATGATTTCGAGACATCCCAAATAGATTGAACTCATCAGTACATAAGCCAAGATAAACGTTTCGAGATTCAGCATCAAATCTAGGATGTAGATATTGAAAAAATTTCCACTCCGTAGCATCAGATGGATGACTCATTTCTCCGTCTTCTGCTTCATGCTCTGTGTGCCACTTCATTGCCTCTGTGGTTTTCTCGGTTTGATACATTCTTTTAAGTCTATCGCTTATAGGTAAATACCACATACGACTAAAAGATATTCACGTCTTGCCCTCGCTTGGCTTATATCGGGGGGAATCGCAAAATTTGCATTTTTTCCCATTTCTCATCTTCTTTCCAAAAGATCATACAATTGTGAACACACACGTCAATTTTATAAAATGGGAGGCCTAAATTTTGCATCAATTTTTTGGTTTTATAATATGAACCCGTTGCGTGATTCTTCTTGGGCAAATATTCTATAAACAGCTTCGCCCAAGAATCCATGCATTTTTATGGTAGATTAAAATCAGACTTAATGTTCATGAACCGAGCAGCTAAATATAACTGTGAGTACCTTTTATGACAACCATCATACAATGGATTTTTCGCAGCTTCTAACATGTTGTAAAAAATTTGTGCTTCTTCATTAGGTTCTTCTTCATTATTATATTCTTCCTCGTTCTGATTATAGTACTGATCAAGCGTAGTCTCACGAAATGCATACGTCACCATTTCAATATATCTATTACCGTATGTACCCACTGTTTCATCACTAGTACCATACGTACCTCCCTGATTTTTTTGGACATCACCGCGACTACTCATCCCTAACTGAACATTCATCTATTATCCATCTTTATACCAAATATAATAATTTGGCATAAATCCTCGACTATATAGATCACTCCATATTTTCTGTCCCAGAATAAATTTATCGTTTTTGCAATTAATACAAAGACATAAAAACTTACCTACGCTACTTTGAGCTATTGGTTGACTACTTGCAAAATTCATGAACTGCTCCATGCCTTGTGCAAATTCTGCCGATATATTTCTTGTTTGGTTATCAATCCTTTTGTACATCCAATCTCTTGAATTATTATAATTTCTCCACATGTTTGAAGTTTTTTTTCCTTTCGATTCTACAAATGAGAGAATGGGATGGGGCATATATATACAAGAATTTGCCACTACTTTGCCACTAATTTGCCACCGCTTTGCCACTATTTTGCGACCGTAACAGTGTACTCAGTTAAAAGTCGGTATACCTAACACACACATGTTTTTTATGTTGTCACTTTGCCACCACTTTGTGACTGAAGAGCCACTCCAAATGTAATCACAAATTGGTCGCATATTTAGCGACCAATATGCGACTAACATGTGGTTCTTACATACATAGTCGCTAATCAGTCGCTTAATGGTTGCGTATTGCGACCAATAAACGACTACACGTTTTAGTCATATTTTTGCGACCACTTTGCAATTATATCTCTGTAGTCGCAAATTGATCGTAAAACCGTTGCAAATATGGTCACAAAATTTGCAACCACGTATGTGGTCACAAAATGCAGTGGTATTTTGGTAGTTTTCTTGTAGTGGGTATGCCTTGAGCTTGCGAAAGGCGTGCTCGCACTTCTCATTCCATTCGAATATTTTGTTTCTGCAAAACAAGTGATAGAACGGAAGACAACGATCGGTTGATCGCGATATGAAGCGATTGAGTGCGATTATCCAGCCGGTCAGCCTCTAGACTTCCCTCGTGCTTTTGAGAGATGGTAGCTTGGTTATGGCGTGAATCTGCTTAGGATTTGCTTCGATGCTGTGCCGGATGACTACGTATCCCAAGAATTCCCCAATAGTGACTAGCATGGTTGAGCTTCATCCCGTAGTGGTTCAGAACGTCGAAGCAGGATCGCAAGTGGTCGACGTGATCACTCCCTAGGAGAGATTTGACCAACATATCGTCGATATATACCTCCATGGTCCTCCCAAGCTGGTCGGCGAACATTTTGTTGACCAAACGTTGCTACGTCGCTCCGGCATTTTTCAGACCGAAGGGCATGACTTTGTAGTAGTACGTCCCTTGGTCTGGTTGTACCCAGAAAAGGCATTCATGAAGGATAGGAGTTTGTTCCCCACAGTTGCTTATACTAATAAGTCAACATGCGGTAGCGGGAAGCTATCCTTCAGGCATGCCTTGTTGAGGTTGGTACAATCGATGCATACCCTCCATTTACCATTTTTATTTTTGACAACTATCGGGTTCACGAGCTATTCAGGATATTTGACCTTGGATATTGACCTGGCTGCGAGCAGTCGATCTACCTCATCGTTGACGGCTTGGGCTCATTTGGGACCGAGCTTATTGCGCTTCTGCTTGATGGGTCGGAACGTGTGGTCGATGTTGAGCTCGTGTGTTGTAATGCTTGGATCGATCCACTTCATGTCTTCCATCGACCAGGCGAAGGTTGAGATGTTTTGCTTCAGGAAATTGATGAAAGCGCTCCTGGTTTCGGTGGGCATTTTGGTCCCAAGACCCATGCATCTGGTCGGATCGGCATCATCGAGGCATACTTGTTCGACAATCTCATCGAGCGATTTCACGATGGCCCGAGCCAAACTGAATTCGGCACCAATGAAGCAAGATTGGGGTTGAAGGCGTAACTTGCGTTATGTGATAAAGCATGCTCGGGAGATGCTCTGGTAACCTCGGATCGTCTGTACTCCTCCCGTATTGGGAAATTGAGGCATTGATGATAGTTCGACACGACATCCATCATCGCATGGATCCATGGGATCCCCAAGATGATGTTATAGATCGTGGGTTTATCGATGACGATGAAATTGATGATCCGGGTGACGCCGCCCAAGTATACTAGCAATTTTATTATTCTCGTGGTTATTGTTGACTCACCCAAAAAACCCGTTAATGGCCTCGTTGCTGGGCAGCGATTGTGTCGTTGCCGCTTACCCATCTTGGAGACCACCAGTTTGAACTTAGTGATGTAATTTCGTAGTGGCTCCTTCCCCCCTTGGGTCAAATTCCAGAGGTCGGCATTTGAGGCTCCTTTTTTGAAGAACATTGAGTAGTGTTTGAAGAAGGTCATCGACAATTGTTGGAAGCTATCGATTGAGTTGGTTTCGAGCTTGGAGAACCTTCTCAGCGCAGCGCCTTCCAGATTTTTGACGAAGAGCTGGTAGTAGCCCGCGTCTTTTTCATCTGGTGTGAAGTATGCTTGGCCCATCGCGATAGGGAACACAGTCATTAACTCTCTCGGGTCTGAGGTGCCTTCGTATGGTGATCATCGGATCTTGAAGTTGTTTCGCAGTGGTCAGGATGTAATCCGAGTAGTGAACGGGGTTCTTGGTGTTTATGCGAGAACGCGCTCCATTTTGGGTGCCGAGCTCACTGCGCGGTGGACTCTGGATCCGATGTCATGTAGTAGTTGGACGGCTTCGAGGTCCTGACTGTTAGCATAGATTTCTTGAGGGGCGTCCACTGGGTCCAGTTCAGTTTGTACGGCTGGATGAGGCTTGACTGGAACGTTCTCGCCTCCAAAAAGGTTTCGGCGTAGGGATTGAATTTCGCTTAACCGGGCTTGATGGATTTCTTGTGCAGAGGAGATCTCTTCTAGGCATCGGTTGGTCCCGATCACCATTGCGTCCTGGAGGTTAAGGCGGGTGATGATAGATCGGAGGAGTGATTCGATGCTCCCGAGTTCTCTGCCAGGTAGTGATAGCTCGAAATGTGACGTTTGTCCCTACTCCGTGTGAGAATATTGAGATTATAGAGGAGAAATGTGAAGAATTGAATCTGAAAACTCAAAGAGAAGTATGAGAAAATGAGAAATGACTTAGACTTATGGAGAAGAATCTCCTAAGAGTATATTATACATTGAGTCTTTACAGCCCTTTTATAGAGGATTTACAATGTGAACACAAAAGAAAACGAATTCAAACTTGTGGATGAGTTTGAATAGAGGAGGAGCCTGTCAACAACCAATGAGAAGAGAGGAGACAGCATGGGCATGACTGTTTGGTGTGGTTGCCAAGACTGTGTGCAGCATGGGCATGACTGTTTGGTGTGGTTGCCAAGACTGTGTGCAGCATGGGCATGACTTTTCACCTTGATTCTTCTCCCAAGGTAGCTATTTAACCATTTCAACCATGTGGTTAATAATAACCCATCCTTTTTCATTTCCCTTGTTATTCAAACTGAATTTTCGTGCTCACACTTGCCTTGTAGGTCAAGATAGGTCTTATTTGATTTTCCTATGTCAATACTCCCCCTCAAGCTAAAGACTTTGGAATCACCCTAAAGTCTTAAGCTTGGGAACCCAAGGCAACACCTCATTAAAAACCTTATTAAGGAAAACCACTTGGGACAAAACCTTAATAAGGGAAAAAGAGTGTGTTGCTCTTGGATTAGGAGACCTTTGATCATGGGTGTGATAAATCAACAAGCCCAAGTTTGCTAAAGATGTTCTTGCAAACTTTGAGACTTGCTGCCTTTGTGAAGATGTCAGCTAGTTGGTCTTCACTCCTTGTATAACATGGCAGAATGGTTCCATCTTGAACTTTCTCCCTAACCTTATGGCAGTCGATCTCTATGTGCTTGGTCCTCTCGTGAAACACTGAGTTTGAAGCTATGTGAATGGCTGCCTGATTATCACAATGGAAGGTAATTGGCCCTGGTTGTGCAATACCGAAATCTTTCAAGAGTGCTTTGAGCCAAGTTACTTCATTTGTCAGCTTCCTCATAGCCCTATATTCTGCTTCAGCACTAGAACATGATACCACCTTCTGCTTCTTAGTCTTCCAAGTGACTAAGTTCCCACCAACGAAGGTGCAATACCCAGTGGTTGATTTCCTATCCACCCTATCACCAGCCCAATCCGCATCACAATACCCGACAATCTCAGTGTTCCCATTCTTGCCCATCCATATACCTTGACCAGGAGATCCTTTGATGTATCTAAGGATCCTTTCTACCATGCTCCAATGATATACAGTAGGCTTTTGCATATGTTGACTTACTTGATTCACAGCAAAACACAAGTCTGGTCGTGTGAGGGTGAGGTAGATCAGCTTCCCAACTAGTCTCCTATACTGAGAAACATCCTTAAATAACTCATCAGCTTTCTCCCCTTTCCGTTGACCTTGTAGCCATCTTCAAGAGGAGTTTTGGCCGGTTTAGCCCCAAGCTTTCCCGTGTCTGTCAACAGATCAAGAGCATACTTTCTTTGGGATAGAAAGAGCCCTTCTTGAGACCGACACACTTCAATACCCAAGAAGTACTTCAACTCTCCAAGATCCTTGATGTCAAATGATCTGTTTAAGAAGGCCTTTGTGGACTGAATTCCTTCCTTATCATCTCCTGTGATGATAAGGTCATCCACATAAACCAAGACCGCCACGATTCCTTTGGAGTTTTGACGAGTGAACAAAGTATGATCTGAATGGGATTTCCTAAACCCATTATCAGTAAGTGTGGAGCTTAATTTGTGATACCAGGCCCTTGGTGACTGCTTCAACCCATATATTGCCTTCCTAAGTCTTAGAACCTGTCCCTCTTTGCAAAAATCTTCAAGGCCTGGTGGTGGAGTCATATACACTTCCTCTTCAAGTTCTCCTTGTAGGAATGCGTTCTTGACATCCATTTGCCATAAGTCCCAAGTCAGATTCGTAGCTAGTGAAAGAACAACCCTTACAGTGTGTAGCTTAGCCACCGGTGCAAATGTATCAGTATAGTCCTCTCCATATGTCTGAGTGAAACCTCTTGCAACTAGACGTGCCTTGTACCTTTCTATGTCCCCATTGCTCTTATACTTGATGGTGAACACCCACTTGGAACTCACAGCCTTCTTGCCTTTGGGAAGTTCTTGTATATCCCATGTATGATTCCTTTCCATAGCTCCCTTCTCATCTCTTACTGCATCTAACCATTCTTTCTTGCTCTCAGCTTCTTCATAAGTCCTTGGAATCTGACTTTGTTCAATCTTTCCAAGGAATGCTTGATGACTAGATGGCAAGAGGTCAAGGGAACAAACAGCTTGTATGGGATGAGCCACGGCCTGGTTGTTGTAGAATACCCTAGTGTTCCTAAGTCTAGTACTCCTCCTTAAATGCTGAACAGGTGGTGCAGCCTCCTCTACAACCGTTTCCTCTTCCATTTGGTGAATAGGTTCCTCTATACCCACTTCCAAGTCGTCTTGTTCTTGATTTTGGGCCATAGCTTCTTCTTGGATTGGAGTTGGTTCTTGAGTTACCACCCCTTGTTCATTCTCTTGGGTATCTTGTGAACTACTTAAGGTTCTTGTTTCTTCGTGTCTTGAATCCTTTGGCAGATCATTTCCCAAATGATTCAAGAGAAACCTCAAACTCGTAGCCAAATCAGAAGGTGACCTTGAGAGATCCTTCAATCCTTCCCAATCTTTCTGATCATAATAGCTTTGTTCTTCTATGAACTTGACATCTCTAGACACATATGTCCTGTTGTTGCTCGGATCATAGCACTTATAACCCTTTTGTGTTGTCGAATATCCAAGGAACATACACTTGATGCTCTTTGCCTCCAACTTGTTTCTTAGATCACCTGGAACATACACAAAGCACACACACCCAAATACACGTAAATGATCAATGGAAGGTTTAGTTTTATTGAGTACCTCAAATGGGGATATATCTTGCAAGACTTTGGTTGGAATCCGATTGATGAGGTAGCAAGCAACCAAGACTGCATCTCCCCAAAAACTTTTAGGAACATTGGTATGAAACATCATGGATCTTGCTACTTCCATTAAGTGTCGGTTCTTCCTTTCAGCAACTCCATTTTGTTGTGGTGTGTGTGGACAGCTAGTTTGATGTAGTATTCCATGTTTGTTTAGATGAGCTTTGAATCTTTGACTTGTGTATTCCCTCCATTATCTGATCTTAACACTTTGATCTTGGCATTGAATTGATTAGTAACATAATTATGAAAGTTTATAAATGCCTCATAAACCCTATCTTTAGATGGAAGTAATGTAACCCATGTATATTTCGATTTCTCATCTATAAAGGTCACAAAGTATTTATTCCTATCTCTAGACATGTAAGGTGAGGTCCAAACATCGGAATGTACTAAATCAAAGCAATGCTCATAAATTGTAGACGATTTAGGGAAAACAACACGACAATGTTTGCCAAGGATACAAGCCTCACAAACTGAGTGATCATAAGCGACATTAGGAATTATTAAGCTTAAAGCACGAGCATGAGGATGTCCTAATCTAGCATGCCATAAGACATCTTTATTAGCAAAAACACAGGATTTGAAAGCTAAGGAATCCAAATTGCTTGGAGGGTCTTCAAGAACATAGAGCTCATCTTGAGTTACACCACCTCCAAGTATCTTACCACTCTTAATATCCTGAAAGTAAACATTGTTAGGCCCAAATGTAACATTGCAATTGAGGTCTTTAGTAGCCTTTTGACAGAAACTAGATTAGACTTAAATTTAGGTACAAAGAATGCATTAGTTTCTTTGTCAAATAGTCTTAATTTTCCGGTTCCTTCAATTGGAATACCCTTACCATCAGCTATAGTTACTTGTCCTAGACATGGTTCAATGTTCTTTAACAACCTAGCATTGCTAATCATATGGTGAGAAGCACCTGAATCCACTACCAACTTATGATCTGGTTTATCAAGCGATTTATGGGAGTAGAGTGTGATACCGGAGAGTTTTGAGGCATAGGCCTTGATGAGATCCTCCAAGTCACTCTTCTTAACATACTCCATGGATACATTCATAGCTAGCTCCCCTCCTTGGTTGGATGAACTTGCCGGTTCAGTCGCAACCATTTGAGAGATGTTAGCCTTTGAATCCTTGAACCGGTTTGGCTTGAGATGAGGATGAAGTATCCAGCACTTGTCCTTGATGTGGCCATTCCTCTTACAATGCTCACACATCACACTCTTCCTATCCTCTTGCTTAAACACGCTTTTGTTGGCCATGACTAGTTCTCCTTTACCACCAAACAAACCAATGTTGCCTTGCTCCCTTTGAATCCGTGAGCACACCTCTTTGAAATCAGGGAGTTTTGGCTCTCTCAGGATGGACTTAATCACATCCTTAAAGGCTGGATTTAGGTTGAGAAGGAGCCCAAATATCTTGTCTTGTTCCTTCCTTTCATTAAGCACCTTTGGATCCATAGAACTTGGTCTCAACATGTCAAGCTCGGACCATGTTGACTGGAACTTGCCCAGGAATTTTGTGAACTCCATATCCTCTTGGTGTAGATCATTGAGAGCCTTCTTAACCTCATACACACGGCTGAGGTTTGAAACATCCCCATACACCCTCTTGAGAGTGTCCCAAAGAGACTTGGCAGTTTCACAATGTGAATAAGCTTCAAGAATGGATGGGTCCAATGAATTTTGGAGGAATCCAAGGACTGATTGATCTTCTTGGAACCACCTAGCTTCTTCTTTTCTTGTTGCCTCATCCTTCTTCTCCTTTGGATCATCTATAGATGGAGTATTATCCTCCAAGATGTGATTCCAAAGTCCTTTGCCACAAATGGCTGTCTTGATGGTTCTTGACCATAATGTGTAGTTCAAGCCTTTGAGAACTACTGCTATCACCGTAGGTTTCAGGCTGGAACTAATTTGAACTGTATCCTCCATTGTTAGGCTTTGAAGAGCTCAAAGGAAGCAGCTTTTATGGTTGAATGAAACCGTGAGTTTTTAGTCTAAAGACTGAGAGATTTTGACAGAATTTTAGATTAGAAACTGAGAGATTTGAGTAGAAAAGATAAGAGAATGATCTTATGCTCTGATACCATGTAAGAATATTGAGATTATAGAGGAGAAATGTGAAGAATTGAATCTGAAAACTCAAAGAGAAGTATGAGAGAAATGACTTAGACTTATGGAGAAGAATCTCCTAAGAGTATATTATACATTGAGTCTTTACAGCCCTTTTATAGAGGATTTACAATGTGAACACAAAAGAAAACGAATTCAAACTTGTGGATGAGTTTGAATAGAGGAGGAGCCTGTCAACAACCAATGAGAAGAGAGGAGACAGCATGGGCATGACTGTTTGGTGTGGTTGCCAAGACTGTGTGCAGCATGGGCATGACTGTTTGGTGTGGTTGCCAAGACTGTGTGCAGCATGGGCATGACTTTTCCACCTTGATTCTTCTCCCAAGGTAGCTATTTAACCATTTCAACCATGTGGTTAATAATAACCCATCCTTTTTCATTTCCCTTGTTATTCAAACTGAATTTTCGTGCTCACACTTGCCTTGTAGGTCAAGATAGGTCTTATTTGATTTTCCTATGTCAATACTCCGGGGGTCAAAAGGATGGTGTTTCTTCCATCTTTTAGCGGAGTACGTGACTTTGTTTGTAATATTTGTCTTCACAGTCAGTGCCAATTGTTGTACCTCAGTCTCATATTGGAACTTATTGTACAAACTTGGCACTGAACTTAGATGATGGAAAAGAGAGTTTGTGTGGTTCTATTTATGCTCGTAAATGTTACTCCTAGGGAACCTCACTGCCGTCTTGGATAGTAGGTGAGATCGGACGTTTCACTGAAATTTTCGGCGGCTCCTCGAAAATGATGCAACCACCATTTGATGATGGGCCTTTGGGAATAATTGGCCAATTTCCTTTGGGCCAAGATTTAATTGTGGGGAGGTTAAAACCCACCTCTAACAATTTACACTCACAAAAGCTTGAAATGATAGAAGACCTTATCGTGAGTGAGCTCATGTAGTCTGAAGAAAATGAAGATGGACCATCTTTCACAATCAAGGAGCTCTCAAGATAGCTTCTGGTCTACCGCATTGGTCGAGGAAGAGATAAACCAAATGGTGTTTGAGGTATGAATTTCTCTCATAAGTAACTAATATTTTATTTTACTAATACCTGTATTTGAGAACACACCAATGTCCAAGGTTCGAGTGTTTAACTTTAGAAGTATCACGACACAGGCTGCTCCATCTTCTTATTGGAAACATCTCGTATTCTGATAATCATGGTTTTTTCATTATTTCATTTTGCATTTTACTATCATTTTCCTTGTATTCATAATTATTATAGATCATTCGTTGACTTTTTGGCAATTATTCTCATATAGCATGCATGTTAGGCTCTGATACATATATTATGCATCTTTGCATGTATTTCTTGAGTGATTTTAGGTACAATACGATAAATGAAGGATTCGAGCTTAGCAATGCATGAATGATCAGTTGAAAACAGAAGAAATAGCCATAGGATAATTGTCATCGCCTACTCGCCAGTCACCCAGGAAAAGTGGACGGCCACCCAGACGAATTGGTTGGTCACCCAGGCAAACTGGCCAGCCACCTAGACGAATTGGCTGGTCACCCAGGCGAACTAGG
This sequence comes from Pugionium cornutum, assembly GCA_018901935.1. NCBI lineage: Eukaryota > Viridiplantae > Streptophyta > Magnoliopsida > Brassicales > Brassicaceae > Pugionium > Pugionium cornutum. Next base: position 24,317,207 of record CM032165.1, on the reverse strand, counting down.
TTGACCACCTAGGCGAACTGGTCGACCGTCCAAGAAAACTGGCCGACAATCTAGGAAACTGATCGACCACCTAGGAAAATCGGCTGACAGCCGATGGCACTGGCTTACAGCCGATGGCACTGGCTGACAGCCGATGGCACTAGCTGACAGCCGATGGCACTGGCTGATCGTCCGGACAAGCTGGCCAGCCCCTGGATTTGCACTGATCGGGCCACGGGTCGATGGCATTGGCTGATCGCCCGGGCAAGCTGGCTAGACCTTGGATTCACACCGATCTGCCTGTAGGCCGATGGCACTAGTCGATCGTTTAGGCGAGCTGGCCGACCTTCTGGCCGGCTAGTGATCGGCCCACCGGGCCATTTGCCTACCAATCCAATTTTTCTTCATTTTTTCGTACGGTTTGACCCCATTTTTTAGGATGACTCAATTTACTTTTGTTACACTATTTAAGCCTCTTTAGGCCATAACTGACCTAAGTTTTTATTTTGGACATTTTTGTTTTCTTTGTAGTAACTTTGGAGTTTTGTTCTTAAGAATTTTATCTAATCTAGTGAATAATTTCTTATCCTTGTATGTTAGTTATGTTGTGCTTTTTTTACTTGATTGTATTTTTTATTGTGACGACTAGGTGTGAGTAGTTTTCTTTATGGATTGTGGGTAAGGTAGATTAGAAAAATAGATGTTGATTAATGATGTTTAGGTTGATTAGATTATAAATTCTTCATGATTATGAAGTATTTAATGCTATGATTGAAGTACCTAATCAATTCTTATACTTATGATATTTTGCACCCAAGACATGTTCGACAAAATGTGTAAGTAAATCATAAACAATTTTTTTCACATATTAGCCAATGAGAGTTGATGTTTAAGGTGATTAATAGACTAAGATAGATTTGAGCTTAAAGATTATTAGCTAATTGATTATAGTTCACAAGATTTGATTAATCTATAGGCTAATAAATGAGTTTTGCGACGGGAATGGATTAGTTTAGTTGAAATTTTTTTGTATCATAGGAATATATTTAATTGAACATGTAGTATTATTAGTTAGCAGATAATTATCCCGAGTTGAATGTGTTGTCCATACGCTTTATCCATTGAATTAAACTTATGCTTTTATTTCTTCTACAATTAGATAATTAAAAAACCTACCAAAACCCTGACTTTGAAATTGTTTAGATTTAAGTATTTCTTACATTTTTATTATGTTATTGTCTTTTCTTTTTGTGGATTCGATACGCGAACTATTATTTGAAATTGTATTATTGGAGTTGTATTAAAAATAAAACTTTACTCCCATCATATTCATACAAAAGATCGAAAAACTCAACAACGAGCTTTAGAAAAAGATGCCAAATATCAAGAGTTCACGAACCAAAACAAAGACACCCGCCAAAAACTCTAGTGGATGCAGCAATTCAAGATGGTGAAGTTTCCATTGGATATTTACCGTCGCCACCTACTCAATCATTTATTTTCATCTATGTACTTTCAACCATTTTTAATTAAAAATTTACAATTTTATTTGAAATTATAGCTTTTTAAAATTCAAAATAGAAATTTTAAATAAAAAAACAAAATCAAAATTTCAAAAAAAATTCCGTAGGAATCTATCAAGAATCTTCGACGAATGATCCGTCAAACTATTGGTGATGGTTTTTTTTTTTTGGAAACCGTATGACGATATCTCCAACCATTATTCCACTGAAATATTTGCAATGGATAGTCCATCAGAAATATTGTGAAGGATTTTTTGAGTAAAGAATCGTCAGTAATGTTTTGCTGGAAATTACATACAGATTTCTAACGAATATATCGGAAGAAATAAATTCGATGACTATTGTTTGTCGAAATCTACTGGTAAAAGCGATGGATTCCGACGTAATATGCGATCAGATTTGTTTCCCAAAGTGGTAGAAACAAAAATGAACAGATTTGTTTGAGATTAGAGTTAGAGTTGGAACAATTTGGATATGGGTGGATGAAAATTTAAACTTTGTATGTATTGTTTTTTTGCTGTTAGTATTTTTCGATAGTTCCATTTAATTTTAGAGAATCATTGATTTTGATGAGCTTTTTAAAATCAATTTTTCCATGGCAAATGAACTTGATTTGTGCAATGCGCGATTCATTATGATTCAATGACTGTGAAGGAGTATTGAATTTTGATTACAGATGAATTTTGAAGATTAGATTGGATGATAAATTATAATGGATGCGGATATGTTCTATGGAATAAGGTTAATTCATGCATTATTGTACTCCTCTTTAAAACAGTTTTTTTTGTCATGTGCACCACAACGTACCGGTGCAATAACCTAACATATTTATACGAATATTTAACACTCTCCTACGTACGGGGTAGGTAGAATCGAACTCAACACCTCTGCCTCCTTAACGATACAACGATTAGACCACTTACTCCTCCCCCTCTTTAAAGCAATTTATGTTTAAGACTTTGCATTGTTCGTATGGATATGAAATTCTGTTTTCAAATCCTTTTTTGGGCTTACTAAACCTTAAATTCAATACTAATTATTTTTTTATTCTATTTTTTTTAATTACTAAAATAATTTGGGTACCGAACGTACTTTTTATCGCCGTTGCTACAAAAAACGTAATTACACAAAATACCATTACTATTCTCTAGGATTTTTAGACATGTAAACGAAAAAGTCGATGTTATTACGAAAAAATGTCATGGAAATTCAAGAGTATCAGAATAAATCTGTCACGGAACATCTGCCATAATTTTTTATGTAATAAGGGCAAACTTTATAAAATTACGACAGACATATTAAGTTTGTCACATATTTAGTAAGTCTATCACAGAGTCTGTCACAAATTTATTAAGTCTGTCAACAAACATATTAAGTTTACGGTAGTTTTATTAAATCTTCTGTAGTTTTTATAAGTGTACGACAGACTTAATAAGTCTGCGACATACTTAATTTTCATTTACGGTAGATTTATTAAGTTTGTGGTCCCACTTGATAAGTCTCCCATATACTTATGTTGGGAGTTGGACAGATTTTTGGAAACATGACCTCGCAAATTTATTTTTGTTATGCCAGATTTATATCAAATCTTCTATCAAATCTTCTATCAAACATGACCTCGCAAATTTAAGATTTATAAAATAATTACTACAATAACATTTACGACTTGGCAGATTTTTTGCAACGACAAAACATATTTTCATTAAATTTGTCTGTTACGACAATTTGTTTTCCTACAAAAAACAGCATATTTAATTAGGACTAAACTAACTTTTTCGATTTTACATTTGATAACAGACTTTTGGATTATAACACTCCATAACACACATTTTCTGGCAAACTTATTAAATTTGAAAATGCCAATTTTAATCCTCTTTGAAAATCATGTATGGGGCGATTCTATGGTTAGCCGCCGCGTCATCTTCAACTTCAAGCATATCGAATTTTCAGTTGAACTCAAAAGAATCAATTTTTTTTCATTTTCTTCACATTCATTCTCGTACAAAAGTTCTTCCTATATCAATGTTCTCAATGGAGGATATAATTTTTGTTTGTGGTGAATAGATTTTTAAGAAAAATCGATGGTCCTTCACTATCAATAACAAGAAAAAGTGTAAAATTCCATCCGCATATGCTAAGACACATTTCAAAGATTTCTTGATGATTGTTTATGAAGAATACAAACTCGATAGAAATGAATGTGATATCGAATTAAGTTTTATATTTCCGAAGAAGATGTTGGGGAAACTACCGGTAAACACACCTCCGGTGAAAGTTGGAAGCTGCTGGCAGCTACATGGGTTTTTGGGTATGATTAAAACCGAGGCAATTCGTTTATGTGTGGAGGTTAAAAAGAAAGAAAAAGCAAAAGTTGATAGTGTGTCAATTCATCGTGATGACAATGATTTTTTAACTACGAATATCGAATCAAGGAACATATGGAGGGTTGTAAAGATCAGCACGACAAAGAACCAACTATTGAAGTGGTTTCACCCTGTGAAGACGAAGAACCAATATCGTGGAAGATTTTTATAAATGTGGCACATTTAATTTAATATGGTGATAGTTTTTCTGTAGTTGTGACATATTTATTTTAATATGGTGATAGTTTTTTGCTAGTTGTGGCAGAGTTATTTTAATATGGTCACAGTTTTTGTTAGTTGTGGCAGATATCTTTTAATATGGTGACAATTTTATTTTTGTAGGTGTGACAGACTTATTTTAATGTGGTGAAATTTTTTGTGTAGTTGGCATATTGGAAAGCGTATCAGACACTTAGACATGCACGATAGAGAGAGAACCTACAGGACGACCACTTATCAAATACCATATCTCATTTCTTCCTTCAATCGCCAATTGATGTGTTAGTAAGTAGTGGACAACTTTTAAAGACCAAATGTAATATGCTTCTTTAAACTTCATAAAAACATCAACTGATGAATTTTTCAAGAAAGTCCAAGCTTTTTCTATCATTTGTAAGTTGAACAAAAACCAATTGTGATTCATACTCCGATTTTGCATAAACATTTTATCCTCTGGATAAAGACACATAGGGTAATCCTTCTTCACTGAAGTCTTCATACCTAACAAAAAAAATTGAAAATAAGTTTGCCATCAGTTAAAAATAAGTTTGCCATCATATACATATAAGGTTGTCATCACTATATTTATTAAAATTTTCAGTAAATCTGTCAACACTATCTTTAATAAGTTTGCCACCAAAGCTATTGTAATCAGCCATTATGTTTTAATAAACATGTTCACGAAATTCCATAAATCTACCAATAATATCGATTAAATATTCTGCCAATATTCAACAATAATATGAGCAAATAAATCTATCATTGTTTATAAATAAGTCTATCACCAAAGACAAATAAGAGTTCCTTTAAAAACAAATAAGTTTGCCATCAAATACACATAAAATTTCCAACAAAGATTCAAGGGATTCTTGAAATATCGATTAAATATGCTAAAAATAGTAAATTTGCCAACAAATCGGTTATATCTGCTACCTATCTTCAATAGTAATATAACCTATCTTCAATAGTACGTAATATTAAAATAAATTTGACATCAAAGACAGATAAGCTTGTCGTCAATGGAAAATAAATCTGCCATCTAGACAAAAATACATGCCATAAAATTTCATACACCCAAATACATCTACCACTATCTCAATATAAATTTGCAACCCATTACGCGATAAATTCGAAAACTGTACCTGAATCTAAATGAATGAAAGCTTACCATATTCCGTGTCAAAGTTTCATAAAATATACAACAAAAAAATGTATATGTCAATAACTAAAGAGAATAGGATTTCAATTTTGACTGTTTCGTCAGTTAATGTCAATTAAAGATTTTTAAACAATGCATGACAGAAAATATAAAAAATATACCAAATATAGTAGACCAAGAGTGCTGAGGCAGAAGAGACAACGTAGCCGCGACGGAAAAACTCGAAAATAAAACAACAAAACAAACACAAAGATGGCAAAACGCAACGAAAAAACACTGGAATACGAACAGACACCAAAAGTCACCGAAAATGAGCACGGACACGAAAAAAGACGGAGAAACATGGAGTAAACACAAAAATATCGATGAGAATGGTGAAAAAGTTTTGGGTTTTGAAAATCAGAAATCGCAAATGGTAAAAATTTTAACGTTTTGAAAATATTTATTAAAAATTAAAAGACATCAATAAACTTAAAAGACATGACCATTGGCGAAATAATATAAATAATTTTATTTTAAAAATATAATAGCACAATTGTAAATAAGTTGTGTTACCATGTATTGCATGACTTTTAATCAAAGTTTCAAATCATTTTAATAATCGTGCATGACACGAAATTACCTGAATGATTACATGATAAATGTGAGTCATTATGGGTAATTACCCATAAATTTCTCTTGTTTTCTCCTTGCAATTTTCTTTTTTGCTTTTCTTATTTCTCCATCTACCCAAAAGTCAAAACAAATTGCTCTAAATTAGTTATTTTTACCAGCATTTTTGGTGTTATAATCTTTATTCTTTGTAGGATTAACTTTTAACACTATTTTTGGTGTACCTGCGGACTTGTGTTTTGTGTTTTAAACTTTTTATAAATTATAAAGTTTGATCGTCTAATTGGATGGTTACTCATGGTGGGGATAAAATTAGAGTCATGTCCATTTCTTATCCAAATGCAATCATATTGAATATGGAAACTTACTAAACTATGTTAAAGAGTTAGCGTATTTATTAGACTATCTTACAATTCTTTTTAATTACTAGAATATTTTTCGTACCACAACTCCCCTTATTTTTCTTTGATAGAAAAAACGTAATTACAATTATGTCATTACTTTCGAATTTCTACATCAGCAAAAATAATAATATTTTTATTATTTCTGATGGAATATTATGAAAATCTGCCAAATAAATCTGTCGATATCTTTACGGCAGTTATATAGCTACGGCTGATTTACCGTGGCTAATTTTTGAGGTCAACATATTTTTTGTGCTGACTTATGGGAACACAGACTTATAATCTTATCGATGTGGCAGATTGACAGAGAAAGACAGACTTATATGAAATCTCGCAGATTTATCACATGGTTATAGTAGATTTTTGAAACGTTTGCCTGGTTTATGAAAGATAGACAGACTTATGACTTCATAATGGTAACTAATTTATTTAATAATTTCTTTTTAACCACTAACTTATTAGCTAATGAAATTTGGATTTAATGACTAAGATACCATTATGTTATGGCTGAATTACTATATAGTACGGCGGATTTATAAAATATAGCATATTTATTGACTATAATAGCAGAGTTTCATATTGAAATGATATACAGACAAAAGATTACTAGACTACCCTAACAAACCCGATAGAGTTTAACTGACAGATTTATGAAACAAGTTTTATGGTAGATTTTCATAACATTTGCTCCATAATTATAGATTATGTCCTCGAGAACCGAATATTCCGTGAAAACCCCAACGTATCTAACCTAAATTAGGGTTGCCACCATTCACCTCCATTGTCGCGACAAAACTTCTTTTCAGACAAAGATTTTTGGAAAAAATGTTAAAACAAAGACATGGAGAGATTATCCTTGTTTGTGGTCGATGGAAACTTGAAAAAAATAGATGGGTCTTTGTCGCTGATAAAGAAAAAGGATGTCAAATTTTACATGTCACTGAAGGTACGAGCTTTAGCGAATTTATTGCTATGGTGTATGAAGATTTTTAGTTGGATATAAATTTTGTGAGTTAGAAATGAGCTACATGTTTTCAATGAAAAAGCTCCAAAGACTATCTCATGATACAGTTCCGGTAATTGTTAGAAATTCTTGATAATTTCATGCATTTTATCACAATCGAAATCTGATCCACTACGACTTTGTGTTGTCGTTAATGAGAAAAAAATTTCAAGAGTAATTACTGGAATCCGAACTCATCACGAATGGAATGGGAATGGCAAGGTATTGAAGATGATGTTCAATATCGTGAATATCCAAAGGGAGAGAAAAATTCGTTGGAGCTAGAGGTGGATTCGAAACCTGATTTCATGAATTTCAAGAATGAAGATGGTGATATTGACTCTAAGTTTGATTATTGTGTTGATCCAGATGGAGCGAGCTTGGATGATGAAGATTTTAATGCTTACGGAAAGCATCCAAGTAAAGATGACACTTCACTGACTTTACCGATTTAGAAAAGAAGTACGATGACAGCTTTGGTAGAAAAAGAAATGCTTATCAGTGATGATTTTGTTAAGATGGAGTTGGAGTCTCTTAATATGCGAGTTGGAAAACGATATCCTACAAAAGAGGCGTTAGAAGAATGACTGAAATTCTTTCTGTCTTGAATCGCTTTGATTTTGATGTTGACCATTCTGAACCGACGATATTGACAGTTAGATGTTGGATAAAGGGATGCTCGTGGAGATTAAGAGCTTCAAAAATAGGCAGTGAAGGAGAGTTTTATATCCGTAAATATGTTGCAAAGCATACTTGTTCGGTAACAGAACAATCAGGACGTTCTCGCCAAGCTACACTAGAAGTACTTGGTTCATTATACAAGGATTATCTTTGCGGTTTTGGACCAATGGTTAAGCCCACTCATGTAGCAGTAGCTCTTAACAAGAGATTTGGTATAAAGATACTAAACTTTTTGAGGCAGACTTTGGTTTTATTTGGCGGATTTATTTTTCTTTGATCACTTATTTTCCATAGATTGATGGCAGATATTTGATTTATTACTGTGTAATTACAATTCCGTAATGACAGACTTATTATTAAATTGATTTAGTTACGGCAGAGTTTTACTATATTACTACGTAACCTGATGACAGATTTTTTATTATATAGATGGCTGACTTAAGTTAACATTGTTATATTGATGGCAGACTTTTTCATTAAGTTCTGCCGATTTACACGGGTTCAAAAACAACTTAATGGCGGACTTAATTTCTAAAGTTACGCTGATGGAGTTATTTCCTATGGTATGTACAAATTGACTATTGGAAGGCTGATATGACGTTACGATGTGCGAGAGAGTTGGTTACTGGAACTTAGGAAAAGGGATATGAGGAATTGCCTACGTACATGTACATGATTAAAAGAGCAAATCCAGGAACTTACATCCGGCTTGAAGTTGATAAGGAGCAAATGTTCAAATACCTATTTCTATCGTTTGGTGCTACACTTACTGGATTTCTTTTCATGAGTAAAGCTGTGGTTGTTGATGGCACATTCTTGAAAGTTAAATACAAAGGGATGCTTCTCATAACGTCATCTCAAAATGAGAATTTTTAGATATTTCCAATTGCTTTTGCAATTGTTGATATATAAAACGATGCATCTTGGAAATGGTTTTTTCAGCATATTAGGTTTGTGATTCCTGACGATAAGGAACTTGCAATTATTTCGGATCGTCACAAGTCTATCGGAAAAGCAATAGATAAGACTATCCGAGGGAAAGTCGTGGAATTTGTGCGTACCATCTGTCTAACAATATTATTGTCCGTTATAAAGGTGGAGCTGCTTTCAAATTGGTTAAGAAAACGACTACTTGTTTTCGACTTCCTGAATTTGAAGCTATTTTTGCTGAGATTGGAGCACTTAATCCTACTCTACATAGTTACCTACAACAAGCATATATACGTATGTGGTCTAGAGTCTATTTCTAGGGTGATAGATACAACATCATAAGTACCAATATCGCAGAGTCAATTAATAGGTTTTTATCATCTTCTCAAAATTCGCCGATCGTATATTTATTAGAAGAGATTAGATCAATGTAAATGGTTTTCTTCTCGAAGGAATGATGCAAATGGAATGAAGACAATGCTTACTCGTGGAGTTGAAAAATTGTTGGTTGTAAATTTCTAATTTTAGTTCTTTGCACAATTAATTGGTGACATAAATTACTCATTTACTTTAATTCAAGCTCGGGTAATTCATGTTAGAATGCTAATGGTGCAAGCAGTCGATGCCCACCACATACAAGTCACCAACAAAGTCTTTGGAGGTCGTCAATTTACTTGACAACAAATATACATGTCGTAGGTTTGAGTTTGAGAAATTACCATATGTGCATGCGATTGCAGCGACAGAATTGAAGAAAGTCACACCAATATCGCTTTTTCATCCATACTACTATAAGGAGTATTTGGTTAATGCTTATAGTAGCTTAGTTATGCCTATTGATGCAACTTTGCATGCACCTCCAGAAGTTCTTGCTCAACTGTGTTTGCCACCTTTGGTTCGTTAACAGCCTGATAGGCCAAAGAGTGGGCGAATGAAGTACGATTTAGAAATTTCAATGGACAAAAAATATCGTAGAAAAGAGTATAGTTTTTCGCGTTGTAGTCAAGTTGGACATAATTGCAAAAGTTGTACTGCTACTTTGTAAAAAAATTTTAAATACTTTAATTTGCAACAAAAAAACTTTAACTTAATAAGTATACGAATAAAGAGAGATAACTTGGATTGTGGACATATCATCATTTACACCTTGACGTACTGGATATTCTCCTACTTTCTTTGGCATGCCTTGAGTAATTAAGACCATCGAATGGTAAAATCAAATCATAAATCTGGCCGAATACCAAATGAAAATTAATAACTCTTTCATCAAATTCATAAGTCTACAGTGAAGCAGATGATAAAAGAATAAGTCTGCTACATAATCGAACTTAATAAGTCTGCCACATTTTAAAATTTAAGCTAACAAGTCTGTCGCAATGTGGAAACTAAGTTAAAATATCTACCAAAACACCGTGAGTCTGCCTACAGTTAGGTGCTAGACATTAGTGGTACCATATCATCATATTCACCTCGAGGTACTGGATCAAATAGTTGGCATGTTGAATTCGATACCTCGTTAAATAAATCAGCTCCTAGTTTCTCCCATATGGCTTGAATGTTGATATCGCTTAGACCATCGAATGGTAATCTCAAATCTAGGCATTCAATGTACTTTAACGCAAACACACCACAATCGCCTGGGTTTTGGTTTTGTGGCACATTTTTGTATCGGTGGCATGCAAACTTTTTGGTGCTTCTCTTCCTGATCTAAGGTGGCATGAACGAGTTCAACATTGCAGGGAGCATCCTCGTGAAAGGCATGCATGCTTCTACGATTTCCTTGTCAATCGTCATGTATAGTATGGAATCGTAGACGAATACCTTCTCTTTAATGAGGTTGACGCGAATAGCTATCCAATGCTATTATATATAAATACGTCTATAATACTATAGCCTTATGTCTGCCATAATATAACACTATATTTATCATATATATGCCATAATATAGCCTTATCTCTGCCATAAAATAGCACTATATCTATCATATATCTGCCATAATATAACCTTATATATGTATGCCATAAAATAGCACTATATCTATCATATATCTGTCATAATATATCATTAAATCTGCTATAATATATCACTATGTCTACCCTAATATAGTATAATATTTGCCATACTATATGTCGGCCATAATATATCTACCACATTATAGCACTATGTCTGTCATAATATAGTCATACGTCTGCCATAATAAACTAAAAGTGAAAAAATGGTTGTCTACTTACTCAGATTCGCGAATGAATTGGTGTAAAGTGTTCAATTTTTTTGAATCAACCGGCTCAAATGGATCGTACACAGCCTTTGAGAGTTTTTCTTTGGCTATTATTATATTCATTATTGAATTCCCGACACATGGAGGTATTTGAATATGACTCAATTGGGGAACTCGCTTGGGACACGTAGGAATGTTCTCATCTCGCAATTTAGCAGCGAATGCATCTAAGGCATCACTAGCTGCCTTCAGTGTTATTTCCTCAGTGGAATGGGATCTTCCACTTGAGGCAAAACACATACTCAGTTCCTCCTCTCTCACTTCCTTTGTGGCGTCACAAACATCAGATTCATCACGCAATTGAGGTGCAAATGGTGTGCCAATCATTTTTGCTGTCCTTCGAGTGGTCCTCCTATCGTACGTAAATCCTATCAACTTATCTTTCGGAATATCAACAATATCCAGAATCTTGCGCTTTTTTCTTCCGTTTTTTTTATTTTGGGAGCTTTAACAATATAGCGCACATGAAAGTCATCTTGCGAGGTGATCTTCTTTTTCACCTAGCAAGCATGTCATAACATAAGAACAAGTATGATGTTATTTTATGCAATATTAAGTCTTCCAAATTATTTAACTACACTATAAGTATGCCCTAATATAGCAATATGTTAGCCACAAGATTGAAATAAGTTCGTCATATTTAATCAATATGTCTGCCAGATTCAACATCTTATTTTCCATAAATAGCAATACGTCTCTCACAAAGTTTAAATATGTCTATCACAACTTCATAACCAAAAGTCTGTCACACGATAAAAAACTTTGCCAAAACTTATGTTTCACGTAAAAATAAGTCTGCCACCACATTTATTCAAGGACATACCGGGGCATTGCTATTCTCCTCATCTTCAACTTCGGCGTTTGAGTTTGATTTTTTTTCCTTTGGAGGAGCGGTTTCAGTTAAACCTCAGAGATGTTTAACCTCACTCTCAAGAGTAGCCATCTTCGTACCTAGCCTATTCTCAAGAGAGTTAACACTCTCAAATATTTTTTAACCAAGGTTCTTCTCCATGGTGTCAAATTTTTCATAAAGTTTTTCAAATACTACTATTACACCGGCAACCCCAACATCGGCATCGAAGGATTTTTCCTTTGCCTGCTCCTCTTCTCTTTCTTCTGAAAAAACCTATAATTTGTTATGTATATATACTCAGCAACATATTGAATCAAAGTTAACACATGTAAAAAGAAACTAACTGGTGTGATTCTTTTCTTTTCTTTTGTGTTTTTGGTTTTTTCCTCCAAAACCAAATCGTCAGCCTGGTCGTTGTTACGATGTCTCCACTTTTTTGGCTTCTTCACAGTATCTCATTTTGATGTTATTGGGCGGTTTTTTTATCAAGTCATCGATCAGATTATCTAACTCTTGATCGATCACATCCTCATCCCACTCGGGGTAAATCTTCTCTTGAGACTTCACTATGAAGTTTCTAACTCGAACCTGAAATTAAGTTATCAACAATGTCAGTAAACCTAAAAATCTGCCGCAATACACTTAACAAATTACCATATGTCTACAGTGTATTGACTATAATTCTGCCGTAGTATAAATAAATTCATAAATCAGCCAAATATATTAACCTAAATCTACCGCAAAGATTATATATTCTCATGAACCTAAAACCTAAGTCTATCACCAACTGAGCATAAGTCAGCCGTATATATGGGATCTCCTCAACCTAAATCTGCCACAGTAAAATAAGTAAGTCTGCCGAAAAATAAAATGTACCTCTCCATATGTCTCTAGTTCCTTCTGAATCACGGCCCCGAAGCTTTTTCTTGGTCTTGATCTGCCCCACATGAGCAAGGATACCTTAGCGCCCTCTATCTTGTCTCCAAAATGCTCTCCAAATGCCGCTACTGACTCATATACCCAAATAAGCAGCACATGAACATAACCATGAACAGTGTAAGAATTATTGTAATTTGTGACAACCTTGATAGAGTCTTCCAAGTCTATGAACCCGATACGACCCCATGGGTAAATTTCAAAAGCTTCGACATCAACAACCCGCTTGGCAACTTCAAATGAAATTCTAGAATTATGGTGCAAACCATATATACCAACAGAAAGAACAAACAACCATCCTAGCATTCTTTTGTGTTTAAAAATCCAAGTTCTACATCTTCGCAATGCTAAAACCAATTCATCGTAAATCGGGTCATCCCCTTCACCAACGTCTATTAATTTACAAAATTTCCTATATTCAAAGTTTAATTCTTCTTTTGGAACATGATCAATGTTTAAGCCAGTGATCTGTGCAAACTCATGTAAAGAAAATCTTATATGCTAGCCACCAACCAACGACCATATCTCATGGTACTTCTTTATTGCCAATTGACGTGTTAGGAAATAATGAACAGTCTTACCAGACCAGACATAGTTACTGTCAACAAGCTTCACAATAACTCCAACAGTTGACTCCCTCAATGCATTCCACACATTGGTTCCTATTACTTCCCTAACCAAAGCAATATTACCCAATAAACAGTTGTGATTCATTCTTTTGCTTTGAATAGGGGCTTTCCCTTCTTCATAGAGTCTTTGTGGATATTGTTTTGATATTTCCTGAGTCATCTTACAAATTTTGAAAAGCAAAAAAATTAATATTGTTAAATACATAAATCTGCCAAACTATTCATTAAGTTTGTCGTATACTGACTAAGTCAGCCACTATATTGATGAATAATAGTTATATAAGTCTGTCGCAATGTATTATATGTCTGCCACATATAGATAATATAATTATATAAGTTTGTCGCTATGTATTATATATGTCTACCACATATAGATGATATAATTATATAAGTCTGTCGCTATGTAACTATAAGTCAGTTGCTATGTAACTATAAGTCAACCATATCTAAATATCTTTTGAATTTAAATCTGCAGCAAAGACAACAAAAACATAAGTATGCTGCCCAATGATTATAAATCAGCCATATATGTATGTTCTGCTCGAACTAAATCTGCCATAAATATTTAAACAAGTATACCGCTATCTAACTATAAATCTGCCAAATTTGTATAATTTGTGAACTTAAATCTGCCGCTATTATCTCGCAACAATAATTAAACAAAATATATAAGTATGCCACCAACTGACTATAAGTCAACTATATAAGTAAGATTTCCTCGACCTAAATCTACCACATAAACCAAATAAGTCTATCACTATAAGAACCATATAAACATAAATCTGCAACAATAAAATCATACATCTTCCATTGTAAATCATAAATCTGCGAAAACTACATGATAAATTTGTCATACTTTTGCAAAAAATTATACGATATTTCAGTAAAAACGCACTAAAAATCCGACAAAAACGCAAACAATGAGTGTGGAAACGATTTCACACACGATTTCGCACACGATTTTGCAAGACCATTTTGGAACTAAAGATTACGCGGCGCTGAGTTATGGTGGAAGATGAAAAGGCACGCGAAATAGAAAACGAACCAAAACCGCAAAAACCGAAAACAAAAAGATACTAAACAAAAACATTACCTTAAGTGAGTCACGGTGAGTCACGGCGAGACATGGCGAGTCACGGCAAGTCATGGCGAGTAACAGCAATGAGGAAGCTACAACTTAGAAAGAAAGAGGAGAAAAAACAAAGAAGAGCAGAAGAAGAAACAAAAACCAGAGATGAGAGGAGAGAAACTTACCGCGACATGCAAGAGAAAAACACTGCACCACGGCGAGAAGACGAGGGCGAGAGGACGACGGCGACAGAACAACGGCGAAAGAAATAATGGCGATGGCGAAGAGAGAAATCACGGGAGAGAAAAGAAGAGGAGAAACAAGAGAGAGAGAGAGAGAGAGAGAGAGGAGAGAGTTGACAAAATGTCGTAATGGAAGAAAATAAAGAAACTGGCGATTCTGTTTCCTTATATTTTCCCCCCAATTTTTTTATTAATTAATTTGAATTAATTCAAAATTATTATAGTCTTGTTCTTTTGGTCACCGCAGGCGGATACAGCTGTGGCTGCGGTCAATCCTGCGGCTATGGTTGTGACAGATATTGTTCATTTATCTGCCGTCGGTGGTTGCGGTTGCGGTTGGTCGCAGATTTTTAGTCGCCCCGCTGTTTTAATAAGCAGTCGAAAAAATTGCGACGAAAGATGTATCGTCTAACCGTTGCCTCTGCCGCAGGTATATGCGTCAGCTAAACGAATAACAATCTGCCACTGCCGCTGGTGTAGGAATCTACGGCTGACAAATGAAAATGACCTATGTTTTTAATTAAAATATAATTATAAAAGTTAAAATGATTTTTTCCCTAAAATTTAGGATAGTCTATTAAAATATATTTTTCACCTGTTAAACTAGTAATTATGGATACAATTTAGAGTATTTGAAATAATTTTTCTATTGAATATACAAAAATACAAATACGGTTCTGACATTTAAAACACTAACAATATATGTCTATATATGTATATATAAACCGAATTAGAAAGTTATATCTTGATGTGATGTAAAAATCAGAAATTGTTGAGAACTTGTTACAAACTCTTCTCATGTAGGCCAAACACTAGATCATGTGGAAATTTTTATATCTACCATCGAAAATAACTAAAAGAATATGAAGAAGACATTTCTATCATTTTAGCAGTATTTGTAAATGAGATGCACGTAGTATTCATAACTGACCAATTATATGAGAATTTTGATAGATTTTCAACGAACTTTTAATAAATATACGAATTCAAACAGTTATTTTAACGGTTATATATATTTTCCTATAGATTACCTATGATATATGAAGATATATGTGTTATAGCTCGGTTCGCACATTGAACCCGACCCATTACAACACTAATGATATAAGGTCCAGAAGCCATCGAACTGAATATCTGAGCTCGATGAAGGCGAGGTAAATCATTTCGTTTAGAGATAAGGATCAAAGAAGTAAGAAGGCAAACAGATACGCGGAGATCGTGGAGAGCAAACGAGTTGTATATCTCAAGATAGGACTGGATGTAACATTTTTCATTCATTTAGTTAGATACATCTCAATTATATCAATTAGTTCATTCAATATCAATTTTATTTTATTTCAAAAGTATTCTTTAAGTATGATTACGACTGCTTAACAAGAGTTAAGCCTAACAAATTTTATCTATTAAAATAAATTTTGATAGTGGATTTCATTGCTCACATTTTGGCGTTGTATGTGGGGAAGATAACATTAACTTTCTGACTCAAAAACATTTGATCACATCAATCACTATCATGGAATCTCAACGTCCATCCACCTCGTCGCCGATCACGTCAACTCCAGCCCTAGTTGTCTCAAGTTTGACTGATCACCTAACAGTCCCAGAATTAGGGTAGAACACCTTGTGGTAACCACGGTCACAACCCTTCAAGCACCTTTAAGACGCCCAACAACGACCTGGACTTCGATAGCCGCTGTCATTGTTGTCAATAGATGCAGATCTACTTGGATCCGAACCGACCCCCACGAGGATCGACCTAAGCTGTGAAACATTTCTTTGCAGAACTGATCCCTCAGTCTTCTCGGACGGACGATATGACTGAAATAAAGAGAATGATCAATTCATTGATCCATCTTTCTTCAACTCAGGATGTAGCAACACGTACCTTGATGACACAAATTAACCAACAAGAGCAAGAATTCACCCGATTGATGGAACAAACTTCTCTTCCGATCAGTGAAACAGCGAGCTCAAAAAATGCCCCTATGTTCCCGAGCAGACTGCAACTTGGATTTTCAACAAAAATTAACTAGATTTCTCCAGAATCTAAGTACTGAGTAATATGCGGCAGTCTACAGTTCCACATATAGCTCCTAATATCAGCACGACCATGTTGGTCTCAAAGATGCTAGGAGCGTCTCGACATGTGGTGGTGAATTCAAAAGCCTCGTCATTTCGTCAGTCGTTCTTGTCTGGAAGCTCTCGATGACCCAAGGTTCCAACGCGACCCCAATTCAGATGGGATCAATATCAATAAGCGATGGAAAAGAAACTAACAAGGATTCCCTTAGTAATGGCAAGCAAACCGGGAAGAGCTCATGTTGAAAATCGGATGTCTTCGGCGTTCGAATTGTAGTCTAGAGAAACGTCCTCAGCGACGAACAGGGCCCAAGTTACCTAGAAAGGGGCACCAGAGAGGGCGAGAGCCCCGTCGTGCTCGGACCCTGTCGCACCATAAGGCACTGTCAACGAGTTAGGTTTTTTGGGAATGTAGCCCCAATCGACAGTAAATTCCGTTGAAGGCTAAATATGGGTAAGAGACTGATAGCAAATCCGCATCCGCACACGCACCACCTCTCCCAGCTTCAAATAACAAAGTCGAATACGAAGCATTCATCACCAGCCTCAAGTTAGTCTTAGAAATAGGCGTGCATCAATTAAACGCCTTAAGCGACTCCCAGTTACTCACGAGACAGTTCCATGGTGAATACAAAAGTCGTCCTAGGATTTGCTAGTCAGTTCAATAAATTCGAACTAACTAGAATTCTCCAAAGGATAAAATACATCAGCCAACGCATTGGCAACACTCACCTCTACATCTGACCCACTAATCAAACTAATAATCTCAATAGAAGGGATTGAGAGACCTAGCATAGACCTCCTTCCCAAAACAATTGACATAAACCAAGTAGAAATAGCTCCAGAAAAAGCAACCGATATGACCACTATTCTCCTGGAAACTGCACGGATGAAAACCCAAAGAATTAAATGGGTGAAATCCATACATGGGCCATAGTGGCTGAGAAGTCTACATAGCAGTCTTTCTCACTCATATTCCGAATGGCCGGAATCATATATCTAGGGATTTTCATGTGCTTCATCAATGTCAAAAGCCCCATTGCGTCATTAGTGATGGACTTGTTGCGAGCATGCTCGAACCTCCAGTGGTATCGACTCTGGTCGACTTGCCCACTGGCCCTCGAGCTGGATGACGAGTCTCTCTGAGGCATCACCCACCGAGTCTCTTCCCTTGATCCCATCTCCGGCTCTGATCTAGCCTATTTGGCAGAAGAACGAGTAGGCTCTTGACCACTCTGTCCATTTGAATTCATGGACCCTTGAGTTCGAGAGATGATCTCGACCACGGGTGCAGGCATGACTGCCACTTCGGGCGCCACCAGATTCGGAGCATCAACTGACCCCTCACGGTTCTCTGATCGAATAGATAATATCCTCAGCACATCTGTAAGGGCAATAGTGAGATCTCCTGCTCGCACCGCATTGGAACTCCCAGCTGGAGTTTTGTTAGCGACGAGGCATCGTCTCGCGAGCTGGACAGCTAGTACCTGAATGAGTGTCGGGTAATGGCTCACTAGGTGTTTGAGGAGCTGTTTGAGCAAGAGGATTCAGCTGAGCACGAAGACTTGGTTGAACAAGAGGATTGCCTTGATCACAATTATAAAAACCAAAATAAGCATTCATAAATGAATGAAAAAACATATAATAGAGGCAATTACTTACTTGGTCCTCGCGGGGGATAAGTGAAGGGAGCCAGAGTAAGGCAGAAGGCAAGAGATTGAGTAAGGCGGGCCACTGGAGATTGATCTTTAAGAGCTCGTAAAATCCTTGATTTTGAAAAAAGAAGCCTAAAATCTTGGACCGTCTAGAAGTCTGCAAACAAGCTCTCGGAATTCAGGAGTTGGTTTAGACCTTTTTCCTATATCTGCAAATATAAGACAACATTCTCAGCAAACTGAATACTAAAGGCTCTGGTTAAAGTTAACAGAAACGATAAACCGGTTGAGTTCTCTATCGGCCTCAGTGGCGTTGGAGGTCTTTCAAAAGCACCAAATGAAGCAAAATTCTCTTTAAAGAAAAAGAATTTTGGCCTTCATCGATCATCTCGGTTAGAAAAATCGATAATGATTTTACAGTTGGCCCGAGGTATAGAAGGATCCTGGGAACTTCACGTCTTTCTTAACGTCACATAAACAGAGGAAATCTTGCACGGTAAGAATGAGATTTTCCTCTCGATTCCGTACATAGATTCTGACGACTTGTCGAACAAATTTGAAGTCATCAGAGGAAAAGCGAGTCTAAGACGATATAAGACATGAAGTGCAAATGAAGGGATAGGAAAAGTCAGTCTGCAATGAGTGAAGTAGGTCAGAGAGGCACATTAGTAGTTCCTATTGGAAGGCATAGTACGACTTGTGGAAGAAAATCACAAGTGTGCCTCAAATCAACAATGTCCTCGAGAACAAGAGATGTCAGCAAATGAGGTCCCATAGGAATCGAAGAGAAGAGGGGAAAATAGAAAGAAAAATCAAAAATTCACAACTTGGGAAAGAAAAAGCGATTGAGACAGTTCGCTGAAAACATATTAATCAAAGTGAAATTGTGGAATCAGGAATAAACCAAAAGTAAATTAATTTTGACTCCGAATCGATTGCAACAAAAGAAGTGATGAACTGAGGAGGAAATTTTTGATAAAAATCGCTAGTAGATAAGAGAAACAGTTGAAAATATTTTTGTCTAACAATAGAAGTTACATAGAGAGGAAGTTACCTCGACGATGCGCATACAATTAAAGTGAGGAGAGAGAATGAATCGTGCTTCTCTAAGTGTCTCGAGATGAGAAAAGATTTCCTCTGATCTCTTTAAATTTTGACCTTAGATTTAAAAAACGACATCATTGCGATTTTTCGGATACGAGATTCAAATCTTAGTAAATTTTAGAAACGCAAAGATACCCCATTCAGCTCGTCTAGTTCGCCAAATGGAATGGGGGACAACAGTTGGAGATAGGTTCGCGCACCAAACCATGACGACACTAATGGTATAAGGCCCATAAGCCATCGAGTTGAATATCTGAGCTTGATGAGGGCGAGGTAAATCGCTTTGTCTAGAGATAAAAGATTAAAGAACTCAAAGTACAAAGAGATACACGAAGATCGTGGATAGCAAACGGATCGAGTATCTCGGAGATCGTTAAACTCGTACTAGTAGATAGGGGTGGATGTAACATTTTTTATTCATTCAGTTTTATTGATCTCAATTGTAGCATTCAGTGAAAGAATTGGATATGAAGAACAATTGAACACAAAAGTTTACATGTGCAAACTCACACAACTTTATTAAAAATCTCTTAAACAAGTTCCTCACAACATTTTAATCAACTTTACACAACGTCACCCTTGACTCGCCCCTGAACGATTCCTAATTTACTCGATCGCACTTGTGCGACACCTGTCACACACACTTTTTGTTCATTCGGTAAGTTCAACTAACCAAAAAGCTACCCTTTTTCTGAACCTTAGAAAACTTAATCCTAGGGTTTTTCATCATACAACTATTTATATGACTCCTTAGATAACTCTAATTCTATATTTAGTGAATTTCTAATATTCACTAAATATATCATTCCTTATTGTGTAGATTCTTGTCTTGCATAATGTTCTCTAGAACTCATCCACTTGTGATACCGCACATCACACCTCATGAGCTCCAATCAGATTGCACCACCTGTGCAACGTCCACCTAGACAATCCTTCGTTGTTGCACAACCTGTGCAACATCCACCTTATTGTGCACAACCTGTGCAACATCCACCTTATTGTGCAAAGTCTTGTCTTGCACAATATTCATCACTGTTTATCCACTTGTGACATGCCTCGTCACACTTCATGAGTTCCAATCATACTACACCACCTGTGCAACGTCCACCAAAACAACCTCGTGTGTTGCACCACATGTGCAACGTTCACCTTATTGTGCAGATTTTTTGTCTTGCACAATATTCTCCAATGCTCATCCACTTGTGACATGCCTCGTCACACTTCATGAGCTACAATCAGATTGCACCACACGTGCAACGTCCGCTTGGACAGTTCTGTGTTGTTGCACCACCTATGCAACGATCATCTTCGCAGTTCTGTGCTAAGAATCTCCCCGTTTTGGTCTAACTGTGACACCTCAATGTACCTGCATCAAACCAAATGACCAAGTACACTCATACACACAACCAAATGTGGATAACGCTCAAACAACCAGTTATGAACAATCCAATACACAATTATTGATCTAAATTAGATTCTAGTATCGTAAGACACATTAGTTCCGAATCATAACATCCTGCATAGTTCCACATATGCCTCAACACCTAAACAACATAACAACATTTTGTCCTAGCACACCACAATATTTCAACCTAACGAGTACTCTTCTTCTTCAATCCCACCTGTTTGTTGCGAATTTGTGTGACCACTCCAGATGTATTCTCCTCTTACTTGAGTGCACACTTAGAATAAAATTAACCACAAAAGTCAAATAAACCAAAGGTAGAGAGATACATGTACCTTTTGCATTTTTCTGACCAAGTGAGCAAGTGCTTTGAGATCGGTAGCTAGACTAAGTATTGAAGATGATTCAGACTCTTGTTTCACACCGCATTTTTGCTTTGGATCAAGGTCCATTGCACAAGTCCTCGTTTGTCCGGTGCAACACCAATAGACAAACTTGATCACAAACAGTCTTACTAAAACCAAATTCCTTTTTTTTTTGGAAGCATCATGGACAGAAATTGAGCTATCCCCTTAATTATGGACAATTTGTTCGATGTTCAAAGCTAATTCCTTTCCAATGCGTCTGTTTTCCTCTTGTCAAGGTGCTAAATCTCCATTCGCACATATATCATGTTGATGCACAATTGATACTCAAGATCACACAAATTTGCATAAAATTCTCATGAAGAATAGGTTGGCTCTTATATACGCAGGAAACCGAAACACCAAATAAATATAACTGCTCCACAAATCGTCACCACTAAAAAAATGGTTAGAAA
This sequence comes from Pugionium cornutum, assembly GCA_018901935.1. Taxonomy (NCBI): domain Eukaryota; kingdom Viridiplantae; phylum Streptophyta; class Magnoliopsida; order Brassicales; family Brassicaceae; genus Pugionium; species Pugionium cornutum. Next base: position 24,295,264 of record CM032165.1, on the reverse strand, counting down.
GACAAAAAACCATTGCACAATAATGCGAGACGTGTTCAATTCCTCTGTATTTCTCATTCTTATACATATGTTTGACACATCACAGGCAGTTTGAATAAGTCTTTAAATGGAGTTTAAATGCATTCATCATTATGTTATACCCGAGAACCTCAAGAAAAATCAAAATAATTTTTTATTGAAACATAATCTATTAAAATAAAATCTACTCTATCGAACAACTAACTGTACGGAAAGTCTAACACAAATGTAATCAATAGAACAACATGCGATTATCACTCCTCTCATCACGATGTGGTGCATTTAAAGAAAACATAGGATCAACATGCCAACCACTATTAATGCTATAAACATTATGCAATGCAACCTAACAACATATAATTCATCATTAGAGGTTCTAAAAGTCTGAATCATGATCTATCTCAACTGAGATTATGGTAGCAACCTGAGCCGAGAACACATTTTTTTCATTCTCAAAGAATTTCCCCTGCCCAATACGGACAATGATCATGCTTAGAAGAGAATATTGTATCATCATATACCAAACCAAGTATCCATCATGTACCAAACCGAGTATCCATCATGTTAGGCCTTATCTTTTCTACACATTTTTCTTTTCTCCCTTTCTTTTTTTTTCCTTTTTTATATATATCTACAACCATCACCACTACTGCACAAGTTCATTGCACACATTGTGTATTTCACTAACAATGGCTGACATGAGATTTTGAGGAGGTAACCTGTACAATGGGAGTAAAATATATTGTGACTCAAGATTATGAAAACCCTCATGATATTGTTAGTAATACACACTTGGTCAGATCTCATACATACCAAGAGCTTTTCGTAGAGAGAAAAACGTGTTAAATCCAATGACTTTGCGAAAGTATCAGCAAGTTGTTTCCCGGATGCAAAATGAACAATTTTAATAACTTTATCTTCCACTAATTCTCTAACAAAGTGATGCCTAATGTCATTGTGCTTAGTCCGTGAGTGCTGAACAAAATTCTTAGACATATTTATTGCACTCATGTTATCACAATGCACAAGAGGGATTTGGAATTTTATACCGTAGTCAACACGCGTGTGTTGAATCCAAAGGAGTTATGTTGAACCACTCTCGCATCCCATATAGTCAACTTCTACTGCTGAAGGTATGACACACCCGTTGTCTCTTCTGCTATCCAACTTAGGAGCCTTCTGAGTTATTCGTGTCTGAACTAACTTTTGAGGGCCAAACATATTCAAGTGTTCAAGTCGTATATGGCACAGGCCTGACTGGGACTCAACTGTTGAAAAGCACGACTCTAATGCAGTCCACATGTAGCAATTGTTAGTTGACCTAACTCCAAACAGCTTTGAGTGCCTTTGCTCATTTATAACTTGATAGTTAGTGTTGGTGATTTCCACTTTCCAACCCTCGTCACACAGTTGACTGACGCTGATTAGATTCACTTTCATACCTTGTACGTAGTACACATTTCTCAAGCATGGTTGTGTATCTGAGTTGAGTTCACCAACACAAACTATTTTCCCTTCAGCTCCATCTCCAAATGTCACATTGCTTGTTTTTCTTTGACCCACGTTTTCAAAAAAGTTGGATCTCCCGTCATGTGTCAAGAACATCCACTGTCAAAGTACTACATAGGATATTCACGGCTTGATCCACAAACATGAGCTACCTTGCCATCGTGCCTCTCTTTCCCTTGTGCATTATGTTGTTGTAGACACATATTGCACACAGTTTCTCTGTTCAACGCCGTGGATACCTTCTAATACAACATTGTTTTGTCAATCCAAACCATACGATATATTTTAGGTTCTGGATAGCATTGAACTTCAGCCCAAACATTTTTGATGCATGCTCGAAAAACTCTACACTTTTGTCTAACACGCCTCTTCTTTCCACAATGGTAGCATCCCTTGTGTCTGAATCTTGTGTAACCACTTACTTTAGGATCTCTTGTGGCTTCAACTGAGCTTTTGACAGTAGAATGCTTCTCCAATACACTGTCATGTCTTTGAGCACTATTACTTTTAACAAAGTTCTTCAAGTTACTGTCATCACCCTTGGAACTTGAACCCTCATTCTTTGCATATCCTGTGTAACCTAGGTTTCCAATTGTGTTTTGGAGATCTTCACATGGCTAAGATCTGATCCAAAGACTCAGATCCTTTATTCAACATTCGAACCTTCTTGTAGTTCTCTATGAAATCATGTTCCAGCGCTTTGCTCTTATCCTTTTCCAGACGTAGCAGCTCATTCATCTCGTTTAACCTTGTTTCCAACATCTGCATCCTTTGCGTCTTTGGATGTTCATGTTGCACAAAGTTTGCTGCTTGAACAGGACGAGTTTATGCCATGTTTGTATTGTTGCTATTCTCTAGCTCTAAAATATTGACATTTGCTTCCAATATTGCTTTGTCTTTGACCAATTGTAAATTGATGTTATTTATCGACACCCAATTGTCAAACAACACTCGATATTCGGCCTTTGCATTCACCTCAGCATCATCACCTGAATCTGAATCAAGTTCATCAGTGTGATCAACTTCCTCTCCTACAAATGCAACAAAATTCATCAGATTATTCTCATCATCACTCTCAAAGATTCTGTGTCACTAAAACTTAGAAGAGACTTTTCACTCTCTTTCTTAAGGTTTGAACATTTGGCTTTTGTGTGTCCATTCCCTTTGTACTCAAAGCATTTAAGCTCTTTTTTCTTTGCAAGTGGACAATCTGATTTGAAATTACCATAACCCTCACATTTATGGCATTGTACATCACGTCTTCGGCTTGACTTTGTATTTTCATTTCTCCGCAGTTTGTTCGAGGTACGATCAACATCATATCTCTGTCCCAGTGCGGCTGGCTTGGATTTTCCCCTTTCCATTTTTTTCAAAAACTTTTTAAAGCTCCTTGCCATTAGGCTCATGCTCTCCTCAATCTTTTGATTCATGTTCTCCTCGAGCTTCTTGATTTGGTCCTCTTCTCGATTGATGGCAAAGGCAATCCCCTTTTCTGTTTTAGGTTGCTCGGCCACAGATTCCATCTCTTTAGCCTTTAACATACCTAACAATTGTGAGAATTTCATATCATCGGTATTCATAACCATCTTGAGAATAACCTTGTGTGGTCCAAACTTCGCAGGTAGGCATCTCAACAGCTTCTTGACAAGTTTTTTTCTTTGTAAACTTTCTCCAAAACTGCGGCCTCATTAGCAATAGAACTCAATTTAGAACCAAAACTAGAGATCGATTCCTCACTATCCATACGGAGATTCTCAAACTGTGAACCTAAATGATCTAACCTTGTTCTTTTCACTGTAGATGTACCTTAAAAAGAGTTTACAAGGATATCCCAAGCATCTTATCTGTTGTATATCCCTGATTTAGTTTGAACTGTTCAAGGTCAATTGCACATAAAATTTCAATAAGTGCCTTTGAGTTGAATGCACTCTTATCTGCCTCAATCCACTTTTCTTTCGGTTTAGGCACTTTTTCTTCTTCCTGAGCTAGTATGGTTGGTTCTTCCCAGCCCATCTCTACAGTAATCCATGCATTTTCATCAATTCTTCGAATACGTTGTCTCATCCGCATTTTCCAATGTCCAAAGTTATTCTCATCGATAATAAGAGGTTTTTGAACAGCAATAAGTTCCTTCCGTACTCCATCTTCTTCCACATGATCTCAACATGTTAATAGATTTTAAATCTATTGGCGGTGGCCCGCTCTGATACCAATTAAAAGAACTGAAATATAAAGAACAGTTGAACACAGAGGTTTACGTGTGCAAACTCACACAATTTTATTAGAAATCTCTTAACAAGTTCCTTACAACATGTTTACTCAGCTTTACACGATGTCACCCTTGACTCGCTCCTGAACGATTTCTAATATACCCAAGCTCACATGTGCGACATGCATCGCACACACTCTTTATTCACTCGACAAGTTCACCTAACCCACGAACTACCACTTTTTCTGAACCTTAGAAAACCTAATCCTAAGCTTTTTCATCATACAACTATTTATATGGCTCCCTAGACAACTATAAATCTATATTTAGTGAATCTCCAATATTCACTAAATATGTCTTTCTTTATTGTGCATATTCTTGTCTTGCACAATATTTTCCAAAGCTCGTCGACTTGTGACATGACACATCACACATCATGAGCTCTAATCAGATTGCACCATCTGTGCAACGTCCACCGGGACAACCCTTCGCTGTTGCAATATCCACCTTATTTTGCTGAGTCTTGTATTGCACAATATTCTTCACTGCTCATCGACTTGTGACATGCCTCGTCACATTTCATGATCTCCAATCATACTGCACCATCTGTGCAACGTCCACCTGGACAACCTTAGTGACGTTGCATCACCTATGCAACGTTCATATTATTGTGCAGATTCTTTGTATTTCACAATATTCTCCACTGCTCATCCACTTGTGACATGATTCGTCACACTTCATGAGCTACAATCAGATTGCAACACTTGTGCAATATTCACCTGGATACTCCTATGATGTTGCACCACATGTGCAACGATACTTTCGCAATTCTATGCTAACATTCAGTTCATTCACTATCAATTTCATTTTCTTTCAAAAATATTCTTTATATGTGATTCGACTGGTCAACCAGAATTAAGCCATACAAATTTTTTGAATTAAAATAAATTTTGAATGTGGATTTCATCACCCACGATATATCTATCGAATTTTCATCGTTCATAATGTATTTCGAATTTTCATCGCCCATAATATATCTATCGAATTTTCATCGCCCATGATATATTTATCAAATTTTCATCGTCCACGATATATTTATCAAATTTTCATCGTCCACCATATATTTATCAAATTGTCATCGGTAACTTTCCAGATTTTTGACGGTATTTATTTTCGCTGTACTTTTTTGATAGATGTGACTTTGGTAAGCATTTTGGTGGTTCTCCATCGAAAATTTCTTGATGTACCCATTTCCATCCGTGAGAATGCACATGTTTTTTTTTGTAAATCTTATTAAATCGTCAAAGATAAGGCACACTCATTTTTCTGCCATATACTTTGATTGTATCGAAGGAATGGACTTAAGAACACCACACTTGTTGAACGGCATATGCTGTGCTGGTAGCGTGAGAATTAATTTCACGTGTAGATGTAATTGTAAAGTTGTTGACAACTGAGAAACATTTGTTGCGAATTAATTGAATGATTAATTTCACGTGTAGATATAATTGTAAAGTTATTGACTATTGGCAAAAATTGGTTGTGCATTAATTGAATGTGATGTAAAAGTCATGGAATGGGGGCAATAACAATTTGATTGTCTGCAACGTAAAATAAATAAAATTAGACATTTTAATGAAGTTTCCATATTACAGTATTCAGTTTAGAATTAAAAGAAACCTCATGGGTTATGCCAAATACGCAAACGAAGTATAAAAATGGAGAAAAAGAAGATCATATGAAAAGTAGTGTAGAGCGATGAGGGGTGTACGAAACTTCTACCCGGATACTTGCACCTTCTTATTACTCGTTTTCGTGTTCTTAATTATGATTTTCTCTGCGTTCTCGATCGCCGTCAACATTTTACAGTCGGCTACAGAATCTTTGACAATCTCAAGCAACCGAACTATTGTTTCTCCTGGTAATGTCTTCGAGCTTGGTTTTTTCAAGCCTGGTACGAGTTCTAGTTGGTATCTTGGAATTTGGTACAAGAAAATCTTCCGGAGAACCTACGTTTGGGTCGCAAACAGGGACAAACCTCTCTCCAATTCCATCGGAACCCTCAAAATATCGAACTCTAACCTAGTACTCCTTGATCATTCCAATACCCTTGTTTGGTCGACAAATCTGACCAATACAGATGTGAAATCTCCGCTGGTGGCAGAGCTTCTTGATAACGGAAATTTTGTGCTAAGACACCTCAATAATGACGACCCAAATGGGTTCTTGTGGCAGAGCTTCCATTTTCCAACGGATACCTTATTGCCGCAAATGAAACTCGGATGGGATCGCAAAACAGAGCGCAACAGATTCATTAGATCATGGAGAAGCCCAGATGATCCAGCAAACGGAGAATTTTCGTTCAAACTTAAAACCCAAGGTCTTCCTGAGTTTTTCCTCCGGGTCAAAAAAACCCGAATGTACAGAAGCGGTCCGTGGGATGGAATTCGGTTTAGTGGCATGCCGGAAATGCTAGAAGTGGACTATATGGTTTATAATTTCACTCAGAACAGAGAAGAGGTCGCTTATACGTTTATAATGACCAACCATAACATCTACTCAAGATTGACAATGACTCCACTAGGTCATTTACAACAATTTACGTGGTTTCCGACAGACGAGGTGTCCTGGATTTCACCTAGGGACCAATGCGATACGTATAAGATTTGTGGTCCTTATGGTTATTGTGATTTGACCACATCACCAACTTGTAACTGTATAAGAGGGTTTAAGCCCATGTTTTCAGAGGCTTGGGCGTTAAATGAGGGGGCAAGTGGGTGTGTGAGAAAGACACGGCTGAGCTGCAACGGTAAAGATGGTTTTCTCCTCCTAAAAAGTATGAAGTTACCAGATACTACATCGGCTATTGTGGACAGGAGTATTGGTCTGGAAAAATGCAGGAAGATATGTCATAGGAATTGTAATTGTACCGCGTTTGCAAACATAGATATTCGAAATGGTGGATCGGGTTGTGTGATTTGGAGTAAAGAGCTCTTGGATATACGGAAGCTTCCTGCTGCGGGTCAAGATCTTTACGTCAGAGTGGCTGCTGGTGATCTCGGTTAGCTCTGTGTCCTATAATTAATTGTCTCTCTCTATATATATACCATATATATGGTATCTCGGATATGATAAGAATTTCGATAAAATATTTTTAGCACATATGAGAGGTTGTCTATTGTTAAATCACCCATCTCTAATTATATCATCGTATTATATATAATATTTGACCGAGGATATAGAATTCTAGAGAAAAAAAAACTATATAGTTTTTTTTTATCGAAGGATATAAATGACTCGTTATTATCGCTATATTTTTAAATTTAATGAATTTTTATATTTAAATCAGTTATTAAACTTATGGTAAATGAATAACTAAATTTTAGGAGACAACGTAAAAAGATGAAATTTCATTAAAAAATCTTTGACGTTGTCGTTCATGTCATTTGTATTTTTGTAGTATTAAAAGATTTTGTAAGTAAGATTTTAAAGGAATGACAACTTTTTAAGAAAAACTGTAACGGATCCAAAAACTGTAACGGATCCAAAAACGTAGAAAATAACAGGGTAAGAAGAATAAACAACACCACTACTACTATATGCTTTTACGCAAAAAACTACAGAATAATATTTTTTTCATCAAAATCATAAAATAGTTTTCTAATCGAACCACAAAACAGAGGTTTTATTAATTTGTAAAATAGCATTTTCTATCAAAAAATAAAATAATATTTTTACCAAAATCGTAAATAGTATTTCTCACTTAAATTATAAAATAACATTTTTGTCTAAAATGCAAAACAAAGTTTTTTCACCAAAATCGAAAATAAAGTTTATTTTACAAGAACCATAAAATAACATTTCTCATATAAACTATAAAATAATATTTTTGTCAATATTACAAAATTATGTATTTTTTAAAACTACAAAATAGCATTTTCTGTCAAAAACGTAATTTTATTATTTTAAACTACAAATAGCATTTTCTCGCTTAAACCAAAAAAATATTTTTCTTCCAAAACCGCAAATGAAATTTTTGTCAAAACCGTAAAGTAACATTTTCTCTTAAAAACTGTAAAATAACGTATTATCTGTAAAACTATAAAATAACATTTTTTCTTAACTTAAAAATTAATAATTTAATTTATACAAAAATTATATAATTTGAATGTCAAAAACTATATTACACTCTATCATAAAATAAAATAAAACAATGAAAAACCGGTGATATTAGAATGGTTTGCAACACGTTTAACCATACTCTTTGAAAAATTAAAATAGGATTAGAATTAATTTAAAGTTAGCTCGGATTAGATTTTAAATACCTTTATTAACATCTATAACTACACACCATGTCATACAATAGATTTGGATAAGAGAATTATAATTCATCCCACGTCAGCACCCGCAAAGCAACAAGTGTTTTGATGCAAGCCGTTTGCTTTTACAGGGGAGGAGAGAAGCCAACGTGGAAAAATAACAGGTTTGATTGTTGGAGTATCCATTATGCTTCTGATGAGTTTCATCATGTTATTCATTTGGAAAAGGAAACAGAAACAAACCGCAATTTCCGCACCAATTGGTAAACTAGCAAAACCATTGCATTCTTATATGTAAATTTGGTTTTTATATGTTGATTGTGTATATGAAAACAGTATTTCATGAGAGAGATCAAGATTTGCTAATGAATGGGGTAATAATATCAAGTAGGAGACACTTTTCTGAAGAGAACATAAAAGATGACGTAGAACTCCCATCAATCGAATTTAAGGCTGTTGTCATGGCCACAAAAAACTTCTCTGATTGCAATAAACTCGGACAAGGTGGTTTTGGTATTGTTTACAAGGTATAAATTATACAACATTCAGAAAAGAGACGTAACATCAAGCTACCACTAGACTAGGTTTTGGATAGCTGATGAAATATGTGGTAGTAGGGGATATTACTAGACGGAAAAGAAATAGCGGTGAAGAGACTCTCAAAAACATCAATTCAAGGCACTCAGGAGTTCAAGAATGAAGTGAAACTAATTGCAAGGCTTCAGCACATAAACCTTGTCCGGCTTCTTGGCTGTTGTGTCGAAGAGGGTGAGAAGATGTTGATCTACGAGTACATGGAGAATCTAAGCCTTGATTCTCATATCTTTGGTAATGCATCCAACCTCTTCAAGCTCTTTTCTACAATTTAATATCTATGGAATAAGTTAACACGTTTTTGGTTGTGATCATCTTGTAGAGAAAACTCGAAGCTGTAAGGTAAACTGGCAAATGAGGTTTGATATTACCACTGGCATTGCTCGAGGGATTCTGTATCTTCATCAAGATTCACGGTTTAGAATCATCCATCGAGACTTGAAAGCAAGTAATGTCTTGCTTGATAAAGATATGACTCCCAAGATCTCCGATTTCGGAATGGCTAGGATCTTTGGACGGGATGAGACGGAAGCTAACACGATGAAGGTAGTCGGAACATAGTAAGTAATCATTCTCTAAAAAAACATGAAGCTCTGTCCTAAACCAGAGATTATAAAGTTATATTTTTTTGGGTAAAATTTGTTACCCAGCGGATACATGTCCCCGGAATATGCGATGGACGGGATATTCTCGATGAAGTCAGATGTTTTCAGCTTTGGAGTCTTGCTTCTAGAGATTATAAGTGGCAAGAGGAACAAAGGATTCTACAGCTGGAATCGTGACCTTAATCTACTCGGTTGTGTGAGCTTGCAACTTCATAAACTGATCTTGTTTCATACTCAAAATCTATTGATAACACTAAAATAAAGATTCGATCTCTATGCATAGGTATGGAGGAATTGGAAGGAAGGAAAGGGGATAGAGATCATAGATCCAATCATTATAGATCAATCAGAGTTACAGCCACAAGAAGTCTTAAAATGCATACAAATTGGTCTCTTGTGTGTTCAAGAATGCGCAGAGGATAGACCGACAATGTCCTCCGTGGTGGTAATGCTCGGAAGTGAAACAGCAGCCATTCCTCAACCGAAACCGCCTGGTTATTGTATCGGGAGAAGTCCTCATGACGCCGAGACCTCTTCGAGTACTCAAAGCGATGAAGAATCTTGCACAGTGAACCAAATCACCATCTCTGCCATAGACGCTCGGTAATGTGAGATGATTAAGTTAAGTGATAGAAGAACCAAGTGTGAAAGAAATAACATACATTCTCTGTGGATATGTATTATATTCTACATGATTGGCATCCTTTATTAAACTTGTAATTGACGGCACGACACATTGAGTTTTCAAAGTTTCGTGTTTGGTGTTTACTTGATAAGAAAGCTGACAGAACAAAGTTTTTAGTATTCTCCGATCAGTATGCTCAACAAAAATCTAAGACTAGTCTCTATCTCCCCAATGTCTATTTTTAGTTAACTAATAACAAATGTTTCTTTTGATGTGGCGATGGTGTTGTAAAAGAAGGGATCAAAAATCAGTTGTGAACTGCAGAATGATTGAATCGTGCACGATATTTTCTAAAGGGTATTTGGATCATTATCAAAGTCTTCGATTGCAAAAAATTGTAAGAATTATTTTGAGCACACACATGTATAATCGATGTGTTATATTCATTATTAAATTAGTCAAAATTATGTCTTTATTTATTTAGAAAGATAAAATATTATGAGGTATAAATGTTTTGAAAAATTAATGTGTGGTTACAATATACAATTTCTAATTTGATAAAAAGCCGAATTAGAAATTATTTTATATGGTCTCTATAGCAACCATAATAAAAAATTTAGACATCTTTGTATCCCATCAATAAATATCTTCAGCTATTCTGAGTTTTTCGTGTAAAAACTATTTCTAACTTTATTATCATAAGTCATGAATCCAAAAAATATGTTTACGTTATTGTGTTTCTTATTATATAGAAATTAGCATGAGTTTTATGATTATATAAATCATAAAATAATTAACAAAAATCTCTTAAGAATATAACAACTAAAATTCTTACATGTTCTAGGTTAGGATACAAGAGATGCTAACGACATTTCTAGTGTTTTGATGTGTTTTCTTCGAATGTAGTTTTTCTCCTTTAGTGTTTTGTTGCGAATGCCCATAAAGGGAAAATATAGGCCCAAAAATTGCAATAATTCAGTTGAAATATATGTGTTTGATGTGTTTTCTTCAAATGTAGTTTTTCTCCTTTAGTGTTTTGTTGTGAATGCCCATAAAGGGAAAATCTAGGCCCAAAAATTGCAATAATTCAGTTGAAATATATCAATGTTTCACTAATTGCAACCATTAAACAAATAAACCATTAATCTAAAGATTGCAAAGATTCATTTGAGATATTGCAATGATTTTACTTAAATCTACAACATTTCTCGTGTAGCATCCCGTTTCCCCCTAACCGGACGTGTTTAAAAAATTTCGTTCCATTAATGCTCAATCCTTCTAGTTCCTAATTTCGATTTTTCATCTATTTTCTAATTTCTTTTCTCTTGATAATTCATTTTCCTTGATGATAAAATTTCCTATCTCACAGTTATCCTTCCCTTCCTATTCAAACTTAGGGCTATATAGGAATCTTCATTCTCCAAATTTTCCATCTTCCTCAAAGCTTCTAAGTAGTTAAATCATTTATGTTTTCCCTTTCTCTATGCGCCCTCGCCACCGCCGACCTCAACGCTGTCATCACCACTTCCAGAGATGATGCAGTCTTTGTCGCAACCACCGCACTACAAGAAACAGGGCAATTAACATTGATATTGTGAGATAATTAATCCATCGCAAATTAGCGACGAATTATCATCGCATGTACAACCGATAAACAATTCGACGTAATTTTGTCGTAAATTAGGGAGTGATGGATTAGACCGATGCATAGTTGGATGCATTAAAATCGTTTTAACATCAAATACATGTTTTGTCGTTAATTCGTTGGTATATATCGACTAATTTGCGTCGAGTTTATTTTGTTCCAAATTTACATCAATTTAATATCAGATTTCTTGTCGGTAAACACGTTCTAATTGAGTTGTACCTAAGAATTTCGGAAAATCGGCCGTTTCATACCTGAAGTTTACTCGTATGTTCGATTTAAACCCAATTGTTGGAGAAATGCAAAATCATACCTGAAATTAAGTAAACTTCACATTCCATACCCAAAGAACTACTATTGTGCAAATTTATACATGAGCCATAACGGAGTTAGGTTTCCGTTAACGGATGCTGATGTGGCTGCCACGTAACGCCGATGTGGCGGGAAAAGTGGGCTATCGCAGGTCAATATCAAAACAACATCATTTTGAGAAGTGTTAAAACGAGGAAAATCGGCCGTTTCATACCCAAAGTTTACTCGGATGTTCGATTTACACCCAATTGTTGGAGCAGTGCAAAATCATACTGAAATTAAGTAAAATTCAAATTCCATACCCAAAGAACTAGTATTGTGAAAATTTATATATGAGCCGTAATGGGGTTAGGTTTCCGTTAACGGATATTTATGTGGCTGTCACGTAATGCCGACGTGGCGGGGGAAGTGCAACATCGCAGGTCAATCTCAAAATGATGTCGTTTTGAGAAGTATTAAAACGACATCATTTTGAAAAGTATTAAAACGACGTTGTTTTGAGAAGTATCAAAACGACATCGTTTTGATATTAAATTGGTTTAAAAAAAACGACGTCGTTTTGATACTTCTCAAAACGACATCGTTTTGAGGACTCGTTTAACACTTCCATTTTCCATCGACTTTCACTTCTTCTCCTTTTACCAAAAAAAAAGAGAGAGAGCAATAAGACGAAAAAATTGAAACCTTTAAGAGCACCGAGAAAGAACGTACAACAAAAGGCAAAAATGAAATAAGAAATCTTCAGATAGCTTCCTAGGTTAGTGACAACGGCCATAGTCTTCTGGAAATAAGAGCAGGATCTTAGATTTTTTTTGCTCAAATTTTAAGAATGAGAGAGGGAGAGAGAGACGTGTTGTAAAAGTCTGCGAAAAGATCAAATACGAAAAACACAAATGGGCGAAGACTAAACCCCCTAGAACCCATTATATTGCTAGAGGAATAATGTTCAAAGAAATTTTAAATAATTTATTGTATTCTTACATTAAAAGTCGATGGAAAATGGAAGTGTTAAACGAGTCATCGAAACGACGTCGTTTTCAAAAGTATCAAAACGGCGTCTTTTCTATTTTTTTTTTAAATCGATTTAATATCAAAACGACATCGTTTTAATACTTTTTAAAACGATGTTGTTTTAATACTTTTCCAAACGCCGTTGTTTTGAGATTGACCTACGATGTCCCACTTCTCCCACCATATCGGCATTACGTGGTAGCCACATCAGCATCCGTTAACGAAAATCTAAACCCGTTATGACTCATGTATAAATTTGCACAATAGTAGTTCTTTGGGTATGCAATTTGAATTTTACTTAATTTTAGGTATGCATTTGCACTGCACCAACAATTGGGTATAAAACGAACATCGGAATAAACTTCGGGTATGAAACGGCTGATTTTCTTCATTTTAATACTTCTCAAAACGACATCGTTTTGAGATTGACCTGTGATATTCCACTTCCTCCACCACGTCGGCATTACGTGGTAGCCATATCAGCATCCATTAATGGAAACCTAACCCCGTTGTAGCCATATCAGCATCCATTAACGGAAACCTAACCCCGTTGCAGCTCATGGTTAAATTTGCACAATAATAGTTCTTTGGGTATGTAATTTGAATTTTACTTAATTTCAGGTATGATTTTGTACTGCTCTAACAGTTAGGTATAAATTGAACATCCGAATAAACTTCGGGTATGAAATAGCCGATTTTCCTAAGAATTTCCAATGAACATATTCGTGGTAATTCATTGGGAAATCAATGCCACGTCGTTGCAAAGTCCTCACAAAGTTTATGATGTTAATCCATCGCAAATTTTTGATGGTAATCCGACGGCGCCTTTGTAAATGTGTCTATAAATGCACTCTTTTCAATTTCAACGCCACTCACAAAATACTATTTCTCATAAAACAATTTTCATAATCTTTCAATAATATCTATATATGAGTTAAGAAGTTAGATGTATATGTATAAAGATGTGGAGGGATGAGTGTCAAAAAAAATTCCACGATGGACTTGAGATCTTCATGTATCAAGCGGGAAATATACCATTAACTTTGGAAACTGGCAAGATGTTTTGTCAAATTAGAAATGTCTGAATAGGAAATATTTTCTCATTGAGACAGTGTGGAAATATTGACTGAATAGAAGGTTTACACCACATTATTATGTTTGGTTTCAACATGGTGGCAGTTATGGAGGTCATGATGGAGCTGGAATTAATGGTAGCAATAGTAATTACGATGGTGTAATATGTAATGCGCCTACTAATGTCTATAATGAGCAACAATTTGCATGTTATGAGAAATATGGAGAAGAACATTATAGGATTTATGATATGGTTAGTGATGCATTTAATGAAACTATTAGTGATCATATAAAAGAACCTAACATAGATGGAAGGATATTCTATGATATATTAGACATAACAAACAAACAAATCTATCGTGGATGTAGAAAAAGGTAATCAAAATTATCATTAGCATGTAGAATGATGAACATTAAAATTGATTACAATATGAAATTTGCATCGATGATTGGGGTGATTTGATAAAAGAGTATTTGCGAGAGGATAATTTATCTGTTGCATCATACTATGAAATATAGAAGTTGAATTTTAGTCTTGGTTTCCCATCGGAGATGATAGACGTTTTCTTTAACAATTGTATGATTTTTTTGGAAAGATGATGATACGTGATGGGTTTAAGTTTTAATTCCTAATACAACTACAAATGCAGAGCAAATCGAGTAGTAGTTGGTATCAAATCATCAGGAAAGTAAGAATAGCACATTAGAAATACATGAAACACTTAAATTCCAATACTGATTGTGTTTTTGATTGGTTGTCTAATATGCTTGCCTTCATAATCCCAATACGATATATTCAGCCTTCTATGATCAATCTCAAAGTTGTTGTTCTCCACAGGGGGTAGGCGAATTCTAGTTTGGTACCTATATACGTTTGGCTCATCAAAAATCCCAATCAGTCGTTGAGATCTTTGTGGGTGCATTACTCCTCTTTCTCTCCATACATTCTGATTCTGACCTCCAGCTCCTTGAGCTATATTCTCTACATTCTCTGGAAGGTTTTGGTCACTTCGGGCACCAAGCATTGGCACCAAACCCGTAGACAAGGGCAAGAATGTAGAAATCAAATCACGGTTCAAGAGCAAGCCTCTTGAGCAAACCCGTGACCAGAGAGAGCCTAGTAAGTCTTCTAACCCTCTGAGATCATGTGATATCACTTGTTTTAAATGTAGGGGACGCGGTCACATCTCAAGGGAGTGTCCAAACAACCGAGTCATGCTGATCACGGAAGCTGGAGAGTATGAGTCTCAAGATGAAGAGGACTTTGAACCAGAAGGAGAATACGGTGACATTGAGTACCCTGATGTTGGGGAAGTGCTGCTCACTAGACGTGTCCTCAGTGCAATGGTAGACCCCTCCGAGACCATTCAAAGGGAGAACATCTTCCATAGTCGGTGCACCATCAAGGGCAAGGTATATAACCTCATCATAGATGGTGGTTATTGCACTAATGTGGCTAGTGCGTATATGGTTGATAAGCTAGGTCTAGAGAAGACAAGGCAGCCCCGACCATATAGACTGAGATGGCTTGATGACAAGGTGGAGCTCAAGATCCATGAGCAAGTAATCGTACCATTCAGTGTGGGCAGATACCAGGACCAGGTAGTCTGTGATGTAGTACCTATGCAAGCTGGCCATCTTCTGCTAGGAAGGCCATGGCAGTTTGACCAGGAGACAAGGCATGATGGCCGAACCAATCTCTACACATTTGTGCACGACAAGAGAAAGGTCAGCCTATCTCCTCTCACACCTGCCCAGGTACATGAGCTACAACAACAAATGAATAAGGAAAAGAAACTCAGTAAATCTAACTTTCTCATTCAACCTAGTCATGTCCGGAGAGTTTTACCCTCAAAGGACTTAATGTTACTAATGGTTTTCAAAGAGGTTTTGAATGTAGAGAAAGAACAGGTAGAGCTACCTTCTGAAGTAGCAGCCCTGCTCAACAAATTTCAGGATGTATTCCCTGAGTAGATACCAGCAGGCTTGCCTCCCCTAGGCGGCATAGAGCACCAGATCGACCTCATGCCCAGAGCAGCCTTACCCAATCGGCTAGCCTACCGGATGAGTCTAGAGGAGTCCAAGGAGCTTGAGAAGCAAGTTAAGGAGCTCCTGGAGAAAGGCTATGTTCGAGAGAGCCTCAGTCCATGTGCCGTACCAGTGCTGCTAGTCCCCAAGAAAGATGGGACTTGGCGAATGTGCGTAGACTGCCGAGCAATCAACAACATCAGAGTCAAGTACCAGCATCCTATACCACGGCTGGACGACATGCTAGATGAAGTGAGTGGAGCCACGATCTTCTCCAAGATAGACCTCAAGAGTTGATACCACCAGGTTAGAATGAAAGATGGTGATGAGTGGAAAACTGCTTTCAAGACAAAGAAAGGCCTCTACGAGTGTACAGTCATGCCATTTGGCTTGACTAATGCCCCAAGCACCTTCATGCGCCTTATAAACCAAGTTCTTAGGATGTACATCAATAAGTTTGTAGTAGTCTATTTTGATGATATACTTGTTTACAGTACGTGCCTACGGGAACACCTTACACATCTTGAGTTGGTGCTTAAAACCCTTCGACTAGAAGAGCTTTATGCCAATCTCAAGAAGTGCACCTTTTGTACTGACAAGCTTGTTTTCTTTGGCTTTGTTGTAAGTTCACAGGGCTTACAGGTTGATGAGGAAAAGGTTCGAGTGATACAAGAATGGCCAACACCAAGCAACATCAGCCAAGTGAGAAGCTTCCACGGCCCGGCCAGCTTCTATAGAAGATTCGTGCCCAACTTCAGCAGCATTGCCTCGCTATTGACGGCAGTAGTGAAGAAGAATGTAGGATTCAGCTGGGGAGAAGCTCAAGAGAAGGCATTCCAGACCTTGAAAGACAGCCTAACGCATGCATCAATACTAGTCCTGCCCGACTTCAACAAGACGTTTAAAGTGGAGTGTGATGCCTCTGGAATAGGCACAAGAGCAGTGCTAACCCAAGGAGTAAGGCTAGTGGCATACTTCAGTGAGAAGTTAGGTGGGGCCTCACTGAATTACCCCACCTACGACAAGGAGCTTTATGCCCTAGTCCGAGCTTTGGAGACTTGGCAACATTACTTGTTGTCCAAGGAGTTTGTGATCCACACTGATCACGAGACTCTCAAACACCTTAGAGGGCAAACCAACATCAAGAGAAGACATGCTAGGTGGATGGAGTTTTTAGAAACCTTCCCTTACGTCATCAAGTACAAGAAGGGCAAGGATAATGTGGTAGCCGATGCAGTATCAAGACGGTTTGCTTTGATATCAACAATGGAAGCAAAGGTCTTAGGATTCGAGCACATCAAGGACCTGTATAAGGATGATCCTGACTTTGCTGAGAGCTACAAGGAGTGTGGCACAGGGAGTCATGGCAAGTTCTACATTCATGATGGGTTCTTGTTCTGGGAAAGAAGGTTGTGCATACCACAAGAATATCTACGAGAGCTTATCACCCGAGAAGCTCATGGAGGAGGTCTGATGGGCCAATTTGGTATCGACAAGACACTAGCAGTGGTCAAGGAACACTTCTATTGGCCACACATCAAGAGGTCAGTAGAAGCCCATTGTACAAGGTGCATCACTTGCAAGAAGACGAAATCCCGAGTGCACCCTCACGGGTTGTATCTCCCTTTGCCCATACCTACACATCCATGGGTGGACATTTCCATACACTTCGTTATAGGTCTGCGCAAGATCAACCACAAAGATGCAATCTTTGTAGTGGTGGACCGATTCTCCAAGATGGCACATTTCATTCCATGTGCCAATGTCAATGATACAGGGCACAAGATCAGTGGAGGAGTACTATGAGGAGTTTGAGAGACTAAGGAATAGGCTGGAGCTCAATGAAGATGAAGAAGCATTGATGGCTCAATTCTTGGAGGATTGCAAGAAAGAATCAGCCGAAAAGTGGAGAGACAAATCTATAGTGATTTCAAGGACTTGTTCCACCTTTCTGTCCAGGCTGAATAGCACATCAAGCGTAAGAGCCAAGACATACACAACAGACCTCAGACGCCTTGGACACCAAGCCCGTAGACAAAGGCAAAAGCATATAGATAGAGTCACGGTTCAAAAGCAAGCCTCCTGAACAAATCCGTGACCAGAGAGAGCTTAGTAAGTCTTCTAGCCCTCAGAGATCACGTGATATCCCTTGTTTTAAGTGTAGGGGTCGCGGTCACACCTCAAGAGAGTGCTCCAAGAACTGGGTCATGCTAATCACGGAGGATGGAGAATATGAGTCTCAAGATGAAGAGGATTTCGAACGAGAAGCAGAATACGGAGACATAGAGTACCCTGACGTGGGAGAGGTACTGGTAACGAGATGCATCCTCAGTGCAATGGTAGACCCCTCCGAGACCATTCAAAGGGAGAACATCTTCCACAGCCGGTGCACCATCAAGAGCAAGACAAAGCACCCCCGGCCATATCGACTGAGATGGCTAGATGACAAGGTGGAGCTCAAGATCCATGAGCAAGTAACCGTGCCATTCAGTGTGGACAGATACCAAGACCAGGTAGTTTGTGACGTGATACCCATGCAAGCTGGCCATCTTCTTCTAGAAAGACCATGGCAATTCGACAAGGAGACAAGGTACGATGGCCGGACCAATCTATACACCTTTGTGCACAATACGAGAAAGGTCAGCATAGCCCCTCTCACACCTGCCCAGGTACACGAGTTACAACTACAAATGAGTAAGGAAAAGAACCCCATTAAATCTAATTTTCTTATTCAACCGAGTCATGTCCGGAGAGCTTTGGCCTCAAAGGACTTAATGTTACTAATGGTTTTTAAAGAAAATTTGAGTGTAGAAAAAGAACAGGTAGAGCTACCCCCTGAAGTAGCAGCCCTCTTCAATAAGTTCCAGGATGTATTCCCTAAGGTGATCCCAGCAAGCTTGCCTCCCTTACGCGGCATTGAGCACCAGATCGATTTCGTGCCCGGAGCAGCCTTGCCCAATCGACCAGCCTACCGGATGAGTCCAGAGGTGTCCAAAGAGCTTGAGAAGCAAGTTAAGGAGCTCCTGGAGAAAGACTATGTTCGAGAGAGCCTCAGTCCATGTGTCGTACCGGTATTGCTAGTCCCCAAGAAGGATGGGACTTGGCCAATGTGAGTAGACTGCCGAGCCAACATCACCGTCAAGTACCGGCACCCTATACCACGGCTGGATGAAATGCTGGATGAGCTGAGTGGATCCATGGTCTTCTCCAAGATAGACTTCAAGAGTGGATACCAACAGGTCAGAATGAAAGAAGGTGATGAGTTGAAAACTGCTTTCAAGACAAATCAAGGGCTTTACGAGTGGGCAGTCATGCCGTTTCGCTTGACTAATGCCCCAAGCACCTTCATGCGCCTTATGAACCAAGTTCTTAGGGCGTACATCAGAAAGTTTGTAGTACTGTACTTTGATGATGTACTTGTTTATAGTAAATCCCTTAGGGAACACCTTACAAGTCTTGAGATGGTGCTTAAAACCCTTCGACAAGAAGAGCTTTATGCCAATCTCAAGAAGTGCACCTTTTGTATTGACAAGTATGTTTTCTTAGGCTTTGTTGTGTGTTCACAGGGATTACAGGTTGATGAGGAAAAGATTCGAGCCATACAAGAGTGGCCAACACCGAGCAACATCAGCCAAGTAAAGAGATTTCACGGCCTGGCCAGCTTCTACCGGAGATTTGTGCCCAACTTCAGCAGCATTGTGATACAAGCCTCGATTCAAGGCTGTACGAGCGTTGGCTGTTTGGAGAAGTTTAGGTGAGCAACTCAACCTTAAGCTTCTGGATAGGGGTTTTCTGTTTGGTAATGGATGGAGGGGTGAGGTGAACCACACGAGGGGTGATGATCCTCGTGATAAATCACAAACTTAGAGCTAGGAGGCCTGGTGATGAGGACATCAGGTCGTACATCCAGCCAGGAGACCAGACTGGCCGACCAGGAAGCTTGCCCGAGACAGCAGGACCATCTGGCACGTCTGCCGGACCAGGCAGTACCGCCGGACCCTCGACCTTTAGGACCAGACCGGTCAGCATCGCTGGCGGAGAGGCCCAAGCTTCCGGCACACTTGGTGGGGACGTGGATGACACCGCCGGTCCCTCTGGTGATGCCACCAACTCCGGAATCAACTTGGCCGGTCCTGAAGGCATCCCAGCCAGTACCGCGCACAATCCAGCTGGTACAGCCGATCCAGCCGAGTACACGCGCATTTCCACTTCCACACAAGAGGACTCGGACCAAATGAGCTACCAGCTCCAGGACATGCACCTAGAAGAAGTATCTACACCAGTGGTACCTCAAGGAGCAATGACAAGAAGCAGATCAAGGGCACTCTTCCACAAATTCAGTTTATGGGTCAACAAGCTCCTAGAGGAAGATCAGCTAAGGACAATGGGCCAGAAGAGCAAAGTAGAGTCCAAAGGCTTCTCAACAACACAAGGAACATCAGAGACTTGGGCTTTAGTGGCAAGAGAGGTCAGGGCCCAAAGATTTTAACCCTACTCCAAGTCGAAGACTAGGAGCAAGGCGCGTGCATGCCACAAGGACGGCCACCTTCCATTTCTTGGCCATGAGGTAAGTTAAGGTAAGTTTCAATTCGAATATATGCCTCTTTCTGTTTTGCAGGGTAGGATCTAGAATATTTACTTTTATTGAGTCAAAGACATTTTAGGAATAGGTCCTTTTTCGATTATACACTTTTGTATCTTTTCCTTTTGTGCACTTTTGTATGTTTTCCTTTTCTTATTTGAGTCGACCCTAGAAGGTCAAGCTGTCGAGCATATTAATAAGGCTCCTTCCAGCATTGTAGTTCGACAACCTTTTTGATATTAATAAAGATCAAATTTTCTTTCAACAAGTTATTCTCTCAAGAGACTTGTGCGCTTAGAACCTAGTTGAGACCAGCCCTCCTAGTTCTAAGTTTGTGATTTATCACGAGGTTCATCACCCCTCGTGTGGTTCACTTCACCCTTCCATCTTTTACCAACCAGAAAACCCCCATCCAGAAGCCTAAGGTTGAGTTTCTCACCTAATCTTCTACAAACAGCCCACACGCATACATCCTTGAATCAAGGCTTGTATCATTTTGGTATCAGAGCTTAAAGCTCCTAAACCAGGTTGTTTCTATCCTTTTGCTTGTTTTGTTTTTTTGTTCTTGCATTAGTTTAAGTCGCATTCAAGAAAAATAAAAAAAATAACCTCAAACTCCAAACCGAGTGCATCTAGCCTTCTACGTGTATCACTAGGGTTTTGATTCACTTTTTCATTGCCATTCACGTTTTCCTTTTTGTTTCATTCATATTTCCATTAATTTTAAGTTGAATTAAAAAGAAAACAAAAAGAAAAGAAAAGAAAATAGAAAAATACCCAAAAGATTTCGAATTGGACAGCTAGCACAAGTTGTCTAGGAAGTTTCCTTTTTCCTTTTATTCGAATTTCCTTTCCTTAGAATTTTTCCTTTTTGCATTTTTTTGAACCCCTTATAAAAAGAAAACCCTCCTAACAATTTAGGAGCATCCTAACTTGTCTTCTTTCTTTGTAGCACACCATGGGAGAAGAAAATAGAGAAGCAACCGAAGCCATGATGGCCATGTTCACCACACTCCAAACACAACTCGCATCCATAGGCGGGAGGTTGGAGCGCGTGGAAAGACCAGTGAGATTCCAGGCCATAAGGCACGTGAGAGCTGAGCAAGACCGTCCTGAGGGTCCTGAGCACCTTAGGACACGGCACGAACAGGAGGAACCCCAGCCAGATGGAGATGAGGACACACAACCTCATAACTATCACCATAGGCCGAGAGGACCTCCACGGCAACCAGAGGTAGAAGATGATGGCTTTGAGCCATATGGTCTTCACTAGAGACCAAGAATGCCTCCTAGACATCATGAGGATGGAGATGAACACACCTACAACCGGGTAATTCATCCTGATGTTAAACTAACTCCTCCAAGTTTTGCAGGAAAAGTAGACCCCGAGGCTTACCTAGATTGGGAGAGGAGAATGGATCATATCTTTGATCACTACAACCAACCAGGACCTAGGAGAGTCTCAATGGCAGTAGCACAACTCATGGACAATGCCCTCATCTGGTGGGATCGTGAGGTATCTGACAGAAGGAGGAAGAGAATGAGACCCGTAGTGATGAGGACATCAGGTCGTACATCCAGCCAGGAGACCAGACTGGCCGACCAGGAAGCTTGCCCGAGACAGCAGGACCATCTGGCGCGCCTGCCGGACCAGACAGTACCGCCGGACCCTCGACCTATAGGACCAGACCGGTCAACATCGCCGGCGGAGAGGCCCAAGCTTCCGGCACACTTGGTGGGGACGTGAATGACACCGCCGGTCCCCCTGATGACACCGCCGACTCCGGGATCAACTTGGCCAGTCCTGAAGTCATTCCGGCCAGTACCGCGCACAATCCAGCCGGTACAGGCCATCCAGCCGAGTACACGCACACTTCCACTTCTACACAAGAGGACTTGGACCAAATGAGCTACCAGCTCCAGGACATGCACTTAGAGGAAGTATCTACACCAGTGGTACCTCCAGGATCAATGAAAAGAAGCAGATCAAGAGCACTCTTCCACAAATTCAGCTTATGGGTCGACAAGCTTCTAGAGGAAGAGCAGCTAAGGACAATGGGCCAGAAGAGCAAATTAGAGTCCAAAGGCTTCTCAACAACACAAGGAACATCAGAGACTTGGGCTTTAGTGGCAAGAGAGGTCAGGGCCCAAAGGTTTTTAACCCTACTCCAAGTCGAAGACTAGGAGCAAGGCGCGTGCATGCCACAAGGACGGCCACCTTCCATTTCTTGGCCATGAGGTAAGTTAAGGTAAGTTTTCAATAAGAATATTTGCCTCTTTCTGTTTTGCAGGGTAGGATCTAGAATATTTACTTTTATTGAGTCAAAAACATTTTAGGAATAGGTCCTTTTTCGATTATACACTTTTGTATCTTTTCCTTTGTACACTTTTGTAAGTTTCCTTTTCTTATTTGGGTCGACCCTAGAAGGTCAAGCTGTCGAGCATATTAATAAGGCTCCTTCCAGCATTGTAGTTCGACAACCTTTTGCTAATTAATAAAGATCGAATTTTCTTTACAAGTTATTCTCTCAAAGAAGCTTGTGCGCTTAGAACCTAGTTGAGACCAGCCCTCCTAGCTCTAAGTTTGTGCTTTATCACGAGGTTCATCACCCCTCGTGTGGTTCACTTCACCCTTCCATCTTTTACCAACCAGAAAACCCCATCCAGAAGCCTAAGGTTGAGTTTCTCACCTAATCTTCTACAAACAGCCCACGCGCATACATCCTTGAATCAAGGCTTGTATCATTTTGGTATCAGAGCTTAAAGCTCCTAAACCAGGTTGTTTCTATCCTTTTGCTTGTCTTATTTCTAGTTCTTGCATTAGTTTAAATCGTATTCAAGAAAAATAAAAAAAACAACATCAAACTCCAAACCGAGTGCATCTAGCCTCCTACGTGTATCACTAGGGTTTAGGTTCACTTTTGCATTATCATTCACGTTTTCCTTTTGTTTAAGTCATATTTCCTTTATTTTTAAGTTTAATTAAAAAGAAAATAAAAAGAAAATAGAAAAGATACTAAAAGAATTCGAATTGGACAGCTAGCACAAGTTGTCTAGGAAGTTTCCTTTTTTTCGAATTTCCTTTCTTTAGAATTTTTCCTTTTGCATTTTTTCAAACCACATATAAAAAAAACTCTCCTAATAATTTAGGAGCATCCTAATTGTCTTCTTTCTTTGTAGCACACATGGGAGAAGAGAATAGAGACGCAGCTGAAGCCATGATGGCCATGTTCACCACACTCCAAACACAACTCGCATCCATAGGCGAGAGGTTGGAGAGCGTGGAGAGACCAGTAAGATTCCAGGCCATAAGGCACGTGAGAGCTGAGCCAGATCGTCCTGAGGGTCCTGAGTACCTTAGGACACGGCACGAACAGGAGGAACCCCAGCCAGATGGAGATGAGGACACGCAACCTCATAACTATCACCATAGGCCGAGAGGACCTCCACGGCAACCAGAGGCAGAAGATGATGGCTTTGAGCCATATGGTCTTCACCAGAGACCAAGAATGCCTCCTAGACGTCATGAGGATGGAGATGAACACACCTATAACCGGGTAATTCATCCTGATGTTAAACTAACTCCTCCAACTTTGCAGGAAAAGTAGACCCAGGCTTACCTAGATTGGGAGAAGAATGGATCATATCTTTGATCACTACAACCAACCAGGACCTAGGAGAGTCTCAATGGCAGTAGCACAACTCACGGACAATGCCCTCATCTGGTGGGATCGTGAGGTATCTGACAGAAGGAGGAAGAGAATGAGACCCGTAGACTCATGGGTCGACATGAAAGACCTCATGCGACAAAGGTTTGTTCCACCTTACTTTTATAGGGATTTGAAACGTCATTTTCGTACTTTTAAGCAGGGTACCAGATCAGTAGAGGAGTACTATGAAGAGTTCGAGAAGTTAAGGAACAGATTGGAGCTCAATGATGATGAAGAAGCATTGATGGCACAATTCTTGGATGGACTCCAAGAAAGGATCAGATGCAAGGTGGAAAGGCAAATCTACAACGACTTCAAAGACTTGTTCCACCTATCTGTGCAAGCTGAGCAGCACATCAAACGTAAGAGCCAAGACATCCGTGAAAGCCTAAGACACCTTGGGCACCAAGCAACATGCCTAAGACAGACAAAGGCAAAAGTAGAGATCGAGTCAAGGTTCAAGAGCAAGCCTCCTGAACCCACCCGTGACCAGAGAGAGCCTGGTAAGTCTTCTAACCCTCAAAGATCACGTGACATAACTTGTTTCAGGGGACGTGGACACATCTCAAGGAAGTGCCCAAACAACCGAGTCATGGTGATTACGGAGGCAGGAGAATATGAGTCCCAAGATGAAGAGGACTATGAACCAGAAGGAGAATATGGTGACATTGAGTACCCTGATGTGGGGGAAGTGCTGGTCACTAGGTGTATCCTCAGTGCAATGGTGGATCCTTCAGAGACCATCCAAAGGAGAACATCTTCCACAGCCGTTGCACCATCAAGGGAAATGTATGTAACCTCATCATAGATGGTGGTTCTTGCACTAACGTTGCTAGTGCGTATATGGTTGATAAGCTAGGTCTAGAGAGAACACGGCATCCTCGACCATATAGACTGAGATGGCTTGATGACAAAGTGGAGCTCAAGATTCATGAGCAAGTCACTGTGCCATTCAGTGTGGGCAAGTATCAAGACCAAGTCGTGTGTGACGTGGTGCCCATGCAAGCTGGCCATCTTCTGCTAGGAAGACCATGGCAGTTTGACAAAGAGACCAGGCATGATGGCAGAACCAATCTCTACACCTTCGTGCATGACAAGAGAAGGTCAGCCTAGCTCCTCTTACACCTGCCCAAGTACATGAGCTACAACTCCAAATGAGTAAGGAAAAGAAACTTGTCAAGTCTAACTTTCTTATTCAACCTAGTCATGTCCGGAGAGCTTTAGCCTCGAAGG
>CM032165.1:24229953-24269290 GCA_018901935.1 Pugionium cornutum | reverse complement strand
CTTATCAACTTGAAATTTCCGCATTAAATCTTCTGTAACTTTTGATTTAGAGTTCTAAACGACACGAATCAAATTCCCAGGTTAAACTAGCTCAATTTTTTATATTTTGACAAAATTTAAAACCAAAATAGCTATCACAAATCCTCCAAGTAATCAATTGTATCCCAAACTGTGTGATGCCATGCATTATGCTTCATTTATTCGCCCTTATTCAATGAGCAAAAATGATCAGTTTAGAATGATCAATATTAGCTGATCAACTTGACATGTCCGCACTAATTTGTCTTTAACTTTTGATTTAGAGCTTAAAATGATATTAATCCAATGCCCACGTTAAGTTAGCTCAATTTACTATATTGTGACAACATTTGAGACTGAAAGAGCTACTAGAGAGCCTCCAAGTAATCCAATGTATCCCCAACTCCATGATGCCATGCATTTTGTTTCATTTATAAGCCTTTACTCGAGGAGCAACAATGATTAGTTTAGAATGATCATTTTAATTGGCCGGTCAACATGACATGTCTGCACTAAATCATTCTTAACTTTAATTTAGAGTTGAGAATGACACGAATCCAATGCCCACGTTAAGCTAGCTCAATTTTTTCTATATTGTGACAAAATTTAAGATCGAAATACCTACAAAAAAGGGTCCAAGTAATACAATGTATCCCAAACTATGTAATGCCATGCATTATGCTTCATTTATAAGCGTTTACTCAAGGAACATCAATAATCAGTTTGGAAAGATCATTTTAACTGGCCAATCAAGTTGACATCTCCACACTAAATAGTCCGGAACTTTTGATTTAGAGTTCACACTGACACGAATCCAACACCCACGTCAAGCTAGTTCAATTTTCTATATTATGACAATATTTGAGACTGAAAGAACTACTACAAAGCTTCCAAGTCATCCAATGTATGCCAAAATGCGTGAAGCCATGCATTATGCATCATTTATAAGCTTTTAATAACGGAGCACCAATGATTTGTTTAAAATGATAATTTTAACTGGCCGATCAATTTGACATGTCTGCACAAAATCATCTGTAACTTTGTATTTAGAGTTCATAATCACACGAATCCATGCACACATTAAACTAGCTCAATTTTCTATATTGTGACAAAATTTCATACTAAATAGGTACGACAAAGCCTCCAAGTATTCCAGTCTATCCTAAACTGTGTGATGTTATGCATTATGATTCATTTATTCGCCCTTACTCAATGAGCAAAAATGATGAGTTTAGAATGATCATTTTAAGTAGTTGATCAACTTGACATGTACACAATAAATCGTCTTTAACTTTTGATTTAGAGCTCAAAATGATATGAATCCAACACCCACGTTAAGTTAGCTCAATTTACTATAAACATTTGAGACTTAAAGAGCTATTACAAAGCCTCCAAGTAATCAAATGTATCCCCAACGACATGATTCCATGCATTTTGTTTCATTTATAAGCCTTTACTCAAGGAGCAACAATGATCATTTTAATGAACATTTTAATTGGCCTGTCAACTTGACATGTTCGCATTAAATCGTTCTTAACTTTGATTTACAGTTGAGAATGACACTAACCCAATGCCCACGTTAAGCTAGCTCAATTTTTTCTATATTGTGACAAAATTTAAAACCGAAATAGCTACGAAAAAGGGTCCAAGTAATCTAATGTATCCCAAACTGTGTGATGCAATCCATTATGCTTCATTTATAAGCGTTTACTCAAGGAGCACCAATAATCAGTTTGGAAAGATCATTTTAACTGGCCGATCAACTTGAAATCTCCCCACTAAATAGTCTGTAACTTTTTATTTATAGCTCAAACTGACATGAATCCAATGCCCACGTCAAGCTAGCTCATTTTTCTATATTGTGACAATATTTGAGACTTAAAGAACTACTACAAAGCTTTCAAGTCATCCAATGTATGCCAAAATGCGTGAAGCCATGCATTATGCATAATTTCTAAGCCTTTAATCACGGAGCACCAATGATATGTTTAGATTTATAATTTTAACTGGCCGATCAATTTGACATGTCTACACTAAATCATCAGTTACTTTGTATTTAGAGTTCAGAATGACACGAATCCAATGCACACGTTAAACTAGCTCAATTTTCTATATTGTGACAAAATTTTGATCCGAAATAGGTATGACAATGCCTCCAAGTAATCTAGTCTATCTCAAACTGCGTGATGTTATGCATTATGCTTCATTTATTCGCCTTTACTCAATGAGCAAAAATGATGAGTTTAAAATGATCAATTAAAGTAGCTGATCAACTGACATGTCCACAGTAAATCGTCTTTAACTTTTGATTTAGAGCTCAAAATGATATGAATTCATTCCCCACATTAAACTTACTCAATTTTCCATATTATGACAACATTTGAGTTTGAAAGAGCTGCGACAAAGCCTCCAAGTAGTCCAATGTATCCCAAATTGTGTGATGCCATGCATTATGCTTCATTTATAAGCCTTTACTCAAGGAGCAGCAATGATCACTTTAGAATGATCATTTTAATTGCCAATCAACTTGACATGTCCACACTAAATCGTCCTATCTTTTGATTTAGAGCTATGAATGACACGAAGGCAATGCCCGCGATAAGCTAACTCAATTATCTATATTGTGACACAATTTAAAACCAAAATAGCTACGATAAAGCCTCCAAGTAATCCAATGTATCCCAAACTGCATGACCCCATGAATTATGCTTCATTTATTCGCCCTTACTCAAAGAGAAAAGATGATCAGTTTAGAACGATCAATATAACTAGTTGATCAACTTGACATGTGTGCACTAAATCGTCTTTAACTTTTGATTAAGAGCTCGAAATGATATGAATCCAACACCCACGTTAAGCTAAGTCAATTTTCTATATTGTGACAATATTTGAGACTGAAAGAGCTACGACAAAGCTTACAAGTAATCCAATGTATCCTAAACTGTGTGATGTCATGCATTGTGCTTCATTTATAAGCCTTTAATCATGGAGCACCAATGATATGTTTAGAATGAACATTTTAACTGGTCGATCAACTTGACATGTTCACTCTAAATCGTCCATAACTTTTTATTTAGAGTTCAGAATGACACGAATCCAACACCCAATTTAAGCTCACTCAATTTTCTATACTGTGACAAAATTTAAACTGAAATAGATAAGACAGAGCCTCCAAGTAATCCAATCTATCCCAAGTGCTTGATGTTATGAATTGTGCTTCATTTATAAGCCCTTACTCAAGGAGCAAAAATGATCAGTTTAATGATGATTTTAAGTAGCTGATCAAGTTGACATGTGGGCACTAAATCGTCATTAACTTTTGATTTAGAGCTCAAAATGATATGAATCCAACGTCCACATTAAAATGATGTGACAACATTTGAGAGTGAAAGAACCACTACAAAGCCTCCAAGTAATTCAATGTATCCCAAACTGCGTGATGCCATACATTATGCTTCATTTATAAGCCTTTAATCAAGGAGCACCAATGATCAATTTACAATGATCATTTTCACTTGCTGATCAACTTGACATTTCCACACTAAATCGTTCGTAACTTTTGATTTAGAGGTCAAAATGACAGGAATCCAACACCCCCGTTAAGCTAGCTCAAGATTTTATATTGTGATAAAATTTAAAACCGAACTAGCTACGACAAAGCCTTCAGGTGAGCTAATCTATCCTAAACTGTGTGATGCCATGCATTATTTATTAGCCTTTACTTCAGGGGCACCATCGATCAGTTTAGAATAATCATTTGGACTAGCTGATCAACTTACATGTCCACACTTAATTGTCTTTAACTTTTGAGTAAGAGCTCAAAATGACATCTGTCCAACATCCACGTTAATCTAGCTGAATTTTCCATATTGTGACATCATTTGAGATTGAAAGAGCTATGAAAATGCGTTCAAGTAATCCAATGTATCCCAAAGTTCGTGATCCCATGCACTTCATTTATAAGACTTTAATCAAGCAGCACCAATAATCAGTTTAGAATGATCAATTTAACTGGCCGATCAACTTGACATATCCGCAATAAATTGTCCGTAACTTTTGATTCACAATTCAGAGCGACAAGAACCCAACGCCACGTTAAGATAGCTGAATTTTCCATATTGTGACAACATTTAAGATTGAAAGAGCTAAGACAAAGCTCCAAAGTAATCCAATGTATCCCAAACTGCGTAATGACATGAATTATGCTTTATTTATAAGCCTTTACACAAAGAGCACCAATGATCATTTTAGAATGATCATTTTAACTGGCCGATCAACTTGATATGTCCGCACTAAATCATTCATAACTTTTGATTTAGAGTTCAAAATGACACGAATCCAATGCCCACATTAAGCTAGCTCAATTTTCAATATTGTGAGAATATTTGAGACTAAAAGAGCTATGAATAAGTCTCCATGTAATCCAATGTATCCCAAACTGCGTGATACCATGAATTATGCTTCATTTATAAGCCTTTACAAAATGAGCACCAATGATGAGTTTATAATGATCATTTTAACTGGTTGATCAACTTGACATGTCCGCAATAAATCGTCCGTAGTTTTTGATTCAGAGTTTAGAAGGACACGAATAAGACGCCATGTTAAGCTAGCTTAATTTTCCATATTATGACAACATTTGAGTAAAGCCTCAAAGTAATCCAATGTATTCCAAACTGTGTGATGCCATGTATTATACTTCATTTAACTGGCCGATTATACTTCATTTAACTGGCCGATTATACTTCAGTTTAGAATGATCATTTTAACTGGCCGATCAACTTGACATGTCCGCACGAAATCATCTGAAATTTTTGATTCAAAGTTCAGAATGACACAAATCCAACGCCTACGTTAAGCTAGCTCAATTTTCTATATTGTGAGAACATTTTAGACTTAAAGAGCTACGACAAAGCCTCCAAGTAATCCAATGTATCCCAAACTGCGTGATGTCATGCATTATGCTTCATTAATAAGGCTTTATTCAAGGAGCATCAATTATCAGTTTAAAATGATCATTTTAAGTGGCCGATCAACTTGACATGTCCACACTAAATCTTCCATAACTTTTGATTTAGAGTTCAAAATGACACGAATCCAACGCCCATGTTAAGCTAGCTCAATTTTTTGTATTGTGACAAAATTTAAACTGAGATAACTACTCCAAAGCTTTGAAGTAATCCAATCTATCCCAAACTGCGTGATGCCATGCATTATGTTTCGTTTGTTAGCCTTTACTCAAGGCGCACCAATTATCAGTTTAGAATGATCATTTACACTAGCTGATCAAGTAACATGTCCGCAATCAATCGTCTTTAACTTTTTATTTAGAGCTGAAAATGACATGAGTCCAATGCCTATGTTAAGCTAGCTCAATTTTCCATATTGTGACAACATTTGAGACTGAATTTTAGATGTTAGCTTTGGATTTCTTGAACCGGTTTGGCTTGAGATGAGGATGAAATATCCAGCACTTGTCATTGATCTGGACATTCCTCTTACAATGTTCACACATTACACTCTTCCTATCCTCTTGCTTAAACAC
This sequence comes from Pugionium cornutum, assembly GCA_018901935.1. Classification (NCBI taxonomy): domain Eukaryota; kingdom Viridiplantae; phylum Streptophyta; class Magnoliopsida; order Brassicales; family Brassicaceae; genus Pugionium; species Pugionium cornutum. The sequence continues at coordinate 24,263,727 of CM032165.1, read as the reverse complement.
GCTCTTGTTGGTCATGACTAGTTCTCCTTTTCCACCAAACAAACCAATGTTGCCTTGCTCCTTTTGAATCCTTGAGCACACCTCTTCGAAATCAGGGAATTTTGGTTCTCTTAGGATGGACTTAATCACATACTTAAAGGCAGAATTTAGGCTGAGAAGGAGCCCAAATATCTTGTCTTGTTCCTTCCTTTCATTAAGCACCTTTGGATCCATAAAACGTGGTCTCAACATGTCAAGCTCGGACCATGTTGATTGGAACTTGCCTAGGAACTTTGTGAACTCCATATCCTCTTGGTGTAGATCATTGAGAGCCTTCTTAACCTCATACACACGGCTGAGGTTTGAAACATCGCCATACACCCTCTTGAGAGTCTCCCAAAGAGACTTGGCGGTTTCACAATGTGAATAAGCTTCAAGAATGGGTGGGTCCAATGAATTTTGGAGGAATCCAAGGACTGATTGATCTTCTTGGAACCACCTAGCTTCTTCTTTTCTTGTTGCCTCATCCTTCTTCTCTTTTGGATCGTCTATAGATGGAGTATTATCCTCCAAGATGTGATTCCAAAGTCCTTTGGCACAAATGGCTGTCTTGATGGTTCTTGACCATAATATGTAGTTCAAGCCTTTGAGAACTACTGGTATCACCATAGGGTTCAGGCTGGAACTGATTTGAAATGTATCCTCCATTGTTAGGCTTTGAAGAGTTCAAAGGAGGCAGCTTTTATGGTTGAATAAAACTGTGAGTTTTTAGTTTAAAGGCTGAGATATTTTTGACAGAATTTTAGATTAGAAACTGAGAGATTTGAGTAGAAAAGATAAGAGAATGATCTTATGCTCTGATACCATGAAAGAATATTAAGATTAGAGAGGAGAAATGTGAAAAATTGAACCCAGAAACCCAAAGAAAAGCATGAGAAGATGAGAAATGTCTTAGACTTCTGGAGAATAATCTCCTAAGAGTTCATTCATATATTGAGTCTTTACAGCCTTTTTATAGAGGATTTACAATGTGAACACAAAACAAAAACGAATTTAAACTTGTGGATGAGCTTGAATAGAGGAGGAGCTTGTTGACAACCAATGGGAAGAGAGGGGAGGAGCTGCAAACAGAGTTATGGCCGTTTGGTGTGGGTACCAAGGCTGTGTGCAGCAGTCATGACTGTTTAGTGTGGCTACCAAGGCTGTGTGCAGCATGCACATGTCCTTGTGACTCTGATTCTTCTCCCAAGGCAGCTATATCACCATATTAACCATTTAAAATAATAACTTCCCTCCTTTTCTCCTTTTCCCTTGTTATATAAACTGAATTTCGTTTCCCTCCATGAATTAAATTGCTCACACTTGCCTTGTAGGACAAGATAGGTCTTATTTGATTTTCCTATGTCAATACAAAGGTTGTGGATTGAAGGGTCACACAGTAGTTGCGGAAAAACTACTGATTTACCTAAGATAGTAGCTTAGATATTACACACTAAGGCTACTAAATGTTGACTGAAGGATATTACACACCAACAATCAGATTAAGAAGAGAATCACTCTCAAACTTTAGAAAAGAAGCTGTTTTTATTTGAAAAGTGGAATGATCAAGTTTACAACTGAAAGCCCCTATTTATACTATAAGGGGACGTAAATATGAGGAGCCTACAACATTAAATTGGTTACAATTACAAGGGAAGACTTGACCAAAGACCTTGACTTCATTAACTCTTATTTTGACTATGAATGTAGACACTTTTCCCCCCCTTTGATGACGCCAATTTTGAACATTTTTAATTGAACTCCTTTTGATTTTAAACAACAAATTGTGCTGGTTGTAATGTGATTCATTTCCCTCATTAAAAACCTTACCAAGAAAACCCAATGGGAGAAAACTTGGATAAGGGAAAAAGAGTACAAATGGATCACATACCCATTTGTATGCTTTCTTGAGATTGTACTAAAATCAGAGTGCTTTTAGGCACTTCTCCATTCAAGCTCAAGTGAATTTGTTGTGCATTCTCCTTGTTGAGCATGCTGCTGATTGCCTCTTTGCGTTTCTTGGCCTTAGCTCGGGTTAATGGTCCCGCTGGTAGTGCAAGAGCTTCTTCATGTTCCACTAGTTCATTCCTAGCCATGAGCTTCTCCTTTTGTGTGCTTTCCATGCTCGTATCAGTTCTTCTATGAACTTGAAATCTCTAGACACATTTGTCCTGTTGTTGCTCAGATCGTAACACTTATAACCCTTTTGTGTTGTCGAATATCCAAGGAACATACACTTGATGCTCTTTGCCTCCAACTTGTTTCTTAGATCACCTGGAATATACACAAAGCACACACACCAAAGTACACGTAAATGATCAATGGAGGGTTTAGTTTTATTGAGTACCTCAAATGGGGATATGTCTTGCAAGACTTTGGTTGGAATCCGATTGATGAGGTAGCAAGCAACCAAGACTGCATCTCCCCAAAAACTTTTAGGAACATTGGTATGAAACATCATAGATCTTGCTACTTCCATTAAGTGTCGGTTCTTCCGTTCAGCAACTCCATTTTGTTGTGGTGTGTGTGGGCAGCTAGTTTGATGTAGTATTCCATGTTTGTTTAAGTGAGTTTTTAATCTTTGACTTGTGTATTCCCCTCCATTATCTGATCTTAACACTTTGATCTTGGCATTGAATTGATTAGTAACATAATTATGAAAGTTTATAAATGCCTCATAAACCCTATCTTTAGATGGAAGTAATGTAACCCATATATATTTAGATTTCTCCTCTATAAAGGTCACAAAATATTTATTCCTATCTTTAGACATGCAAGGTGAAGTCCAAACATCAGAATGTACTAAATCAAAGCAATGCTCATAAATTGTAGACGATTTAGGGAAAACAACACGACAATGTTTGCCAAGGATACAAGCCTCACAAACTGAGTGATCATAAGCAACATTAGGCATTATTAAGCTTAAAGCACGAGTATGAGGATGTCCTAATCTAGCATGCCATAAGACATCTTTATTAGCAAAAACACATGATTTGAAAGCTAAGGTTTCCGAATTGCTTGGAGGAGTGTCCTCAAGAACATAGAGCTCATCTTGAGTCCCACCACTTCCAAGTATCTTACCACTCTTAATATCGTGAAGTAAACATTGTTAGGTCCAGAAGTAACATTGCAATTCAGGTCTTTAGTAACCCTTTTGACCGAAACTAGGTTAGACTTAAACTTAGGTATAAAGAAAGCAGTACATTCTTTGTGAAATAGTCTTAATTTTCCGGTTCCTTCAATTGGAATACTCTTACCATCAGCTACAGTTACTTGTCCTAGACATGGTTCAATGTTCTTTAACAACCTAGCATTGCTAATCATATGGTGAGAAGCACCCGAATTCACTACCAACTTATGATCCGGTTTATCAAACAATTTATGGGAGTAGAGTGTGATACCGGAGAGTTTTGAGGCATAGGCCTTGATGAGATCCTCCAAGTCACTCTTCTTAGCAAACTCCATGGATAAATTCATAGCTAGCTCCCCTCCTTGATTGGATGAACTTGCTGGTTCAGTCACAACCTTTTGAGAGATGTTAGACTTTGAATCCTTGAACCGGTTTGGCTTAAGATGAGGATGAAGTATGTAGCACTTGTCCATGATGTGGCCATTCCTCTTACAATGTTCACACATCACACTCTTCCTATCCTCTTGCTTAAACACGCTCTTGTTGGCCATGACTAGTTCTTCTTTTCCACCAAACAAACGAATGTTGCCTTGCTCCTTCTGAATCCTTGAGCAAACCACTTCAAAATCAGGGAGTTTTGGCTCTCTTAGGATGGACTTAATCACATCCTTAAAGGCTTGATTTAGGTTGAGAAGAAGCCCAAATATCTTGTCTTGTTCCTTCCTTTCATTAAGCACCTTTGGATCCATAGAACTTGGTCTCAACATGTCAAGCTCGGACCATGTTGATTGGAACTTGCCTAAGAACTTTGTGAACTCCATATCCTCTTGGTGTAGATCATTGAGAGTCTTCTTAACCTCATACACATGGCTGAGGTTTGAAACATCCCCATACACCCTCTTGAGAGTGTCCCAAAGAGACTTGGAGGTTTCACAATGTGAATAAGCTTCAAGAATGGATGGGTCCAATGAATTTTGGAGGAATCCAAGGACTGATTGATCTTCTTGGAACCACATAGCTTCTTCTTTTCTTGTTGCCTCATCCTTCTTCTCCTTTGGATCATCAATAGATGGAGTATTATCCTCCAAGATGTAATTCCAAAGTCCTTTGCCACAAATGGCTGTCTTGATGGTTCTTGACCATAATGTGTAGTTCAAGCCTTTGAGAACTACTGCTATCACCGTAGGTTTCAGGCTGGAACTGATTTGAACTGTATCCTCCATTGTTAGGCTTTGAAAAGCTGAAGGGAGACAGCTTTTATGGTTGAATAAAACTGTGAGTTTTTAGTTTAAAGGCTGACAGATTTTTGACAGAATTTTAGATTAGAAACTGAGAAATTTGAGTACAAAATATAAGAAAATGATCTTATGCTCTGATACCATGAAAAAATATTGAGATTAGAAAGGAGAAATGTGAAGAATTGAATCCAGAAACTCAAAGAAAAGCATGAGAAGATGAGAAAATGTCTTAGACTTCTGGAGAAGAATCTCCTAAGAGTTTCTACATACATTGAGTATTTACAGCCTTTTATAGAGGATTTACAATGTGAACACAACAGAAAACGAATTCAAACTTGTGGATGAGCTTGAATATTGGAGGAGCTTGTCAACAACCAATGAGAAGAGAGGGGAAGAGCTGCAGACGGTCTCATGAACGTTTGGTGTGCTTACCAAGGCTGTGTGCAGCAGACATGAGTGTTTGGTGTGGTTACCAAGACTGCGTGCAACATGGACATGTCCTTTTCACCTTGATTCTTCTCCAAAGGCAGCTATTTAACCATTTTAACCATGTGGTTATTCAAACTTAATTTTTGTTCTCACACTTGCCTTGTAGGTCAAGATAGGTCTTATTTAATTTTCCTATGTCAATAAAAAGCCTCCAAGTAATCCAATCTATCTAAAACTGTGTGATGCCATGCATTATGCTTCATTTATAAGCCTTTCCTCAAACAGCATCAATGATCAGTTTAGAATGATGATTTAAACTAGCTGATCAACTTGATATGTCTGCACTAAATCGTCTTTAAATATTGAATTAGAGCTCAAAATAACATAAATCTAATGCCTACGTTAAGCTAGTTCAATTTTCCATATTGTGACAACATTTCAGACTGAAAGAGCTATGACAAAGCCTCCAAGTAAATCAATGTATCCCAAATTGTGTGATGCCATGCATTATGCTTAATTTATAAGCCTTTACCCAAGGAGCACCAATGGTCAGTTTAGAATGATCATTTTAACTAACTGCTCAACTTGACGTGTCCACACTAAATTCTACTTAACTTTTCATTTAGAGCTCAATATGACATGAATCCAATGCCCACGTTAAACTAGCTTGATTTTTCATATTGTTACAACATTTGAGACTGAAAGAGCTAGACAAAGCCTCAAAGTAATGCAATCTATCCCAAATTGTATGATGTCATGCATTATGCTTCATTTATAAGCCTTTACTCAAGGAGCACCAATGATCAATTTAGAATGATCATTTTAACTAACTGATAATTTTCACATGTCCACACTAAATTGTTCGTAACTTTTGATTTAGAGTTCAAAATGTAAAGAATCTAATGCGTACTTTAAGCTAGCTCAATTTTCTATATAGTGACAAAATTTAAATTCGAAATAGCTACACAAAGCTTCTAAGAAATCCAATCTATCCCAAAATGTGTGATGCCATGCATTATGATTCATTTATAAGCCTTTACTCAAGGAGAACCAATAATCAGGTTTAGAATGATCATTTTAACTAGCTGATCAACTTGACATGTCCGCACTAAATCGTCTTTAACTTTTGATTTAGAGTGGAAAATGACATGAATCCAACACCCACTTTAAGCTAGCTCAGTTTTCAATATTGTGACAACATTTGAGATCGAAAGAGCTAGACAGAGCGAATTAATACAATCTATCCCAAACCACATGATTTCATGCATTATGTTTCATTTATAAGCCTTTACTGTAGCAGCACCAATGATCAGTTTAGAATGATCATTCTAACTGGCCCGTAATTTCACATGTCCACAGTAAATCGTTCGTAACTTTTGGTTTAGAGTTCCGAATGACACAAATCCAACGCCGACGTTAAGGTAGCTTAATTTTCTATATTGTGACAAATTTAAATCCCAAATACATACGACAAAGCCTCCAAGAATCCAATCTATCCCAAAATATGTGATGCCAATAATTATGTTTCATTTTACAAGCCTTTAATCAAGGAACATCAATGATCCATTTAGAATGGCTATTTGACTAACTGATAAAGTTAACATGTGTGCACTAAATTGTATTTAACTTTTAATTTAGAGCTCAAAATAACATGAATCTAATGCCCACATTAAGCTAACTCAATTTTCCATATTGTGAGAAAATTTCAAACTGAAAGTGAAAGAATATTGAGATTATAGAGGAGAAATGTGAAGAATTGAATCTGGAAACTCAAAGAGAAGTATGAGAAGTATGAGAAATGTCTTAGACTTATGGAGAAGAATCTCCTAAGAGTGTATTCATACATTGAGTCATTACAGCCCTTTTATAGAGGATTTACAATGTGAACACAAAAGAAAACGAATTCAAACTTGTGGATGAGCTTGAATAGAGGAGGAGCTTGTCAACAACCAATGGGAAGAGAGGGGAAGAGCTGCAGACTGTATCATGAACGTTTTGTGTGGTTACCAAGGATGTGTGCAGCAGGCATGACTGTTTGGTGTGGTTACCAAGACTGTGTGCAGCGTGGACATGTCCTTTTCACCTTGATTCTTCTCCCAAGGTAGCTATTTAACCATTTTAACCATGTGGTTAATAATAACTCCCTCCTTTTTCATTTCCCTTGTTATTCAAACTGAATTTTCGTGCTCACACTTGCCTTGTAGGTCACGATAGGTCTTATTTTATTTTCTTATGTCAATACTCTCCCTCAAGCTAAAGACTTTGGAATCACCCTAAACTCTTAAGCTTGGGAACCCAAGGCAACACCTCATTAAAAACCTTACTAAGGAAAACCACTTGGGACAAAACCTTAATAAGGGAAAAAGAGTGTGTTGCTCTTGGATTAGGAGACCTTTGATCATGGATGTGATAAATCAACAAGCCGAAGTTTGCTAAAGATGTTCTTGCAAACATTGAGACTTGCTGCCTTTGTGAAGATGTCAGCTAGTTGGTCTTCACTCCTTGTATAACATGGCAGAATGGTTCCATCTTGAACTTTCTCCCTAACCTTATGGCAATCGATCTCTATGTGCTTGGTCCTCTCGTGAAACACTGAGTTTGAAGCAATGTGAATGGCTGCCTGATTATCACAATGGAAGGTAATTGGCCCTGGTTGTTCAATACCAAAATCTTTCAAGAGCGCTTTGAGCCAAGTTACTTCATTTGTCAGCTTCCTCATTGCCCTATATTCTGCTTCAACACTAGAACATGATACCACCTTCTGCTTCTTAGTCTTCCAGGTGACTAAGTTCCCACCAATGAAGGTGCAATACCCAGTGGTTGATTTCCTATCGACCCTATCACCAGCCCAATCCGCATCACAATATCCGACAATCTCAGTGTTCCCATTCTTGCCCATCCATATGCCTTGACCAGGAGATCCTTTGATGTATCTAAGGATCCTTTCTACCATGCTCCAATGATATACAGTAGGTTTTTGCATATGTTGACTCACTTGATTCACAGCAAAACACAAGTCTGGTCGTGTGAGGGTGAGGTAGATCAGCTTCCCAACTAGTCTCCTATACTGAGAAACATCCTTAAATAACTCATCAGCTTTCTCCCCCTTTCCGTTGACCTTGTAGCCATCTTCAAGAGGAGTTTTGGCCGGTTTAGCCCCAAGCTTTCCCGTGTTTGTCAACAGATCAAGAGCATACTTTCTTTGGGATAGAAAGAGCCCTTCCTGAGACTGACACACTTCAATACCCAAGAAGTACTTCAACTCTCCAAGATCCTTAATGTCAAATGATCTGTTTAAGAAGGCCTTTGTGGACTGAATTCCTTCCTTATCATCTCCTGTGATGATAAGGTCATCCACATAAACCAAGACCGCCACGATTCCTTTGGAGTTTTGACGAGTGAACAAAGTATGATCTGAATGGGATTTCCTAAACCCATTATCAGTAAGTGTGGAGCTTAATTTCTGATACCAGGCCCTTGGTGACTGCTTCAACCCATATATTGCCTTCCTAAGTCTTAGAACCTGTCCCTCTTTGCAAAGATCTTCAAGGCCTGGTGGTGGAGTCATATACACTTCCTCTTCAAGTTCTCCTTGTAGGAATGCGTTCTTGACATCCATTTGCCATAAGCCCCAAGTCAGATTCATAGCTAGTGAAAGAACAACCCTTACAGTGTGTAGCTTAGCCACCGGTGCAAATGTATCAGTATAGTCCTCTCCATATGTCTGAGTGAAACCTCTAGCAACTAGACGTGCCTTGTACCTTTCTATGTCCCCATTGCTCTTATACTTGATGGTGAACACCCACTTGGAACTCACAGCCTTCTTGCCTTTGGGAAGTTCTTGTATATCCCATGTATGATTCCTTTCCATAGCTTCCTTCTCATCTCTTACTGCATCTAACCATTCTTTCTTGCTCTTAGCTTCTTCATAAGGCCTTGGAATCTGACTTTGTTCAATCTTTCCAAGGAATGCTTATTGACTAGATGGCAAGAGGTCAAGGGAACAAACAGCTTTTATGGGATGAGCCACGGCCTGGTTGTTGTAGAAGACCCTAGTGTTTACCCAATTGGATGGGTCTTTCCTAAGTCTAGTACTCCTCCTTAAATGCTGAACAGGTGGTGCAGCCTCCTCTACAACCGTTTCCTCTTCCATTTGGTGAATAGGTTCCTCTATACCCACTTCCAAGTCGTCTTGTTCTTGGTTTTGGGCCATAGCTTCTTCTTGGATTGGAGTTGGTTCTTGAGTTACCACCCCTTGTTCATTCTCTTGGGTATCTTGTGAACTACTTGAGCTTCTTGCTTCTTCGTGTCTTGAATCCTTTGGCAGATCATTTCCCAAATGATTCAAGAGAAACCTCAAACTCGTAGCCAAATCAGAAGGTGACCTTGAGAGATCCTTCAATCCTTCCCAATCTTTCTGATCATAATAGCTTCGTTCTTCTATGAACTTGACATCTCTAGACACATATGTCTTGCTGTTGCTTGGATCATAGCACTTATAACCCTTTTGTGTTGTCGAATATCCAAGGAACATACACTTGATGCTCTTTGCCTCCAACTTGTTTCTTAGATCACCTGGAATATACACAAAGCACACACACCAAAGTACACGTAAATGATCAATGGAGGGTTTAGTTTTATTGAGTACCTCAAATGGGGATATGTCTTGCAAGACTTTGGTTGGAATCCGATTGATGAGGTAGCAAGCAACCAAGACTGCATCTCCCCAAAAACTTTTAGGAACATTGGTATGAAACATCATGGATCTTGCTACATCCATTAAGTGTCGGTTCTTCCTTTCAGCAACTCCATTTTGTTGTAGTGTGTGTGGGCAGCTACTTTGATGTAGTATTCCATGTTTGTTTAAGTGAGCTTTGAATCTTTGACTTGTGTATTCCCCTCCATTATCTGATCTTAACACTTTGATATTGGCATTGAATTGATTAGTAACGTAATAATGAAAGTTTTTATAAATGCCTCATAAACCCTATCTTTAGATGGAAGTAATGTAACCCATGTATGTTTCGATTTCTCATCTATAAAGGTCATAAAGTATTTATTCCTATCTGTAGACATGCAAGGTGAGGTCCAAACATCGGAATGTACTAAATCAAAGCAATGCTCATAAATTGTAGACGATTTAGGGAAAACAACACGAAAATGTTTGCCAAGGATACAAGCCTCACAAACTGAGTGATCATAAGCGACATTAGGAATTATTAAGCTTAAGGCACGAGCATGAGGATGTCCTAATCTAGCATGCCATGTGACATCTTTATTAGCAAAAACACAGGATTTGAAAGCTAAGGAATCCAAATTGCTTGGAGGAGTGTCTTCAAGAACATAGAGCTCATCTTGAGTTCCACCACCTCCAAGTATCTTACCACTCTTAATATCCTGAAAGTAAACATTGTTAGGCCCAAATGTAACATTGCAATTGAGGTCTTTAGTAGCCCTTTTGACAGAAACTAGATTAGACTTAAATTTAGGTACAAAGAAAGCATTAGTTTCTTTGTCAAATAGTCTTAATTTTCAGGTTCCTTCAATTGGAATACCCTTACCATCAGCTATAGGTACTTGTCCTAGACATGGTTCAATGTTCTTTAACAACCTAGCATTGCTAATCATATGGTGAGAAGCACCTGAATCCACTACCAACTTATGATATGGTTTATCAAGCAATTTATGGGAGTAGAGTGTGATACCGGAGAGTTTTGAGGCATAGGCCTTGATGAGATCCTCGAAGTCACTCTTCTTAACATACTCCATGGATACATTCATAGCTAGCTCCCCTCCTTGGTTGGATGAACTTGCTGGTTCAGTCACAACCTTTTGAGAGATGTTAGCCTTTGAATCCTTGAACCGGTTTGGCTTGAGATGAGGATGAAGTATCCAGCACTTGTCCTTGATGTGGCCATTCCTCTTACAATGCTCACACATCACGCTCTTCCTATCCTCTTGCTTAAACACGCTTTTGTTGGCCATGACTAGTTCTCCTTTACAACCAAACAAACCAATGTTGCCTTGCTCCTTTTGAATCCGTGAGCACACCTCTTCGAAATCAGGGAGTTTTGGCTCTCTCAGGATGGACTTAATCACATCCTTAAAGGCTGGATTTAGGTTGAGAAGGAGCCCAAATATCTTGTCTTGTTCCTTCCTTTCATTAAGCACCTTTGGATCCATAGAACTTGGTCTCAACATGTCAAGCTCGGACCATGTTGACTGGAACTTGCCTAGGAATTTTGTGAACTCCATATCCTCTTGGTGTAGATCATTGAGAGCCTTCTTAACCTTATACACACGGCTGAGGTTTGAAACATCCCCATACACCCTCTTGAGAGTGTCCCAAAGAGACTTGGCGGTTTCACAATGTGAATAAGCTTCAAGAATGGATGGGTGCAATGAATTTTGGAAGAATCCAAGGACTGATTGATCTTCTTGGAACCACCTAGCTTCTTCTTTTCTTGTTGCCACATCCTTTTTCTCCTTTGGATCATCTATAGATGGAGTATTATCCTCCAAGATGTGATTCCAAAGTCCTTTGCCACAAATGGCTGTCTTGATGGTTCTTGACCATAATATGTAGTTCAAGCCTTTGAGAACTACTGGTATCACCGTAGGTTTTAGGCTGGAACTGATTTGAACTGTATCCTCCATTGTTAGGCTTTGAAGAGCTCAAAGGAAGCAGCTTTTATGGTTGAATAAAAACGTGAATTTTTAGTTTAAGGCCTGAGAGATTTTTGAAAGAATTGTAGATTAGAAACTGAGATATTTGAGTAGAAAAGATAAGAGAGTGATCTTATGCTCTGATACCATGAAAGAATATTGAGATTATAGAGGAGAAATGTGAAGAATTGAATCTGGAAACTCAAAGAGAAGTATGAGAAGTATGAGAAGTATGAGAATTGTCTTAGACTTATGGAGAAGAATCTTCTAAGAGTGTATTCATACATTGAGTCTTTACAGCCCTTTTATAGAGGATTTACAATGTGAACACGAAGAAAACGAATTCAAACTTGTGGATGAGCTTGAATAGAGGAGGAGCTTGTCAACAACCAATGGGAAGAGAGGGGAAGAGCTGTAGACTGTATCATGAACGTTTGGTGTGGTTACCAAGGCTGTGTGCAGCAGGCATGACTGTTTGGTGTGGTTACCAAGACTGTGTGCAGCATGGACATGTCCTTTTCACCTTGATTCTTCTCCCAAGGTAGCTATTTAACCATTTTAACCATGTGGTTAATAATAACTCCCTCCTTTTTCATTTCCCTTGTTATTCAAACTGAATTTTCGTGCTCACACTTGCTTTGTAGGTCAAGCTAGGTCTTATTTGATTTTCCTATGTCAATAGAAAGATCTACGACAAAGCCTCAAAGTAAATCAATGTATCCCAAACTGCTTGTTATGCTTCATTTATAAGCCTTTACCCAAGGAGCACCAATGATTAGTTTAGAATGATCATTTTAACTATCTGCTCGACTTGACATGTCCACACTAAATTCTCCTTAAATTTTCATTTAGAGCTTGATATGAGATGAATCTAACGTCCACGTTAAATTAGCTCAATTTTCGATATTGTGACAACATTTGAGAGTGAAAGAGCTAGACAAAGCCTAAAGTAATGCAATCTATCTCAAACTACGTGATATCATGCATTATGCTTCATTATAAGCCTTTTTTCAAGGAATACCAATGATCAGTTTAGAATAATCATTTTAACAGGCCAATCAATTTGACATGTCCACACTAAATCGGGCGTAAGTTTTGAATTAGATTTCAGAATGACACACGAATCCAACGCCCACGTTAATGTATCTCAATTTTCTATATTGTGACAAAATTTTAGACAGAAATAGCTTTGACGAAGCCTCCAAGTAATCCAATCTACCCAAAAATACGTGATGTCTTCCATTCTAAGAGAACCAAAAGTCCCTGATTTTGAAGAGAACCAAAAGTCCCTGATTTCGAAGAGGTGTGCTCATGGATTCAGAAGGAGCAAGGCAACGTTCGTTTGTTTGGTGGAAAAGGAGAACTAGTCATGGCCAACAAGAGCGTGTTTAAGCAAGAGGATAGGAAGAGTGTGATGTGTGAACTTTGTAAGAGGAATGGCCATATCAAGGACAAGTGCTGGATACTTCATCCTCATCTCAAGCCAAACCGGTTCAAGGATTCAAAGGCTAACATCTCTCAGAAGGTTGTGACTGAACCGGCAAGTTCATCCAACCAAGGAGGGGAGCTAGCTCTGAATGTATCCATGGAGTATGCTAAGAAGAATGACTTGGAGGATCTCATCAAGGCCTATGCCTCAAAACTCTCCGGTATCACACTCTACTCCCATAAATTGCTTGATAAACCATATCATAAGTTGGTAGTGGATTCAGGTGCTTCTCACCATATGATTAGCAATGCTAGGTTGTTAAAGAACATTGAACCATGTCTAGGACAAGTACCTATAGCTGATGGTAAGGGTATTCCAATTGAAGGAACCTGAAAATTAAGACTATTTGACAAAGAAACTAATGCTTTCTTTGTACCTAAATTTAAGTCTAATCTAGTTTCTGTCAAAAGGGCTACTAAAGACCTCAATTGCAATGTTACATTTGGGCCTAACAATGTTTACTTTCAGGATATTAAGAGTGGTAAGATACTTGGAGGTGGTGGAACTCAAGATGAGCTCTATGTTCTTGAAGACACTCCTCCAAGCAATTTGGATTCCTTAGCTTTCAAATCCTGTGTTTTTGCTAATAAAGATGTCACATGGCATGCTAGATTAGGACATCCTCATGCTCGTGCCTTAAGCTTAATAATTCCTAATGTCGCTTATGATCACTCAGTTTGTGAGGCTTGTATCCTTGGCAAACATTTTCGTGTTGTTTTCCCTAAATCGTCTACAATTTATGAGCATTGCTTTGATTTAGTACATTCCGATGTTTGGACCTCACCTTGCATGTCTACAGATAGGAATAAATACTTTATGACCTTTATAGATGAGAAATCGAAACATACATGGGTTACATTACTTCCATCTAAAGATAGGGTTTATGAGGCATTTATAAACTTTCATAATTATGTTACTAATCAATTCAATGCCAAGATCAAAGTGTTAAGATCAGATAATGGAGGGGAATACACAAGTCAAAGATTCAAAGCTCACTTAAACAAACATGGAATACTACATCAAACTAGCTGCCCCCACACACCACAACAAAATGGAGTTGCTGAAAGGAAGAACCGACACTTAATGGAAGTAGCAAGATCCATGATGTTTCATACCAATGTTCCTAAAAGTTTTTGGGGAGATGCAGTCTTGGTTGCTTGCTACCTCATCAATCGGATTCCAACCAAAGTCTTGCAAGACATATCCTCATTTGAGGTACTCAATAAAACTAAACCCTCCATTGATCATTTACGTGTATTTGGGTGTGTGTGCTTTGTGTATGTTCCAGGTGATCTAAGAAACAAGTTGGAGGCAAAGAGCATCAAGTGTATGTTCCTTGGATATTCGACAACACAGAAGGGTTATAAGTGCTATGATCCGAGCAACAACAGGACATATGTGTCTAGAGATGTCAAGTTCATAGAAGAACGAAGCTATTATGATCAGAAAGATTGGGAAGGATTGAAGGATCTCTCAAGGTCACCTTCTGATTTGGCTAAGAGTTTGAGGTTTCTCTTGAATCATTTGGGAGATGATGTGCCAAAGGATTCAAGACAAGAAGAAGCAAGAACCCCAAGTAGTTCACAAGATACCCAAGAGAATGAACAAGGGGTGGTAACTCAAGAACCAACTCCAATCCAAGAAGAAGCTATGGCCCAAAACCAAGAACAAGACGACTTGGAAGTGGGTATAGAGGAACCTATTCACCAAATGGAAGAGGAAACGGTTGTAGAGGAGGCTGAACCACCTGTTCAGCAACTAAGGAGGAGTACTAGACTTAGGAAAGACCCATCCAATTGGGTAAACACTAGGGTCTTCTACAACAACCAGGCTGTGGCGCATCCCATACAAGCTGTTTGTTCCCTTGACCTCTTGCCATCTAGTCATCAAGCATTCCTTGGAAAGATTGAACAAATTCAGATTCCAAGGACTTATGAAGAAGCTAAGAGCAAGAAAGAATGGTTAGATGTAGTAAGAGATGAGAAGGGAGCTATGGAAAGGAATCATACATGGGATATACAAGAACTTCCCAATGGCAAGAAGGCTGTAAGTTCCAAGTGGGTGTTCACCATCAAGTACAAGAGCAATGGGGACATAGAAAGGTACAAGGCACGTCTAGTTGCAAGAGGTTTTACTCAGACATATGGAGAGAACTATACTGATACATTTGCACCGGTACCCACTGTAAGGGTTGTTCTTTCACTAGCTACGAATCTTACTTGGGACTTATGGCAAATGGATGTCAAGAACGCATTCCTACAAGGAAATCTTGAAGAGGAAGTGTATATGACTCCACCACCAGGCCTTGAAGATCTTTGCAAAGAGGGACAGGTTCTACGACTCAGGAAGGCAATATATGGGTTGAAGTAGTCACCAAGGGCCTGGTATTAAGCTCCACACTTACTGAAAATGGGTTCAGAAAGTCCCATTCAAATCATACTTTGTTCACTCGTCAAAACCCCAAAGGAATCGTGGCGGTCTTGGTTTATGTGGATGACCTTATCATCACAGGAGATGATAAGGAAGGAATTCAGTCCACAAAGGCGTTCTTAAACAGAATTCAGTCCACCAAGAGAGGTTCCTTGGATTTTACTTTTTTCCCTATTCTTAGTTTTATCAGAGCCCACTCCAAACCAGGTTGTATCTCAACAAACCCGTTTGAACTCTTTCGTATTCTTGCAAAAACGTTTTGTAACCTTTCGCCTTCTTTTTGCGATTTGTTTTAAAATGTTTCTGGTTTTTTTTCTTGTTTAAATTGATCTTAGATCTTTGAGGAACCTGGAAATTAACTTGAAAATAGATTCGAACCGATTTCTAAAGGACAAAACTTGTGAAACACCCAATCGGCACAGTTGAGGTTCTAAGAAACTATTTTTGTTAATCCGAGTTTATCACCTTTTGTTTGAATATTTTAGAGATTAAAACCTGAATGAAACTTTAAGAATTAATAGAACCAGGAATACCAATTAAAAACTTTTCAAAACGAATCTAAAGTTTTTAGACTCACCCATTTCAAAACCGGAGATCAAAGGGTCTACAACATGCTTTGCTAGGGTTTGTTTTTGTTCTTGCGTCTTTGTTTCAGCGAATTGTTATGTCAGTTTCTGTGTTTTACTTTGAAACTTTTAATGGTTTAGTTGTCTGAATTTTTCAGGTACCATGGTAGGAATCAGCAATAATGGAGAAGAATCCTCAAATTCCAACTAACAACTCCTTGATTCCTTTAAAGCCATGATGGATGAAAGTACGGCAACCATGAGAGCTGAAATAGAAAGATCCATTAATGACCGACTTAGGATAAACCAACCATCTTCTGATACTGAGAAATACTACAGTCACTCATCTAGGTTATAACACCCTAGGAGAAGGCCGCCAAGAGACGACCAACCGCATAGGAATAACCAACCCAATCCTCGTGACCCTTTGGCTGGCCTTAAAATCAAGATTCTCTCTTTCCATAGAACCAATGACCCTGAGGAGTATCTAGAGTGGGAAAAGAAGATAGAAATAGTATTTGATTGTAGGGAATACACTCAGGATATTAAGGTTAGAGTAGCACCAACCGCTTTTAAAGATTATGCCTTAAGTTGGTGGGATCAATTAGTTACTTCTAAGAGAAGGGCTGGGGATTTTCCTATAGATTCGTGGAACAAGATGAAAGTAATCATGAGTAAAAGGTTTATACCTAGCCACTACCATAGGGAACTTCACTTTACGCTTAGAAACCTATCTCAAGGATCTACAACCGCAGAGGAGTACTTTAAGGAGATGGAAACCTTATTGCTTAAGGTTGATGTTCAAGAGGATAGTGAAGCCACTATGTCTAGGTTTATGGGTGGCCTTAATAAGGAAATCATAGATACGCTAGAGGTTCACCATTATGTCGAAATAGAAGAACTTCTCCATAATGCTATCATGTTTGAAAAACAACTTAAGAGGAAAAACCGTAAACCCGAATCTAGTTCTACTAGGTTTAGCCAATCTATGGAGGATAAGTCTAGCAAAGATTACAAGCCTTTCACTAAAACTAAGGTAGAAGATTCGAAACTTAAGGGAATGAATATGGGTGCTAGCACCAAAACTAGGGAAATTCAGTGTTTTAGTGTAAAGGCTTTGGTCACTACTCTACGGAATGTACCAAAAAGAGAACCATAGTTATTAGGGCTAATGGTAAGGTAGAATCAGAGGATTACCATTCGGATGCTGAGTCTTTGGAAAAAAATGTAGACATGCCCCATGCTGTACAACTCTTAGTCACTTGGAGAACTCTAAACTTACAAACTAGGACAGAAAAGAATGAGCAAAGAGAGAACCTATTCCACACTCGATGTCTAGTTAAGAGTAAGGTCTGTACCTTAATGATAGATGGAGGTAGTTGTACCAATGTAGGTAGTGAGATTACGGTAGAGATGTTAGGACTTGAGATTATTAAGAGGTCTAAACCCTATAAGTTGCAATGGCTTAATGATGAGGGTGAGCTAGAAATAGAGAACCAGGTCCTAGTTCCTTTGTACATAGGCAAATATGAAGATGAGGTTTTGTGTGATGTTTTACCCATGGATGCTGGTCACATCTTGTTAGGTAGACCTTGGCAATCAGATAGAAGGGTTATTCATGATGGGTTTACTAGTAGGTACTCATTTGAGTTTAAGGGAAAGAAACATATTTTAGTACCTTTATCCCCACAAGAGGTTCATTTAGATCATATAGCTTTAAAGAAAACCAAAACTCATTCCATACCAAAAAGCAAACCCCAGGCCGACTGCACCGCCAAACCTCAAACCAAGCCACCAGCCAAACAACCAACTAATCTGATGATTAAGTCCAACCCAGGGAGTATGATGAGGATACTAGATCGTCTGGACGGCAAGAAGATCAAAATGGCCAACCAGAAGGCTTGCTTGAGACAGCCGGGCCATTTGGCGCATCTGCCGGGCCAAGCGGTACCACCGGCCCTAGAATCAGCCGGGCCGGGCCGACCAACTTCTCCGGCGGAGAGGCCCGAACCATCAGCCCAACTGGTGGTGACGTGACTAACACCGCCGGCCTAGTTGATAACGCCACCGGCTCACAAATCGATCTGGCAGGCTCCGATTTCAACTCGGCAAGCTCTACACACGGCCCAGCCGGCTCAAGCGATCACATGACCATTTCCACCTCTACACAAGGAGGCTCGGATCAAATCAGTTACCATCTTCAAGGCATGAACCTAGATGAAGTCTCTACACCACTGGTACCACCATGAGCCATGACAAGGAGCAGAACAAAGACACTTTTCCACAAGTTCAGCTTGTTGGTAGACAAGCTCCTAGAAGACCAACGACAAGGAGTATTGGGCCAAGAGTTCATAGATGAATCCAAGGACTTCTCAACATCTCAAAGGACTCTAGAGACTTGGGCTCTTGTGGCAAAATAGGTCAAGGTCCAACACTTCGTAACCCTACTCCAAATAGAAGAGTAAAGCGCGTGTAACAAAGGTCGGCCACCTTCCATTTCTTGTATTTCGACAAGTTTTTTTTATTATTAATAAAGAGAGCACTTTTTCTTAGAGTTTTCCTCTCTAAACTCTATCGCTTAGAAGCCTAGTTGAGATCAGCCCTCCTAGCTTCTAAGTTGGGATTTATCACGAGGTTTTCCATCCCTCATGTGGTTCACTTCACCCCACCACCCAATACCCACAAGAAAACCCCATTCCAGAAACCTAAGACCGAGTTTCTCGCCTATTCTTCTCCAACCAGCCTGCTAGTGTTATGGCCTTGATTCAAGGTTTGTATCATTTTGGTATCAGAGCTTAAGCTCCTAAAACCAGGTTGTTTCTATCCTTTATTTCAGTCTTAATTTAGTTTCTTGAATTAGTTTAGTTCCATTAAAAAAATAAAAAAAAATCATCTAGAACAAACCGAGTGCAATCTATCTGCTATGTGCATCACTAGGGTTTAGATTCATTCTTTTCATTGCATCTTTGGTTTTCCTTTTTTTGATAAAGCATATTTACATTAATTTTAGGTAAAAAAATCAAAAATTAAAAAGAAATCAAAGAAAATCGTCCAAAAATATAGGAAATTTGCATCATTAATTGCTAGATTTGCATCATTTATTGTTAGATCTTTTTCCTTTTTCTCTATTTTTTTCCTTTTCCTTGAAATATCTCCTACTAAAAATTCCTCTACTAAAGAACTCTTAGGAGAAAACTGTCCCTACTTTTTTGTAGCACAGGATGGTTGAAAGAGGACATCAAGACGCTACCGAGGCCATGATGGCCATGTTCACCACACTCCAAACCCAACTCGTATCAATAGGCGAGCGGCTGGAGCGTATGGAAAGGTCAGTGAGATTTCAGGGCATAAGGCACGTGAGGGCTGGACAAGACCCTGCTGAAGGTCCTGACCACCCAAAGACACGGCCAGAACAAGAGGAGCCCCACACGGATGAAGATGAGGGCCAAAAGCCTCACGTCTATCACCCTAGGCCAAGAGGACCTCCACAGCAACCAGAAGCCGAGGGCAATGGCAACGATCCATATGGTCACCACCAGGGACCAAGAATGCCCCCTAGACATCATGAGGAGGGATATGACTATGTCTACAACCGGGTAAACAATCATGATGACAAACTAACACCTCCTAATTTTGCAGGAAAATTAGACCCCGAGGCCTATCTAGATTGGGAAAGGAGGATGGGTCACATCTTCGACCACTACAACCAATCCGGCCCTAGGAGAGTCTCCATGGCAGTAGCACAACTCACGAACAATGCCCTCATCTGGTGGGATCGTGAGGCTTCAGACCGTAGGAGAAGGTGGTTGAGACCCATACACTCTTCGGTCGACATGAAGGATCTCATGAGACAAAGGTTTGTTCCACCTTATTTTCATAGGGATTTGCAACACCGTTTTCGTACTCTAAACAGGGTACAAGATCAGTGGAGCAGTACTATGAGGAGTTTGAAAGACTAAGGAATATGCTGGAGCTCAATGACGATGAAGAAGCATTGATGGCTCAATTCTTGGATGGTTTGCAAGAAAGAATCACTCGAAAAGTGGAGAGACAAATCTATAGTGATTTCAGGGACTTGTTCCACCTTTCTGTCCAGGCTGAACAGCACATCAAGCGTAAGATCCAAGACATACGCAACAGACCTAAGACGCCTTGGGCACCAAGCAATGGCACCAAGCCCGTAGACAAAGGCAAAAGCATAGAGATAGACTCACGGTTCAAGAGCAAGCCTCCTAAACAAACCCGTGACCAGGGAGAGCCCAGTAAGTCTTCTAACCCTCAAAGATCACGTGATATCACTTGTTTTAAACGTAGGGGTCGCGGTAACATCTCAAGGGAGTGCCCAAACAATGAGGTCATGCTAATCACGGAGGCTGGAGAATATGAGTCTCAAGATGAAGAGTATTTCGAACCAGAGGCAGAATATGGAGACATAGAGTACCCTGATGTGGGAGAGGTATTGGTAACAAGACGCATCCTCAGTGCAATGGTAGACCCGTCTGAGACCATTCAAAGGGAATAAATCTTCCACACTCGGTGCACCATCAAGGGCAAGGTATGTAACCTAATCATAGATGGTGGTTCTTGCACTAACCTGGCTAGTGCATATATGGTTGATAAGCTAGGTCTAGAGAAGACAGAGCACCCCCGGCCATATTGACTGAGATGGCTAGATGACAAGGTGGAGCTCAAGATCCATGAGCAAGTAACCGTGCCATTCAGTGTGGGAAGATACCAAGACCAGGTAGTTTGTGACGTGGTACCCATGCAAGCTGGCCATCTTCTTCTATGAAGACCATGGCAATTCGACAAGGAGCCAAGGCATGATGGCCGGACCAATCTATAAACCTTTGTGCATGATAAGAGAAAGGTCAGCCTAGCCCCTCTCACTTCCAGCCCATGTACACGAGTTGCAACTACAAATGAGTAAGTAAAAGAAGCTCATTAAATATAATTTTCTTATTTAACCGAGTCATGTCCGGAGAGCTTTGGCCTCAAAGGAGTTAATGGTACTAATGGTCTTTAAAGAAACTTTTAGTGCCAAAAAAGAACAGGTAGAGCCACCTCCTGAAGTAGCAGCCCTCCACAATAAATTCCAGGATGTATTTTCTAAGGAGATACCAGCAGGCTTGCCTCCTCTACGCGGCATTGAGCACCAGATTGACCTCGTGCCCGGAGCAGGCTTGCCCAATCGATCAGCCTACCGGATGAGTCCAGAGGTGTCCAAAGAACTTGAGAAGCAAGTTAAAGAGCTACTGGAGAAAGGCTATGTTCGAGAGAGCCTCAGTCCATGCGCCATACCAGTATTTCTAGTCCCCAAGAAGGATGGGACTTGGCGTATGTGCCTACACTGCCGAGCCATCGACAACATCACAGTCAAGTACCAGCACCCTATACCATGGCTGGATGACATGCTGGATGAGCTGAGTGAAGCCACGGTCTTCTCTAAGATAGACCTCAAGAGTGGATACCACCAGGTCAGAATGAAAGAAGGTGATGAGTGGAAAACTGCTTTCAAGACAAAGCAAGGGCTCTACGAGTGTACAGTCATGCCATTTGGCTTGACTAGTGCCCCAAGCACCTTTTTGCGTCTTATGAACCAAGTTCTTAGGGTGTACATCAGTAAGTTTTTAGTAGTGTACTTTGATGATATACTTTTTGATAGTAAATGCCTTAGGGAACACCTTACACATCTTGAGATGCTGTTTAAAACCCTTCAACAAGAAGAGCTTTATGCCAATCTCAAGAAGTGCACCATTTGTACTGACGAGATTGTTTTCTTAGGCTTTGTTGTGAGTTCACAGGGACTACAAGTTGATGAGGAAAAGATTTGAGCCATACAAGAGTGGCCAACATCGAGCAACATCAGCCAAGTAAGGAGCTTTCACTGCCAGGCCAGCTTCTACCGGAGATTTGTGCCCAACTTCAGCAGCATTGTGATGAGGTCATCGGCACAACCCCTGGCCAACTTCCCGGCCCGGCCGGCCCAAGGAACACAAAGGCGACCAAATACGCGCAAAAGGATACATGGGTGTATCTTCATGAATCCAAGCTTAACCAAGAAGCGGCCAGAAAAGACCAAACCTGGTCTATAATCCTGACTCACAGAGGACACGTGGCGACATGCAGCTCACCCAAAACAAGGCCAGATCAAGTCATGCACCATACATCAAATTGGAGTTTTCGAAACTTACCATATTTGGAACTTTACATATATGAAAGTCTCCAAACGTTTCTTTGGCGACCAGGAGACTTTTTGGCACTTCTAGGAGTTCCCTTAAGCACTTCTAGAAGCTCAAACACGCCTTGGATCAGGCGGGTCCATCCGTGCCTTCAAATGAACCGATTGGAGCCGTTTATGGCAAGTGAGATGGCCAACTGGTTTAATCACTTGCAAACCAAAACATGGCGTCCAGGAGATATTATTAAGGCCCTAAGGAAGCCCAAAATAAACCTACCATGCACCAGCCACCAGAGGATCAGGCGAATCCCTTTCCTCCAAGACATGCCATATATGGACCGAAGTGCACTTAATGTGTTCAGATTGCAATATCTCTATTCCTTGCAACTTGGACACATGTTACAGACTTTCCAAAGCATCGAGGATGTATCTAGACACCTTACATTCTCCCCAAAGCTCTCAAGATACATGCATCTACACTTTCCTTATTGGCCAAACTAGACATTAATGGCCAACAGCCATATATTTTACATGTATGATTTCCTTTTCTCTTTTTTAGGTTTAGTACCGTTGCTAGTACCACTATATAAGCTCAGCATGACCTCATTGTAAATATAGACAACCATTGAAATAAAAGTTGAATACAAAGTATTTTCTTCAAAGCCTTGTCTTTGAACTTGTTCTTATTCTTTAGAAACTAAGTGTGTGATTCACTTCCTTTCTATTGAAGCCACGACCAGGTTAGTTTGAGAGATTCGAACTCTCTTAGTTCACTTTTGATTGTGTGATTCGATCAAAACCTCCTCATTTTAGTTCCCTTGCCCGCTTAAGCCAAGAGAGATTCTAGGCCTTGCGAGTCACGGCCATACCGCTTGTGAGATTGATATTCAATCTTACATCATTTGGTATCAGAGCTAAAAGCTCCTATCCCAGGTTTTGTTCATCCAACCTTTATCCTTTATCTTTTATGATTTTGTTTAGCTTTTTGTTATTTACATCTTATTGAAAAACCAAAAAAATATATTTGTTCTTATTCTTCATTTGCATTGTTTCTTGTTGATTTTTCTTGTTTCTTGTTGATTTTTCTTCTTTCTTTTGTCTCCTCTCATATAAATCTAAAACCAACTAAAAAAAATGTATTTCATGTTTACTTTTTTCGTTCATCATAAGAAAAAAAACCAAAGATATAAGCATCACTCATTTTGTTATTTTCGAATTTAGTTACTAGTAAAGTTTAAAAAAAAGAGAGATTCGTAGAATATAGTTTTTCGTCCTAAATTAATTTAAAATATCAAAAACCAAAAAAAAATATTGTCTTTTAGTTTGCTTTAAAGTTAGTTTCCAAAAGAAACAAAAACAAAAAACTCAAAATATTTACTTGTGTCGATTTTTCTTTTACTACTACTTACGTGTTAATATCATATATTCACTAGAGTGTAGTTTCCTTATTTGTTGATTTGAACTTGATATCTCTTCTTATTGTCTTGCAAGATACAAAATTTAATGATGGAGCACTATGATGAAGAAGAAGACACCATGAGCATACCACAAACTGATTGTAGTCTAGACAATGACTATGATCAATGCCTAAGGACCAGCGAGTGTGACTATGCAGAAGTGTCATGGAATCAATACTATTTGGAGACTGGTTTTAGGAAGAATCAGATGGAGAAAACCTTGAAACAGAACCACCAGACTATGACCAAGATTTGTCCGATGTAGATGATTACTATGGATATGAAACCTGGCATGAAGACTATTCAGAATATGATTTTGACAATGAAACAGGAGTTGAAGAACTCGAACCAGAGCCACCAGACTAGTATTCCACTGATAGAAGCTGGCCAAAGACAATCACACCTTGCAACTTTGTTGTGTCAAGCCGAGTGCCAACCTACACCACTCCAACTAGATCAAGGAATCGGACAAGTAAGGTATATATTTACAATTCCAAATCTCTAACCTTTTCAGGGTATAACAAGGACCCAGATGAATACCTCCAATGGGAAACCAACATGAAACAATGGCTGCGCTCAAACAATATCCCCAAAGAAGAGAAGCTCTCATATGTCGTTGATATGCTCGTTGGAGATGCCTACAATTGGTGGTTGAAGGAAAATGCACGGACCTTCTACAACAAACCAGTCCTTGATTGGGGAGACCTTAAGGCACGAATATATAGGGAGTTTGTAAAGAAGCACAAAACACGCAGAAACATCACCACACAACCTATGCACCCAACAACATCAAGGAGTGAGATGTCTACACCAAACATGCAGCCCTTTCATAAGCCCAAGCTTGCCTACTGCTCTGAGAATAACAACGTGATTTCAAACACCTTAGAAGGAAAAAAGGTAGCTAAGCCGATGGTCAAACCAAAAATTGACCAGCAAGTTCAAAAGCCTCAAGCCATAACACACATGAAAGCATCAAAGCCATTGCTTGGAATAAACGTTAAGGAAACGCCAGGTAAGTCCTCAAACAATATTAAAATAGATTAAATTATATGCTATAGATGTCAAGAAAGAGGACACTTTGCTAAAACATGCCCAACTAGACAACCAATAACAAGCTTACAAGTAGAACACGAAAATGTTAAGCCTAAAAGTGTTAAGGCAATAAAGGAGCTTCAAATTGAAATTTCCAGTACTAGCATAATGCACTTGTCTTTGCCAAAGGTTGCTGAAATAGGTCTAATAAAGCAAGGATTCCTCAAAGATCAAGAAGACCCTCCTACATTAAACCAATGTTCGGAATCAAGAGGAGACCGTGGAGAACCCAACACCTTTGAGGCAAAGCAAAGCCACCAGCTGCTATGGAAAGGAGTAATTTCTTCCTTTCTTATCAGGGAGCAACCGCCAGATGCACCATGGCCACATCCGAACTATATAAGGGCCATAAACCAAGGTAAAAACCTAAACCCACAAGTAAATCAAGGTATTAGCTTGCCTTTTCTATGTGCAGGCAAAACTGTTTTGAGGGCAAAACATTTCAAAGGGGGAGGGTATGATGAGGTCATCGGCACAACCCCTGGCCAACTTCCCGGCCCAGCCGGCCCAAGGAACACAAAGGCGACCAAATACGCGCAAAAGGATACATGGGTGTATCTTCATGAATCCAAGTTTAACCAAGAAGCGGCCAGCAAATACCAAACCTGGCCTATAATCCTGACTCACAGAGGACACGCGGCAACATGCAGCTCACCCAAAACAAGGCCAGATCAAGTCATGCACCATACATCAAATTGGAGTTTTCGAAACTTACCATATTTGGAACTTTCCTTATATGAAACTCTCCAAACGTTTCTTTGGCGACCAGGAGACGTTTTGGCACTTAATAGGAGTTCCCTTAAGCACTTCTATAAGCTCAAACACGCCTTGGACCAGGCGGGTCCATCCGTGCCTTCAAATGAACCGATTGGAGCCGGTTATGGCAAGTGAGATGGCCAACTGGTTTAATCACTTGCAAACCAAAACATGGCGTCCAGGAGATATTATTAAGGCCCTAAGGAAGCCCAAAATAAACCTACCACGCACCAGCCACCAGAGGATCAGGCGAATCCCTTTCCTCCAAGACTTGCCATATATGGACCGAAGTGCACTTAATGTGTTCAGGTTGCAATATCTCTATTCCTTGCAACTTGGGCACATATTGAAGACTTTCCAAAGCATCCAGGATGTACCTAGACACATTACATTCGCCCCAAAGCTCTCAAGATACAAGCATATACACTTTTCTTGTTGGCCAAACTAGACATTAATGGCCAACAGCCATATATTTTAAATGTATGATTTCCTTTTCTCTTTTTTAGGTTTAGAACCATTGCTAGGAGCACTATATAAGCTCAGCACGACCTCATTGTAAAGATAGACTACCATTGAAATAAAAGATGAATACAAAGTATTTTCTTCAAAGCCTTGTCTTTGAACTTGTTCTTATTCTTTAGAAACTAGTGTGTGATTCACTTCCTTTCTATTGAAGCCACGACCAGGTTATTTTGAGAGATTCAAACTCTCTTGGTTCACTTTTGATTGTGTGATTCGATCAAAACCCCCTCCTTTAAGTTCCCTTGCCCGCTTAAGCCAAGAGAGATTCTAGGCCTTGCGAGTCACGGCCGTACCGCTTGTGAGATTGATATTCAATCTTACATCACATTGCCTCACCATTGACGGTAGTAGTGAAGAAGATTGTGGGGTTTAGCTGGGGAGAAGCTCAAGAGAAGGCATTCCAGGCCTTGAAGGACACCCTCACTCATGCACCAGTGCTAGTCCTGCCCGACTTCAACAAGGCATTTGAGGTGGAGTGTGATGCCTCTAGAATAGGCATAGTGATACAAGCCTCGATTCAAGGGTTGAATGTGCGTGGGCTGTTTGGAGAAGATTAGGTGAGAAACTCAACCTTAGGCTTCTGGATGGGGGTTTTCTGGTTGGTAAAAGATGGAAGAGTGAAGTGAACCACACGAGGGGTGATGAACCTCGTGATAAATCACAAACTTAGAGCTAGGAGGGCTGGTCTCAACTAGGTTCTAAGCGAACAAGTCTCTAGAGAGAATAACTTGTTGAAAGAAAATTCGATCTTTATTAATTATCAAAAACGTTATTGAACTACAATGCTGGAAGGAGCCTTATTAATATGCTCGACAGCTTGACCTTCTAGGGTCGACTCAAAGAAAGAAAAGGAAAGTTTACAAAAGTGCACAAATGGAAAATGTACAAAAGTGCATAACCGAAAAAGGACCTATTCCTAAAATGTCTTTGACTCAAAAATGTAAACTATCTAGATCCTACCTTGCAAAACAGAAAGAGACATATATTCAAATTAAAACTTACCTTACTTACCTCATGGCCAAGAAATGGAAGGTGGCCGTCCTTGTGGCATGCACGCGCCTTGCTCCTAGTCTTCAACTTGGAGTAGGTTTAGGAATCTTTGGGCCCTGACCTCTCTTGCCACTAAAGCCCAAGTCTCCCAAGTCCCTTGCATTGTTGATAATCCTTTGGACTCTTCTTTGCACTTCTGGCCAGCTGTCCTTTGTCGATCATCCTCTAGGAGCTTGTCGACCCATAAGCTGAATTTGTTCAAGAGTGCTCTTGATCTGCTCCTTGTCATTGCTCCTGGTGGCACCACTGGCGTTGAGACTTCCTCTAGATGCATGTCCTGAAGCTGGTAGCTTATTTGGTCCGAGTCTCCTTGTGTAGAAGTTGAAATGCTCGTGTACTCGGTTGGATCGGCTGTACCGGCTGGACTGTGCGAGGTACAAGCCGGAATGCCTTCTGGACCGGCCAAGTTGATCCTGGAGTCGGCGGCATCACCAATGGGACCGGCGGTGTCATCCACGTCGCCACCAGTTGGGCCGGAGGTTTGGGCCTCTCCGCCGGCAGTGCTGATTGGTCCGGTCCTGTTGGTCGAGGGTCCGGCGGTACCGCTTGGGCCGGCAGACGTGCCAAATGGCCTGGCTGTCTCGGGCAACCTTCCTGGTCGGCCAGTGTGGTCTCCTGGCCGGACATACGACCTGATGTCCCCATCACCCCCTCCCTCTTTAGTAGGTTTTGACCTCAAAACTGGTTCATCTGCATGGAAATGGGCTAAGTCAGTTACGTTGAACGTGTTGGACACATTAAACTCACTTGGGAGCTCGATCCGGTAGGCGTTGTTTTTGATCCTCTCCAGCACTCTGAATGGTCCATCTCCTCTTGGTGCTAGCTTGGAACTCCTTAGGTTGGCGAACCTCTCCTACCTTAGGTGTAGCCACACCCAATCGCCTGGTTGAAAGATCACCTCCTTTATTCCCTTGTTAGCATGAGTCACGTACTGCCCGGTCCTCTTCTCCAAATTCTCTGCTACCTTCTAGTGTAACTTTCTTATGAAATCTGCCTTGGATGCTCCATTGAGGTTGGTCATTTCTGCTAGTGGCAGTGGTGTTTGCTCCAATGGGGTGAGAGGGTTGAAGCCGTATACTACTTCAAATGGTGTCTTCTTGGTTGCTGAGTGCATGGCTCGGTTGTAAGCGAACTTTATGAATGGCAGGCACTCCACCCAAGTCTTGAGGTTCTTCTCTAGTGTAGTCCTGAGAAGAGTTGATAGTGTCCGGTTGACAACTTTAGTTTGGCCATCGGTTTGAGGATGGCAGGTGGTAGAGAAGAGTAGCCTCCTTCAAGGGTCCTCATGGCTGACTGAGTCCAACATCTGTCCTATCTTGGTTCTACAAAAGAGGAACTCAAAGAGGCATCAACAGTTTCTTCTGTCATGGCAGAAAGATGCATCTGTTGAAACTGACCAGAACTAGGAGACACCAAACAGAAAACACTCTCTGCAACAAGGAAGGATGATGTGGATGCCTTGAAGTGCTAAGATCACTGGTACTCTGAGATTTTAGAACCTTGATGCTTTTGAGACAAAAAGATGATGAGACATTCATCAGCTTGGTCTAAGCTCCAATGACCTACTTTGGCTCTTTGCCGGACCACAAATGAAGGAAGCAACCAGCATTGCCCACTCTTGGCACACTTGGTGGCATGGATGACACCACCAGTCTCTGGTTTATGTGACTCGATTCACTTGAGTCCAGAAGGCATTCTGGGTGAAATCCAGGGTACAAGATAGGTGAGCATTTCCTTCCACAAAGACTCGGACCAAATGAGCTACCAGCTCCAGGACATGCACCTAGAGGAAGTATCTACACTAGTGGTACCTCAAGGAGCAATGACAAGAAGCAGATCAAGGGCACTCTTCCACAAATTCAGCTTATGGGTCGACAAGCTCCTAGAGGAAGATCGACTAAGGACAATGGGCCAAAAGTGCAAGGAAGAGTCCAATGGCCTCTCAACAACAAAAGGGACATTAGAGACTTGGGCTTTAGTGGCAAGAGAGGTCAGGGCCCAAAGATTCTTAACCCTACTCCAAGTCGAAGACTAGGAGCAAGGCGCGTGCATGCCACAAGGACGACCACCTTCCATTTCTTGGCCATGAGGTAAGTTAAGGTAAGTTTCAATTCGAATATATGCCTCTTTCTGTTTTGCAGGGTAGGATCTAGAATATTTACTTGTATTGAGTCAAAGACATTTTAGGAATAGGTCCTTTTTCGATTATACACTTTTGTATCTTTTCCTTTTGTGCACTTTTGTAAGTTTTCCTTTTGTGCACTTTTGTAAGTTTTCCTTTTCTTATTTGGGTCGACCCTAGAAAGTCAAGCTGTCGAGCATATTAATAAGGCTCCTTCCAGCATTGTAGTTCAACAACCTTTTTGATATTAATAAAGACAGAACTTTTTCCCCAACAAGTTTTCTCTCAAGAATCTTGTGCGCTTAGAACCTAGTTGAAACCAGCCCCCCTAGCTCTAAGTTTGTGATTTATCACGAGGTTCATCACCCCTCGTGTGGTTCACTTCACCGTTCCATCAAATACCAACCCCAAACCCCCTATCCAAGAAGTCTAAGGTCGAGTTTCTCACCTAAACTTCTCCAAACAGCCCACGCGCATACATCCTTGAATCAAGGCTTGTATCAGATTGGTTCGGCCATCATGCCTAGTTTCCTTGTCAAACTGCCATGGCCTTCCTAGCAGAAGATGGCCAGCTTGCATGGGCACCACGTCGCACACGACTTGGTCTTGGTACTTGCCCAAACTGAATGGCACAGTGACTTGCTCATGGATCTTGAGCTTCACTTTGTCATCGAGCCATCTCAGTCTATATGGTCGAGGATGCCTTGTCTTCTCTAGACCTAGCTTATCAACCATGTACGCACTAGCAACATTAGTGCAAGAACCACCATCTATGATGAGGTTACATACCTTGCCCTTGATGGTGCAACGGCTGTGGAAGATGTTCTCCCTTTGGACGGTCTCTGAAGGATCCACCATTGCATTGAGGATGCGTCTAGTGACCAGCCCTTCCCCCACATCAGGGTACTCAATGTCACCGTAGTATCCTTCTGGTTCATATTCCTCTTCATCTTGGGACTCATACTCTCTAGCCTCCGTAATCAGCATGACCCGGTTGTTTGGGCACTCCCTTGAGATGTGTCCACGACCCCTTCACTTGAAACAAGTGATGTCACGTGATCTTTGAGGGTTAGAAGACTTACTAGGTTCTCTCTGGTCAAGGGTTGGCTCAGGAGGCTTGCTCTTGAACCTTGACTCGATCTCTATGCTCTTGCCCTTGTCTACGGGCTTAGGAATGTTGCTTGGTGCCCAAGGAGTCTTAGGCTTGCTGCGGATGTCTTGGCTCTTACGCTTGATGTGCTGCTCAGCCTGGACAGATAGGTGGAACAAATCCTTGAAGTCATTGTAGATTTGCCTTTCCACCTTGCGACTGATCCTCTCTTGCAGTCCATCCAAGAATTGTGCCATCAACGCTTCTTCATCATCATTGAGCTCCAACCTGTTGCTTAGCTTTTCGAACTCTTCATAGTACTCCTCTACTGATCTGGTACCCTGCTTAAGAGTACGAAAACGACGTTGCGAGTCCCTATGAAAGTAAGGTGGAACAAACCTTTGTCGCATGATATCTTTCATGTCGACCCATGAGTCTACGGGTGTTAATCTCTTCCTCCTTCGGTCAGAAACTTCAAGATCCCACCAGATGAGGGAATTGTCCATGAGTTGTGCTACTGCCATTGAAACTCTCCTGGGCCCTGGTGGGTTGTAATGATCGAAGATATGATCCATTCTTCTCTCCCAATCTAGGTAGGCCTCGGGGTCTACTTTTCCTGCAAAACTCGGAGGTGTTAGCTTAACATCAGGATGAGTTACCTGGTTGTTGGCGTGTTCATCTCCATCCTCATGATGTCTAGGAGGCATCCTAGGTCTCTGATGATGACCATATGGCTCGAAGTCATCATCTTCTGCCTCTGGTTGTTGTGGAGGCCCTCTCGGCGTATGGTGATAGTTATGAGGTGGTGCATCCACATCTCCATCTGGCTGGGGCTCCTCCTGTTCGTGCCGTGTCCTAATGAGCTCAGGACCCTCAGCACGGTCTTTCTCAGCTCTCACGTGCCTTATGGCCTGGAATCTCACAGGCCTCTCAACGCGCTCCAACCTCTCGCCTATTGATGCGAGTTGTGTTTGGAGGGTGGTGAACATGGCCATCATGGCCTCGGCTGCATCTCTATTTCTCCTTCAAAAGAAAACAAGTTATCCTCTAGAATATTGGAGGATGCTTATAAGAATTATGCAAAAAAGGAAAATCTGAGAAAAGGAAAGATTTGAAAAAAATGGAAGATTTGAAAAATGGAAACTTTCTTGACAACTTGTGCTAGCTGTCCAATTCGAATTCTTTTGGTATTTTTCCTATTTTATTTTTTTTTTCTTTTTAATTTAACTTAAAAATAATGGAAATATGATTTAAGCAAGAAGAACAACGTGAATGGTAATGCAAAAGTGAATCTAAACCCTAGTGATACACATAGAAGCTAGATGCACTCGGTTTGGAGTTTGATGTTATTTTTTTGATTTTTCTTCAATGCGACTTAAACTAATGCAAGAACTAAAAACAAGACTAGTGAAAGGATAGAAACAACCTGGTTTAGGAGCTTTAAACTCTGATACCAAAAATGATAAAAGCCTCGATTCAAGGCTTGAATGCGTGTGGGCTGTTTGGAGAAGATTAGGTGAGAAACTCAACCTTAGGCTTCTGGATGGGGGTTTTCTGGTTGGTAAAAGATGGAAGGGTAGAGTGAACCACACGAGGGGTGATGAACCTCGTGATAAATCACAAACTTAGAGCTAGGAGGGCTGGTCTCAACTAGGTTCTAAGCGCACAAGTCTCTAGAGAGAATAACTTGTTGAAAGAAAATTCGATCTTTATTAATTATCAAAAAGGTTATCGAACTATAATGCTGGAAGGAGCCTTATTAATATGCTTGACAGCGTGACCTTCTAGAGTCGACTCAAAGAAAGAAAAGGAAAGTTTACAAAAGTGCACAAATGGAAAATGTACAAAAGTGCATAACCAAAAAGGACCTATTCCTAAAATGTCTTTGACTCAAAAATGTAAACAATCTAGATCCTACCCTGCAAAACAGAAAGAGGCATATATTCGAATTAAAACTTACCTTACTTACCTCACGGCCAAAAAATGGAAGGTGGCCGTCCTTGTGGCATGCATGCGCCTTGCTCCTAGTCTTCGACTTGGAGTAGGGTTAGGAATCTTTGGGCCCTGACCTCTCTTGCCACTAAAGCCCAAGTCTCTAAAGTCCCTTGCATTTTTAATAAGCCTTTGGACTTTTCTTTGCACTTCTGGCCCACTGTCCTTTGTCGATCATCCTCAAGAGCTTGTCGACCCATAAGCTGAATTTGTTCAAGAGTGCTCTTGATCTTCTCCTTGTCATTGCTCCTGGTGGCACCACTGGTGTTGAGACTTCCTCTACATGCATGTCCTGAAGCTGGTAGCTTATCTGGTCCGAGTCTCCTTGTGTAGAAGTTGAAATGTTCGTGTACTCGGCTGGATCGGCATTACCGGCTGGACTGTGCGAGGTACTAGCCGGAATGCTTTCTGGACCAGCCAAGTTGATCCCGGAGTCAGCGGCATCACCAATGGGACCAGCGGTGTTATCCACGTCGCCACCAGTTGGGCCGGAGGTTTGGGCCTCTCCGCCGGCAATGCTGATCGGTCCGGTCCTGTTGGTCGAGGGTCCAGCGGTACCGCTTGGGCCGGCAGACATGCCAAATGGCCCGGCTATCTCGGGCAATCTTCCTGGTCGGCCAGTCTGGTCTTCTGGCTGGACATACCTGATGTCCCCATCAATCCCCTCGCCCTTCAGTAGGTTTTGACCTCAAAACTGTTTCATCTGCAAGGAAAGGAGCTAAATCAGTCACACTGAATGTGATAGACACATTAAACTCACCTGGAAGTTCAAGGCGGTAGGCGTTGTTGTTGATCCTCTCCAGCACTTTGAATGGTCCATCTCCTCTGGGGGCCAGCTTGGAACTCCTTAGGTTGGGGAATCTCTCTTGCCGTAGGTGGAGGCACACCCAATCGCCTGGTTGGAAGATCATTTCCGTTCTCCCCTTGTTGGCATGAGTCACGTACTGCCCGGTTCTCTTCTCCAGGTTCTCTGCTACCTTCTGGTGCAATCTCTTGATGAATTCTGCCTTAGATGCTCCATTGAGATTGGTCATTTCTTCTGGTGGCAGTGGTGGTTGCTCCAAAGGCGTTTGAGCAACCCATGAGGGTGCACTCGGGACTTCACCTTCTTGCAAGTGATGCACCTTGCACAATGGGCATCTACTGACCTCTTGATATGTGGCCAATAGAAGTGCTCCTTCACCACATCTAGTGTCTTGTCAATACTAAAGTGCCCCAAAAGATCTCCTCCATGAGCTTCTCGGGTGATAAGCTCTCGTAGAGATCCTTGTGGTATGCACAACCTTTTTTCCCGGAACAAGAACCCATCATGGATGTAGAACTTGCGATGACTCCCTGTGCCACACTCCTTGTAGCTCTCAGCAAAGTCAGGATCATCCTTATATAAGTCTTTGATGTGCTCAAATCCCAAGACCTTTGCTTCCATTATAAAGATCAAAGCAAACCTCCTTGATAGTGGATCGGCTACCACATTATCCTTGCCCTTCTTGTATTTGATGACATAAGGGAAGGTTTCTATGAACTCCATCCACCTAGCATGTCTTCT
>CM032165.1:24182760-24224891 GCA_018901935.1 Pugionium cornutum | reverse complement strand
TTTTATTGACATAGGAAAATCAAATAAGACCTATCTTGACCTACAAGGCAAGTGTGAGCACGAAATTCAGTTTGAATAACAAGGGAAAAGAAAAAGGAGGGAGTTATTATTAACCACATGGTTAAATGGTTAAATAGCTGCCTTGGGAGAAGAATCAAGGTGAAAAGGACATGTCCATGCTGCACACAGTCTTGGTAACCACACCAAACAGTCATGCCTGCTGCACACAGCCTTGGTAACCACACCAAACGTTCATGACAGTCTGCAGCTCTTCCCCTCTCTTCTCATTGGTTGTTGACAAGCTCCTCCTCTATTCAAACTCATCCACAAGTTTGAATTCGTTTTCTTTTGTGTTCACATTGTAAATCCTCTATAAAAGGGCTGTAAAGACTCAATGTATGAATACACTCTTAGGAGATTCTTCTCCATAAGTCTAAGACATTTCTCATTTTCTCATACTTCTCATACTTCTCTTTGAGTTTCCAGATTCAATTCTTCACATTTCTCCTCTATAATCTCAATATTCTTTCATGGTATCAGAGCATAAGATCACTCTCTTATCTTTTCTACTCAAATCTCTCAGTTTCTAATCTAAAATTCTGTCAAAAATCTCTCAGTCTTTAGACTAAAAACTCACGTTTTTATTCAACCATAAAAGCTGCTTCCTTTGAGCTCTTCAAAGCCTAACAATGGAGGATACAGTTCAAATCAGTTCCAGCCTGAAACCTACGGTGATACCAGTAGTTCTCAAAGGCTTGAACATTATGGTCAAGAACCATCAAGACAGCCATTTGTGGCAAAGGACTTTGGAATCACATCTTGGAGGATAATACTCCATCTATAGATGATCCAAAGGAGAAGAAGGATGAGGCAACAAGAAAAGAAGAAGCTAGGTGGTTCCAAGAAGATCAATCAGTCCTTGGATTCCTCCAAAATTCATTGGACCCATCCATTCTTGAAGCTTATTCACATTGTGAAACCTCCAAGTCTCTTTGGGAGACTCTCAAGAGGGGGGATGTTTCAAACCTCAGCCGTGTGTATGAGGTTAAGAAGGCTCTCAATGATCTACACCAAGAGGATATGGAGTTCACAAAATTCCTAGGCAAGTTCCAGTCAACATGGTCCGAGCTTGACATGTTGAGACCAAGTTCTATGGATCCAAAGGTGCTTAATGAAAGGAAGGAACAAGACAAGATATTTGGGCTCCTTCTCAACCTAAATCCAGCCTTTAAGGATGTGATTAAGTCCATCCTGAGAGCCAAAACTCCCTGATTTCGAAGAGGTGTGCTCACGGATTCAAAGGGAGCAAGGCAACATTGGTTTGTTTGGTGGTAAAGGAGAACTAGTCATGGCCAACAAAAGCGTGTTTAAGCAAGAGGATAGGAAGAGTGTGATGTGAGCATTGTAAGAGGAATGGCCACATCAAGGACAAGTGCTGGATACTTCATCCTCATCTCAAGCCAAACCGGTTCAAGGATTCAAAGGCTAACATCTCTCAAAAGGTTGTGACTGAACCCGCAAGTTCATCCAACCAAGGAGGGGAGCTAGCTATGAATGTATCCATGGAGTATGTTAAGAAGAGTGACTTGGAGGATCTCATCAAGGCCTATGCCTCAAAACTCTCCGGTATCACACTCTACTCCCATAAATTGCTTGATAAACCAGATCATAGGTTGGTAGTGGATTCAGGTGCTTCTCACCATATGATTAGCAATGCTAGGTTGTTAAAGAACATTGAACCATGTCTAGGACAAGTAACTATAGCTGATGGTAAGGGTATTCCAATTGAAGGAACCGGAAAATTAAGACTATTTGACAAAGAAACTAATGCTTTCTTTGTACCTAAATTTAAGTCTAATCTAGTTTCTGTCAAAAGGGCTACTAAAGACCTCAATTGCAATGTTACATTTGGGCCTAACAATGTTTACTTTCAGGATATTAAGAGTGGTAAGATACTTGGAGGTGGTGGAACTCAAGATGAGCTCTATGTTCTTGAAGACACTCCTCCAAGCAATTTGGATTCCTTAGCTTTCAAATCCTGTGTTTTTGCTAATAAAGATGTCTTATGGCATGCTAGATTAGGACATCCTCATGCTCGTGCCTTAAGCTTAATAATTCCTAATGTCGCTTATGATCACTCAGTTTGTGAGGCTTGTATCCTTGGCAAACATTGTCGTGTTGTTTTCCCTAAATCGTCTACAATTTATGAGCATTGCTTTGATTTAGTACATTCCGATGTTTGGACCTCACCTTGCATGTCTAGAGATAGGAATAAATACTTTTGACCTTTATAGATGAGAAATCGAAATATACATGGGTTACATTACTTCCATCTAAAGATAGGGTTTATGAGGCATTTATAAACTTTCATAATTATGTTACTAATCAATTCAATGCCAAGATCAAAGTGTTAAGATCAGATAATGGAGGGGAATACACAAGTCAAAGATTCAAAGCTCACTTAAACAAACATGGAATACTACATCAAACTAGCTGCCCACACACACCACAACAAAATGGAGTTGCTGAAAGGAAGAACCGACACTTAATGGAAGTAGCAAGATCCATGATGTTTCATACCAATGTTCCTAAAAGTTTTTGGGGAGATGCAGTCTTGGTTGCTTGCTACCTCATCAATCGGATTCCAACCAAAGTCTTGCAAGACATATCCCCATTTGAGGTACTCAATAAAACTAAACCTCCATTGATCATTTACGTGTATTTGGGTGTTTGTGCTTTTTGTATGTTCCAGGTGATCTAAGAAACAAGTTGGAGGCAAAGAGCATCAAGTGTATGTTCCTTGGATATTCGACAACACAAAAGGGTTATAAGTGCTATGATCCAAGCAACAACAGGACATATGTGTCTAGAGATGTCAAGTTCATAGAAGAACAAAGCTATTATGATCAGAAAGATTGGGAAGGATTGAAGGATCTCTCAAGGTCACCTTCTGATTTGGCTACGAGTTTGAGGTTTCTCTTGAATCATTTGGGAAATGATCTGCCAAAGGATTCAAGACACGAAGAAGCAAGAACCTCAAGTAGTTCACAAGATACCCAAGAGAATGAACAAGGGGTGGTAACTCAAGAACCAACTCCAATCCAAGAAGAAGCTATGGCCCAAAACCAAGAACAAGACGACTTGGAAGTGGGTATAGAGGAACCTATTCACCAAATGGAAGAGGAAACGGTTGTAGAGGAGGCTGCACCACCTGTTCAGCATTTAAGGAGGAGTACTAGACTTAGGAAAGACCCATCCAATTGGGTAAACACTAGGGTCTTCTACAACAACCAGGCCGTGGCTCATCCCATACAAGCTGTTTGTTCCCTTGACCTCTTGCCATCTAGTCATCAAGCATTCCTTGGAAAGATTGAACAAAGTCAGATTCCAAGGACTTATGAAGAAGCTAAGAGCAAGAAAGAATGGTTAGATGCAGTAAGAGATGAGAAGGGAGCTATGGAAAGGAATCATACATGGGATATACAAGAACTTCCCAAAGGCAAGAAGGCTGTGAGTTCCAAGTGGTCGTTCACCATCAAGTATAAGAGAAATGGGGACATAGAAAGGTACAAGGCACGTCTAGTTGCAAGAGGTTTCACTCAGACATATGGAGAGGACTATACTGATACATTTGCACCGGTGGCTAAGCTACACACTGTAAGGGTTCTTTCACTAGCTACGAATCTGACTTGGGACTTATGGCAAATGGATGTCAAGAATGCATTCCTACAAGGAGAACTTGAAGAGGAAGTGTATATGACTCCACCACCAGGCCTTGAAGATCTTTGCAAAGAGGGACAGGTTCTAAGACTTAGGAAGGCAATATATGGGTTGAAGCAGTCACCAAGGGCCTGGTATCACAAATTAAGCTCCACACTTACTGATAATGGGTTTAGGAAATCCCATTCAGATCATACTTTGTTCACTCGTCAAAACTCCAAAGGAATCGTGGCGGTCTTGGTTTATGTGGATGACCTTATCATCACAGGAGATGATAAGGAAGGAATTCAGTCCACAAAGGCCTTCTTAAACAGATCATTTGACATCAAGGATCTTGGAGAGTTGAAGTACTTCTTGGGTATTGAAGTGTGTCGGTCTCAAGAAGGGCTCTTTCTATCCCAAAGAAAGTATGCTCTTGATCTGTTGACAGACACGGGAAAGCTTGGGGCTAAACCGGCCAAAACTCCTCTTGAAGATGGCTACAAGGTCAACGGAAAGGGGGAGAAAGCTGATGAGTTATTTAAGGATGTTTCTCAGTATAGGAGACTAGTTGGGAAGCTGATCTACCTCACCCTCACACGACCAGACTTGTGTTTTGCTGTGAATCAAGTGAGTCAACATATGCAAAAACCTACTGTATATCATTGGAGCATGGTAGAAAGGATCCTTAGATATATCAAAGGATCTCCTGGTCAAGGCATATGGATGGGCAAGAATGGGAACACTGAGATTGTCGGATATTGTGATGCGGATTGGGCTGGTGATAGGGTGGATAGGAAATCAACCACTGGGTATTGCACCTTCATTGGTGGGAACTTAGTCACTTGGAAGACTAAGAAGCAGAAGGTGGTATCATGTTCTAGTGCTGAAGCAGAATATAGGGCAATGAGGAAGCTGACAAATGAAGTAACTTGGCTCAAAGCGCTCTTGAAAGATTTCGGTATTGAACAACCAGGGCCAATTACCTTCCATTGTGATAATCAGGCAGCCATTCACATTGCTTCAAACTCAGTGTTTCACGAGAGGACCAAGCACATAGAGATCGATTGCCATAAGGTTAGGGAGAAAGTTCAAGATGGAACCATTCTGCCATGTTATACAAGGAGTGAAGACCAACTAGCTGACATCTTCACAAAGGCAGCAAGTCTCAAAGTTTGCAAGAACATCTTTAGCAAACTTGGGCTTGTTGATTTATCACATCCATGATCAAAGGTCTCCTAATCCAAGAGCAACACACTCTTTTTCCCTTATTAAGGTTTTGTCCCAAGTGGTTTTCCTTAATAAGGTTTTTAATGAGGTGTTGCCTTGGGTTCCCAAGCTTAAGACTTTAGGGTGATTCCAAAGTCTTTAGCTTGAGGGGGAGTATTGACATAGGAAAATCAAATAAGACCTATCTTGACCTACAAGGCAAGTGTGAGCACGAAAATTCAGTTTGAATAACAAGGGAAATGAAAAAGGAGGGAGTTATTATTAACCACATGGTTAAAATGGTTAAATAGCTACCTTGGGAGAAGAATCAAGGTGAAAAGGACATGTCCACGCTGCACACAGTCTTGGTAACCACACCAAACAGTCATGCCTGCTGC
The DNA here is from genome assembly GCA_018901935.1 of Pugionium cornutum. NCBI lineage: Eukaryota > Viridiplantae > Streptophyta > Magnoliopsida > Brassicales > Brassicaceae > Pugionium > Pugionium cornutum. The sequence goes on along the minus strand of CM032165.1, from coordinate 24,219,585 downwards.
ACACATCCTTGGTAACCACACAAAACGTTCATGATACAGTCTGCAGCTCTTCCCCTCTCTTCCCATTGGTTGTTGACAAGCTCCTCCTCTATTCAAGCTCATCCACAAGTTTGAATTCGTTTTCTTTTGTGTTCACATTGTAAATCCTCTATAAAAGGGCTGTAATGACTCAATGTATGAATACACTCTTAGGAGATTCTTCTCCATAAGTCTAAGACATTTCTCATACTTCTCATACTTCTCTTTGAGTTTCCAGATTCAATTCTTCACATTTCTCCTCTATAATCTCAATATTCTTTCACTTTCAGTTTGAAATTTTCTCACAATATGGAAAATTGAGTTAGCTTAATGTGGGCATTAGATTCATGTTATTTTGAGCTCTAAATTAAAAGTTAAATACAATTTAGTGCACACATGTTAACTTTATCAGTTAGTCAAATAGCCATTCTAAATGGATCATTGATGTTCCTTGATTAAAGGCTTGTAAAATGAAACATAATTATTGGCATCACATATTTTGGGATAGATTGGATTCTTGGAGGCTTTGTCGTATGTATTTGGGATTTAAATTTGTCACAATATAGAAAATTAAGCTACCTTAACGTCGGCGTTGGATTTGTGTCATTCGGAACTCTAAACCAAAAGTTACGAACGATTTACTGTGGACATGTGAAATTACGGGCCAGTTAGAATGATCATTCTAAACTGATCATTGGTGCTGCTACAGTAAAGGCTTATAAATGAAACATAATGCATGAAATCATGTGGTTTGGGATAGATTGTATTAATTCGCTCTGTCTAGCTCTTTCGATCTCAAATGTTGTCACAATATTGAAAACTGAGCTAGCTTAAAGTGGGTGTTGGATTCATGTCATTTTCCACTCTAAATCAAAAGTTAAAGACGATTTAGTGCGGACATGTCAAGTTGATCAGCTAGTTAAAATGATCATTCTAAACCTGATTATTGGTTCTCCTTGAGTAAAGGCTTATAAATGAATCATAATGCATGGCATCACACATTTTGGGATAGATTGGATTTCTTAGAAGCTTTGTGTAGCTATTTCGAATTTAAATTTTGTCACTATATAGAAAATTGAGCTAGCTTAAAGTACGCATTAGATTCTTTACATTTTGAACTCTAAATCAAAAGTTACGAACAATTTAGTGTGGACATGTGAAAATTATCAGTTAGTTAAAATGATCATTCTAAATTGATCATTGGTGCTCCTTGAGTAAAGGCTTATAAATGAAGCATAATGCATGACATCATACAATTTGGGATAGATTGCATTACTTTGAGGCTTTGTCTAGCTCTTTCAGTCTCAAATGTTGTAACAATATGAAAAATCAAGCTAGTTTAACGTGGGCATTGGATTCATGTCATATTGAGCTCTAAATGAAAAGTTAAGTAGAATTTAGTGTGGACACGTCAAGTTGAGCAGTTAGTTAAAATGATCATTCTAAACTGACCATTGGTGCTCCTTGGGTAAAGGCTTATAAATTAAGCATAATGCATGGCATCACACAATTTGGGATACATTGATTTACTTGGAGGCTTTGTCATAGCTCTTTCAGTCTGAAATGTTGTCACAATATGGAAAATTGAACTAGCTTAACGTAGGCATTAGATTTATGTTATTTTGAGCTCTAATTCAATATTTAAAGACGATTTAGTGCAGACATATCAAGTTGATCAGCTAGTTTAAATCATCATTCTAAACTGATCATTGATGCTGTTTGAGGAAAGGCTTATAAATGAAGCATAATGCATGGCATCACACAGTTTTAGATAGATTGGATTACTTGGAGGCTTTTTATTGACATAGGAAAATTAAATAAGACCTATCTTGACCTACAAGGCAAGTGTGAGAACAAAAATTAAGTTTGAATAACCACATGGTTAAAATGGTTAAATAGCTGCCTTTGGAGAAGAATCAAGGTGAAAAGGACATGTCCATGTTGCACGCAGTCTTGGTAACCACACCAAACACTCATGTCTGCTGCACACAGCCTTGGTAAGCACACCAAACGTTCATGAGACCGTCTGCAGCTCTTCCCCTCTCTTCTCATTGGTTGTTGACAAGCTCCTCCAATATTCAAGCTCATCCACAAGTTTGAATTCGTTTTCTGTTGTGTTCACATTGTAAATCCTCTATAAAAGGCTGTAAATACTCAATGTATGTAGAAACTCTTAGGAGATTCTTCTCCAGAAGTCTAAGACATTTTCTCATCTTCTCATGCTTTTCTTTGAGTTTCTGGATTCAATTCTTCACATTTCTCCTTTCTAATCTCAATATTTTTTCATGGTATCAGAGCATAAGATCATTTTCTTATATTTTGTACTCAAATTTCTCAGTTTCTAATCTAAAATTCTGTCAAAAATCTGTCAGCCTTTAAACTAAAAACTCACAGTTTTATTCAACCATAAAAGCTGTCTCCCTTCAGCTTTTCAAAGCCTAACAATGGAGGATACAGTTCAAATCAGTTCCAGCCTGAAACCTACGGTGATAGCAGTAGTTCTCAAAGGCTTGAACTACACATTATGGTCAAGAACCATCAAGACAGTCATTGTGGCAGAGGACTTTGGAATTACATCTTGGAGGATAATACTCCATCTATAGACAATCCAAAGGAGAAGAAGGATGAGACAACAAGAAAAGAAGAAGCTAGGTGGTTCCAAGAAGATCAATCAGTCCTTGGATTCCTCCAAAATAGATTGGACCCATCCATTCTTGAAGCTTATTCACATTGTGAAACTGCCAAGTCTCTTTGGGAGACTCTCAAGAGGGTGTATGGGGATTTTTCAAACCTCAGCCATGTGTATGAGGTTAAGAAGGCTCTCAATGATCTACACCAAGAGGATATGGAGTTCACAAAGTTCCTAGGCAAGTTCCAATCAACATGGTCCGAGCTTGACATGTTGAGACCAAGTTCTATGGATCCAAAGGTGCTTAATGAAAGGAAGGAACAAGACAAGATATTTGGGCTTCTTCTCAACCTAAATCAAGCCTTTAAGGATGTGATTAAGTCCATCCTAAGAGAGCCAAAACTCCCTGATTTTGAAGTGGTTTGCTCAAGGATTCAGAAGGAGCAAGGCAACATTCGTTTGTTTGGTGGAAAAGAAGAACTAGTCATGGCCAACAAGAGCGTGTTTAAGCAAGAGGATAGGAAGAGTGTGATGTGTGAACATTGTAAGAGGAATGGCCACATCATGGACAAGTGCTACATACTTCATCCTCATCTTAAGCCAAACCGGTTCAAGGATTCAAAGTCTAACATCTCTCAAAAGGTTGTGACTGAACCAGCAAGTTCATCCAATCAAGGAGGGGAGCTAGCTATGAATTTATCCATGGAGTTTGCTAAGAAGAGTGACTTGGAGGATCTCATCAAGGCCTATGCCTCAAAACTCTCCGGTATCACACTCTACTCCCATAAATTGTTTGATAAACCGGATCATAAGTTGGTAGTGAATTCGGGTGCTTCTCACCATATGATTAGCAATGCTAGGTTGTTAAAGAACATTGAACCATGTCTAGGACAAGTAACTGTAGCTGATGGTAAGAGTATTCCAATTGAAGGAACCGGAAAATTAAGACTATTTCACAAAGAATGTACTGCTTTCTTTATACCTAAGTTTAAGTCTAACCTAGTTTCGGTCAAAAGGGTTACTAAAGACCTGAATTGCAATGTTACTTCTGGACCTAACAATGTTTACTTCACGATATTAAGAGTGGTAAGATACTTGGAAGTGGTGGGACTCAAGATGAGCTCTATGTTCTTGAGGACACTCCTCCAAGCAATTCGGAAACCTTAGCTTTCAAATCATGTGTTTTTGCTAATAAAGATGTCATATGGCATGCTAGATTAGGACATCCTCATGCTCGTGCTTTAAGCTTAATAATGCCTAATGTTGCTTATGATCACTCAGTTTGTGAGGCTTGTATCCTTGGCAAACATTGTCGTGTTGTTTTCCCTAAATCGTCTACAATTTATGAGCATTGCTTTGATTTAGTACATTCCGATGTTTGGACCTCACCTTGCATGTCTAGAGATAGGAATAAATACTTTGTGACCTTTATAGATGAGAAATCGAAATATACATGGGTTACATTACTTCCATCTAAAGATAGGGTTTATGAGGCATTTATAAACTTTCATAATTATGTTACTAATCAATTCAATGCCAAGATCAAAGTGTTAAGATCAGATAATGGAGGGGAATACACAAGTCAAAGATTCAAACTCACTTAAACAAACATGGAATACTACATCAAACTAGCTGCCCACACACACCACAACAAAATGGAGTTGCTGAAAGGAAGAACCGACACTTAATGGAAGTAGCAAGATCCATGATGTTTCATACCAATGTTCCTAAAAGTTTTTGGGGAGATGCAGTCTTGGTTGCTTGCTACCTCATCAATCGGATTCCAACCAAAGTCTTGCAAGACATATCCCCATTTGAGGTACTCAATAAAACTAAACCCTCCATTGATCATTTACGTGTACTTTGGTGTGTGTGCTTTGTGTATATTCCAGGTGATCTAAGAAACAAGTTGGAGGCAAAGAGCATCAAGTGTATGTTCCTTGGATATTCGACAACACAAAAGGGTTATAAGTGTTACGATCTGAGCAACAACAGGACAAATGTGTCTAGAGATTTCAAGTTCATAGAAGAACTGATACGAGCATGGAAAGCACACAAAAGGAGAAGCTCATGGCTAGGAATGAACTAGTGGAACATGAAGAAGCTCTTGCACTACCAGCGGGACCATTAACCCGAGCTAAGGCCAAGAAACGCAAAGAGGCAATCAGCAGCATGCTCAACAAGGAGAATGCACAACAAATTCACTTGAGCTTGAATGGAGAAGTGCCTAAAAGCACTCTGATTTTAGTACAATCTCAAGAAAGCATACAAATGGGTATGTGATCCATTTGTACTCTTTTTCCCTTATCCAAGTTTTCTCCCATTGGGTTTTCTTGGTAAGGTTTTTAATGAGGGAAATGAATCACATTACAACCAGCACAATTTGTTGTTTAAAATCAAAAGGAGTTCAATTAAAAATGTTCAAAATTGGCGTCATCAAAGGGGGGGAAAAGTGTCTACATTCATAGTCAAAATAAGAGTTAATGAAGTCAAGGTCTTTGGTCAAGTCTTCCCTTGTAATTGTAACCAATTTAATGTTGTAGGCTCCTCATATTTACGTCCCCTTATAGTATAAATAGGGGCTTTCAGTTGTAAACTTGATCATTCCACTTTTCAAATAAAAACAGCTTCTTTTCTAAAGTTTGAGAGTGATTCTCTTCTTAATCTGATTGTTGGTGTGTAATATCCTTCAGTCAACATTTAGTAGCCTTAGTGTGTAATATCTAAGCTACTATCTTAGGTAAATCAGTAGTTTTTCCGCAACTACTGTGTGACCCTTCAATCCACAACCTTTGTATTGACATAGGAAAATCAAATAAGACCTATCTTGTCCTACAAGGCAAGTGTGAGCAATTTAATTCATGGAGGGAAACGAAATTCAGTTTATATAACAAGGGAAAAGGAGAAAAGGAGGGAAGTTATTATTTTAAATGGTTAATATGGTGATATAGCTGCCTTGGGAGAAGAATCAGAGTCACAAGGACATGTGCATGCTGCACACAGCCTTGGTAGCCACACTAAACAGTCATGACTGCTGCACACAGCCTTGGTACCCACACCAAACGGCCATAACTCTGTTTGCAGCTCCTCCCCTCTCTTCCCATTGGTTGTCAACAAGCTCCTCCTCTATTCAAGCTCATCCACAAGTTTAAATTCGTTTTTGTTTTGTGTTCACATTGTAAATCCTCTATAAAAAGGCTGTAAAGACTCAATATATGAATGAACTCTTAGGAGATTATTCTCCAGAAGTCTAAGACATTTCTCATCTTCTCATGCTTTTCTTTGGGTTTCTGGGTTCAATTTTTCACATTTCTCCTCTCTAATCTTAATATTCTTTCATGGTATCAGAGCATAAGATCATTCTCTTATCTTTTCTACTCAAATCTCTCAGTTTCTAATCTAAAATTCTGTCAAAAATATCTCAGCCTTTAAACTAAAAACTCACAGTTTTATTCAACCATAAAAGCTGCCTCCTTTGAACTCTTCAAAGCCTAACAATGGAGGATACATTTCAAATCAGTTCCAGCCTGAACCCTATGGTGATACCAGTAGTTCTCAAAGGCTTGAACTACATATTATGGTCAAGAACCATCAAGACAGCCATTTGTGCCAAAGGACTTTGGAATCACATCTTGGAGGATAATACTCCATCTATAGACGATCCAAAAGAGAAGAAGGATGAGGCAACAAGAAAAGAAGAAGCTAGGTGGTTCCAAGAAGATCAATCAGTCCTTGGATTCCTCCAAAATTCATTGGACCCATCCATTCTTGAAGCTTATTCACATTGTGAAACCGCCAAGTCTCTTTGGGAGACTCTCAAGAGGGTGTATGGGGATGTTTCAAACCTCAGCCGTGTGTATGAGGTTAAGAAGGCTCTCAATGATCTACACCAAGAGGATATGGAGTTCACAAAGTTCCTAGGCAAGTTCCAATCAACATGGTCCGAGCTTGACATGTTGAGACCACGTTTTATGGATCCAAAGGTGCTTAATGAAAGGAAGGAACAAGACAAGATATTTGGGCTCCTTCTCAGCCTAAATTCTGCCTTTAAGTATGTGATTAAGTCCATCCTAAGAGAACCAAAATTCCCTGATTTCGAAGAGGTGTGCTCAAGGATTCAAAAGGAGCAAGGCAACATTGGTTTGTTTGGTGGAAAAGGAGAACTAGTCATGACCAACAAGAGCGTGTTTAAGCAAGAGGATAGGAAGAGTGTAATGTGTGAACATTGTAAGAGGAATGTCCAGATCAATGACAAGTGCTGGATATTTCATCCTCATCTCAAGCCAAACCGGTTCAAGAAATCCAAAGCTAACATCTAAAATTCAGTCTCAAATGTTGTCACAATATGGAAAATTGAGCTAGCTTAACATAGGCATTGGACTCATGTCATTTTCAGCTCTAAATAAAAAGTTAAAGACGATTGATTGCGGACATGTTACTTGATCAGCTAGTGTAAATGATCATTCTAAACTGATAATTGGTGCGCCTTGAGTAAAGGCTAACAAACGAAACATAATGCATGGCATCACGCAGTTTGGGATAGATTGGATTACTTCAAAGCTTTGGAGTAGTTATCTCAGTTTAAATTTTGTCACAATACAAAAAATTGAGCTAGCTTAACATGGGCGTTGGATTCGTGTCATTTTGAACTCTAAATCAAAAGTTATGGAAGATTTAGTGTGGACATGTCAAGTTGATCGGCCACTTAAAATGATCATTTTAAACTGATAATTGATGCTCCTTGAATAAAGCCTTATTAATGAAGCATAATGCATGACATCACGCAGTTTGGGATACATTGGATTACTTGGAGGCTTTGTCGTAGCTCTTTAAGTCTAAAATGTTCTCACAATATAGAAAATTGAGCTAGCTTAACGTAGGCGTTGGATTTGTGTCATTCTGAACTTTGAATCAAAAATTTCAGATGATTTCGTGCGGACATGTCAAGTTGATCGGCCAGTTAAAATGATCATTCTAAACTAAAGTATAATACATGGCATCACACAGTTTGGAATACATTGGATTACTTTGAGGCTTTACTCAAATGTTGTCATAATATGGAAAATTAAGCTAGCTTAACATGGCGTCTTATTCGTGTCCTTCTAAACTCTGAATCAAAAACTACGGACGATTTATTGCGGACATGTCAAGTTGATCAACCAGTTAAAATGATCATTATAAACTCATCATTGGTGCTCATTTTGTAAAGGCTTATAAATGAAGCATAATTCATGGTATCACGCAGTTTGGGATACATTGGATTACATGGAGACTTATTCATAGCTCTTTTAGTCTCAAATATTCTCACAATATTGAAAATTGAGCTAGCTTAATGTGGGCATTGGATTCGTGTCATTTTGAACTCTAAATCAAAAGTTATGAATGATTTAGTGCGGACATATCAAGTTGATCGGCCAGTTAAAATGATCATTCTAAAATGATCATTGGTGCTCTTTGTGTAAAGGCTTATAAATAAAGCATAATTCATGTCATTACGCAGTTTGGGATACATTGGATTACTTTGGAGCTTTGTCTTAGCTCTTTCAATCTTAAATGTTGTCACAATATGGAAAATTCAGCTATCTTAACGTGGCGTTGGGTTCTTGTCGCTCTGAATTGTGAATCAAAAGTTACGGACAATTTATTGCGGATATGTCAAGTTGATCGGCCAGTTAAATTGATCATTCTAAACTGATTATTGGTGCTGCTTGATTAAAGTCTTATAAATGAAGTGCATGGGATCACGAACTTTGGGATACATTGGATTACTTGAACGCATTTTCATAGCTCTTTCAATATCAAATGATGTCAAAATATGGAAAATTCAGCTAGATTAACGTGGATGTTGGACAGATGTCATTTTGAGCTCTTACTCAAAAGTTAAAGACAATTAAGTGTGGACATGTAAGTTGATCAGCTAGTCCAAATGATTATTCTAAACTGATCGATGGTGCCCCTGAAGTAAAGGCTAATAAATAATGCATGGCATCACACAGTTTAGGATAGATTAGCTCACCTGAAGGCTTTGTCGTAGCTATTTCGGTTTTAAATTTTATCACAATATAGAATCTTGAGCTAGCTTAACGGGGGTGTTGGATTCCTGTCATTTTGACCTCTAAATCAAAAGTTACGAACGATTTAGTGTGGAAATGTCAAGTTGATCAGCAAGTGAAAATGATCATTGTAAATTGATCATTGGTGCTCCTTGATTAAAGGCTTATAAATGAAGCATAATGTATGGCATCACGCAGTTTGGGATACATTGAATTACTTGGAGGCTTTGTAGTGGTTCTTTCACTCTCAAATGTTGTCACATCATTTTAATGTGGACGTTGGATTCATATCATTTTGAGCTCTAAATCAAAAGTTAATGACGATTTAGTGCCCACATGTCAACTTGATCAGCTACTTAAAATCATCATTAAACTGATCATTTTTGCTCCTTGAGTAAGGGCTTATAAATGAAGCACAATTCATAACATCAAGCACTTGGGATAGATTGGATTACTTGGAGGCTCTGTCTTATCTATTTCAGTTTAAATTTTGTCACAGTATAGAAAATTGAGTGAGCTTAAATTGGGTGTTGGATTCGTGTCATTCTGAACTCTAAATAAAAAGTTATGGACGATTTAGAGTGAACATGTCAAGTTGATCGACCAGTTAAAATGTTCATTCTAAACATATCATTGGTGCTCCATGATTAAAGGCTTATAAATGAAGCACAATGCATGACATCACACAGTTTAGGATACATTGGATTACTTGTAAGCTTTGTCGTAGCTCTTTCAGTCTCAAATATTGTCACAATATAGAAAATTGACTTAGCTTAACGTGGGTGTTGGATTCATATCATTTCGAGCTCTTAATCAAAAGTTAAAGACGATTTAGTGCACACATGTCAAGTTGATCAACTAGTTATATTGATCGTTCTAAACTGATCATCTTTTCTCTTTGAGTAAGGGCGAATAAATGAAGCATAATTCATGGGGTCATGCAGTTTGGGATACATTGGATTACTTGGAGGCTTTATCGTAGCTATTTTGGTTTTAAATTGTGTCACAATATAGATAATTGAGTTAGCTTATCGCGGGCATTGCCTTCGTGTCATTCATAGCTCTAAATCAAAAGATAGGACGATTTAGTGTGGACATGTCAAGTTGATTGGCAATTAAAATGATCATTCTAAAGTGATCATTGCTGCTCCTTGAGTAAAGGCTTATAAATGAAGCATAATGCATGGCATCACACAATTTGGGATACATTGGACTACTTGGAGGCTTTGTCGCAGCTCTTTCAAACTCAAATGTTGTCATAATATGGAAAATTGAGTAAGTTTAATGTGGGGAATGAATTCATATCATTTTGAGCTCTAAATCAAAAGTTAAAGACGATTTACTGTGGACATGTCAGTTGATCAGCTACTTTAATTGATCATTTTAAACTCATCATTTTTGCTCATTGAGTAAAGGCGAATAAATGAAGCATAATGCATAACATCACGCAGTTTGAGATAGACTAGATTACTTGGAGGCATTGTCATACCTATTTCGGATCAAAATTTTGTCACAATATAGAAAATTGAGCTAGTTTAACGTGTGCATTGGATTCGTGTCATTCTGAACTCTAAATACAAAGTAACTGATGATTTAGTGTAGACATGTCAAATTGATCGGCCAGTTAAAATTATAAATCTAAACATATCATTGGTGCTCCGTGATTAAAGGCTTAGAAATTATGCATAATGCATGGCTTCACGCATTTTGGCATACATTGGATGACTTGAAAGCTTTGTAGTAGTTCTTTAAGTCTCAAATATTGTCACAATATAGAAAAATGAGCTAGCTTGACGTGGGCATTGGATTCATGTCAGTTTGAGCTATAAATAAAAAGTTACAGACTATTTAGTGGGGAGATTTCAAGTTGATCGGCCAGTTAAAATGATCTTTCCAAACTGATTATTGGTGCTCCTTGAGTAAACGCTTATAAATGAAGCATAATGGATTGCATCACACAGTTTGGGATACATTAGATTACTTGGACCCTTTTTCGTAGCTATTTCGGTTTTAAATTTTGTCACAATATAGAAAAAATTGAGCTAGCTTAACGTGGGCATTGGGTTAGTGTCATTCTCAACTGTAAATCAAAGTTAAGAACGATTTAATGCGAACATGTCAAGTTGACAGGCCAATTAAAATGTTCATTAAAATGATCATTGTTGCTCCTTGAGTAAAGGCTTATAAATGAAACAAAATGCATGGAATCATGTCGTTGGGGATACATTTGATTACTTGGAGGCTTTGTAATAGCTCTTTAAGTCTCAAATGTTGTCAAAATATAGTAAATTGAGCTAACTTAACGTGGGTGTTGGATTCATATCATTTTGAGCTCTAAATCAAAAGTTAAAGACGATTTATTGTGTACATGTCAAGTTGATCAACTACTTAAAATGATCATTCTAAACTCATCATTTTTGCTCATTGAGTAAGGGCGAATAAATGAATCATAATGCATAACATCACACAGTTTAGGATAGACTGGAATACTTGGAGGCTTTGTCGTACCTATTTAGTATGAAATTTTGTCACAATATAGAAAATTGAGCTAGTTTAATGTGTGCATGGATTCGTGTGATTATGAACTCTAAATACAAAGTTACAGATGATTTTGTGCAGACATGTCAAATTGATCGGCCAGTTAAAATTATCATTTTAAACAAATCATTGGTGCTCCGTTATTAAAAGCTTATAAATGATGCATAATGCATGGCTTCACGCATTTTGGCATACATTGGATGACTTGGAAGCTTTGTAGTAGTTCTTTCAGTCTCAAATATTGTCATAATATAGAAAATTGAACTAGCTTGACGTGGGTGTTGGATTCGTGTCAGTGTGAACTCTAAATCAAAAGTTCCGGACTATTTAGTGTGGAGATGTCAACTTGATTGGCCAGTTAAAATGATCTTTCCAAACTGATTATTGATGTTCCTTGAGTAAACGCTTATAAATGAAGCATAATGCATGGCATTACATAGTTTGGGATACATTGTATTACTTGGACCCTTTTTTGTAGGTATTTCGATCTTAAATTTTGTCACAATATAGAAAAAATTGAGCTAGCTTAACGTGGGCATTGGATTCGTGTCATTCTCAACTCTAAATTAAAGTTAAGAATGATTTAGTGCAGACATGTCATGTTGACCGGCCAATTAAAATGATCATTCTAAACTAATCATTGTTGCTCCTCGAGTAAAGGCTTATAAATGAAACAAAATGCATGGCATCATGGAGTTGGGGATACATTGGATTACTTGGAGGCTCTCTAGTAGCTCTTTCAGTCTCAAATGTTGTCACAATATAGTAAATTGAGCTAACTTAACGTGGGCATTGGATTAATATCATTTTAAGCTCTAAATCAAAAGTTAAAGACAAATTAGTGCGGACATGTCAAGTTGATCAGCTAATATTGATCATTCTAAACTGATCATTTTTGCTCATTGAATAAGGGCGAATAAATGAAGCATAATGCATGGCATCACACAGTTTGGGATACAATTGATTACTTGGAGGATTTGTGATAGCTATTTTGGTTTTAAATTTTGTCAAAATATAAAAAATTGAGCTAGTTTAACCTGGGAATTTGATTCGTGTCGTTTAGAACTCTAAATCAAAAGTTACAGAAGATTTAATGCGGAAATTTCAAGTTGATAAGCTAATTAAAATGATCCCTTTAATGTGATCATTGGTGCTCCTTGAGTAAAGGCTTATAAATGAAGCATAATGCAAGACATCACGCAATTTGGGATACATTGGATTACTTGGAGGCTTTGTCCTAGCTATTTCGGTCTTAAATTTTGTCACAATATAGAAAGTTGAGCTAGCTTAATGTGGGCGTTGGATTCATATCATTTTGAGCTCAAAATCAAAAGTTAAAGACGATTTAGAGTGGGCATGTCAAGCTGATCAGCTACTAAAAATGATCATTCTAAACTAATAATTTTTGCTCTTTGAGTAAGGGTGTTTAAATGAAGCATAATGCATGGCATCACGCAGTTTAGGGTAGATTGAATTACTTTGAGGCTTTGTCGTACCTATTTCGGTCTCAAATTTTGTCACGATATAGAAACGTGAGCTAGCTTAACGTGGGCGTTGGATTCATGTCATTCTGAACTCTAAATCAAAAGTTACGGGCGATTTAGTCCCAAAAAGTAAAGTTTGATCGGCCAGTTAAAACGATCATTCTAAACTGTTCATTGGTGCTCCTTGTGTAAATGAAGCATATTGCATGACATCACGCAGTTTGGGATATATTAGATTACTTAGAGGCTTTGTCGTAGCTCTTTCAGTCTCAAATTCTGTTACAATATGGAAAATTGAGCTAGCTTAACGTGGGCATTGGATTCATGTCATTTTGATCTCTAAATTAAATGTTAAAGACGATTTAGGGTGGACATGTAAAGTTGATCATTTGTAAATTGATCATTAGTGCTCCTTGAGTAAACGCTTATAAATTAAGCATAATGCATGGCACCATGCAGTTTCGGATAGATTGAATTATTTGCAGGCTTCGTAGTTGCTCTTTCAGTCTCAAATGTTTTAACAATATGAAAAACTGAGGTAGCTTAAAGTTTGAGCTCCAAACTCAATAGTTAAAAAAGATTTAATGCACACATGTCAAGATTATCAGCTAGTTAAAATGATCACTCCAAACTGATCAATGGTGCTCCTAACTAAAGGCTTATAAATGAAGCATAATGCATGGCATCAAGCAGTTTGTGATAGATTGGATTTGTTGGAGTCTTTTTGGTAGCTATTTTGGTTTTAAATTTTGTCACAATTTTGCTCTCTAAATCAAAAGTTAAAGACGATTAAGGGTGGACATGTAAAGCTGATCAACTAGTTAAAATGATCATTTGTAAATGGATAATTGGTGCTCCTTGCACAAAGACCTATAAATGAAGTATAATGCATGATATCATGCAGCTTGGGATAGATTTGATTATTTGGAGGCTTAGTAGTAGCCCTTTCAGTCTCAAATATTGTCACAAAATGGAAACCTGAGATAGCTTAACATGGGTGTTGGATTCATATCATTCCGAGCTCTAAATCAAAAGTTAAAGAAGATTTAGTGCAAACATATCAAGATTATCAGTTAATTAAAATGATCATTCTAAACTGATCATTGGTGCTCCTAAGTAAAGGCTTATAAATGAAGCATAATTCATGGGATCACGCATTTTTGGATAGATCGGATTACTTGGAGGCTTTGTCATAGCTATTTCGGTTCAAATTTTGTCACAATATAGAAAATTGAGCTAGTTTAACATGGGCATTGGATTCGTTACATTCTGAAATCTAAATCAAAAGTTATGTACAATTTTGTGCGGACATGTCAATTTGATCGGCCAGTTAAAATGATCATTCTAAACTGATCATTGGTGCTCCTTGAGTAAAGGCTTATGAAGGAAATATAATGCATGGCATCACGAAGTTTGCGATATATTGGATTACTTTGAGGCTTTGTCGTAGCTCTTTTACTCTCAAAATGTTGTTACAATATGGAAAATTGAGCTAGCTTAACGAGGGCGTTGGATTCATGTAATTTTCAGCTTCAAATCAAAAGATAAAGACGTTTTATTGCGGACAAGTCAAGCTGATTAGCTAATTAAAATGATCATTCTAAACTGGTCATTGGTGCTCCTAGAGTAAAAGCTTATAAATGAAGCATAATGCATTGCATCACGCAGTTAGGGATAGATTGGATTACTTGTACGCTTTGTTGTAGCTATTTTGATGTTAAATTCTATCTTAATATAGAAATTTGAGCTAGGCTAACGTGGGCATTGGATTCGTGTCATTCTGAACTCTAAATCAAAAGTTACAGACAATTTAGTGCGGACATGTCAATTTGAATGGCCACTTAAAATGACCATTCTAAACTGATCATTGTTGCTCCTTGTGTAAAGGCTTATAAATAAAGCATAAAACGTGGCTTCACACAGTTTTGGATACATTGGATTAGTTGGAGGCTTTGTCGTATCTCATTCAGTCTCAAAATGTTGTCACAATATAGAAAATTGAGCTAGCTTAACATGGGCGTTGTACTCATGTAATTTTGAGCTCTAAATCAAAAGTTAAAGACGATTTAGTGCCAGACTTGTGAAGTTGATCAGCTATTTAAAATGATCATTCTAAACTGATCATTGGTGCTTCTTGAGTAAAGGCTTATAAATGAAACATAATACAGGCATCACGCAGTTTATGATAGATTGGATTACTTTGAGTTTTTTTCATAGGTCTTTCAGTCTCAAAATGTTTTCACAATATGGAAAATTTAGCTATCTTAACGTGGGCGTTGGATACATGTAATTTTGAGGCCTAAATCAAAAGTTCAAAACGATTTAGTGTGGGACATGTCAAGTTGATCAACTTGTTAAAATGCTCATTCTAAACTGATCATTGGTGCTCCTTAAGAAAAAGCTTATAAATTAAACATAATGCATGGCATCACACAGTTTATGATAGATTGGATTAATTGGAGGCTTTGTCGTAGCTATTTCGATCTTAAATTTTGTAACAATATGAAAATTGAGCTAGCTTAATGTGAGCATTGGATACATATCATTCTGAACTCTAAATCAAAAGTTACGGACAATTTAGTGTGGACATGTCAAGTTCATCGGCCTGTTAAAATGATCATTCTGTACTGATCATTGGTGCTCCTTGAGTAAAGGCTTATAAATAAAGCATAATGTATGACATCACACAGTTTCGGATACATTAAATCAATTGGAAGCTTTGTTATAGCTCTTAGAGTCTCAAATGTTGTCACCATATGGAAAATTGTGATATCTTAACGTTAGCGTTGGACTCATGTCATTTTAAGCTCTAAAATCAAAAGATAAAGATGATTAGTGCGGACATGTCAAGTTGCTGAGCTAGTTAAAATGATCATTTTGAATTCTAAATAAAAAATTACGGACGATTTAGTGCCGACCTGCCAAGTTGATCGGCAAGTTAAAATGGTCATTCTAGATGATCATTGTTACTCCTTCAGTAAACGCTTATCAATGAAGCATATTGCATGGCATCACACAGTTTGGGATAGATTAGATTATTTGGAGGCTTTGTCGTTGCTATTTTGGTCTTCAATTTTTCAACAATATTCAAAATTGAGCTAGCTTAACGTGGATGTTGGACTTGTATCATTTTGAACTCTAAATCAAAAATTACAAACGATTTATTGCCGACATGTGAAGTTGATCGGCCAGTTAAATTAATCATTCTACATTGTACATTGTTGCTCCTTTAGTAAAGGCTTATAAATGAAGCATAATGCATGGCATCACGCAGTTTGGGATACATTGGATTAACTGGCGGCTTTTTCGTAGCTCTTTAAGTCTCAAATGTTGTCACAACATGGATAATTGAACTAGCTTAACGTGGGCATCGGACACATGTCATTTTGATCTCTAAATCTAAGAAGATTTAGTCCGGACATGTCAAGTTTATCAGCTAGATAAAATGATCATTCTAAATTGATCATTGGTGCTCCTTGAGTCAAGGCATATAAATGGAGCATGATGCATGGCATCACGTACTTTGGGATAGATTGGATTACTTGAAGGCTTTGTTGTAGCTATTTCGGGTCTTAAATTTTATCACAATATACAAAAATATGATCTAGCTTAACGTTGGCGTTGGATTCGTATTATTTTGCAAGTTACAGACGATTTACTGCAAACATGTCAAGTTCATTTGCCAATTAAAATGATAATTCTAAACTGATCATTGGGGCTCGTTGAGAAATAGTTTACAAATGAAGCATCATGCATGACATCACACTGTTTGGGATACAATGAAGGAAATGTTGTTCAATATAGAAAATTGAGCTAGCGTAACGTGTGCGTTGGATTTGTGTAATTCCGAACTATAAATTAAAAGTTACGGACGATTTAGTGCGGACATGTAAGTTGATTGGCCTGTGAAAATGATCATTCTAAACTGATCATTGGTTCTCCTTGGGTAAAGGCTTATAAATGAAGCAAAATAAATGACATCACGCAGTTTGGGATACAATGGATTACTTGGAGGCGTAGTAGTTCTTTCAATATCAAAAGTTGTCACAAAATGGAAAATTGAGCTAGCTTAACGTTAGTGTTGGACTCATATCATTTTAAATTCCAAATCAATAGATAAAGACGATTTATTGCGGATATGTGAAGTTGATCAGCTAGTTAAAATGATCATTCTAAACTGATCATTGGTGATTCTTAAGTAAAGGCTTATAAATGAAGCATAGTGCATGTCATCACGCAGTTAGGGATACATTGGATTACTTGGAGGATTTTTCATAGCTCTTTCAGTCTCGAATGTTGTTACAATATGGAAAACAGGGCGCGCTTAATGTGGGCTTTGGAATTTTGAGCTTTAAATCAAAAGTTAAAGACAATTTAGTGGGGACATGCCAATTTTATCACCTAGTTAAAATGATCATTCTAAATTGATTATTGGTGCTCCTTGAGTAAAGGCTTATAAATGAAGCATAATGCATGGCATCACGAAGTATAGGATAGATTGGATTATTTGAAAGCTTTGTCGTAGCTATTTTGGTCTTAAACTTGGTCACAATATACGAAATTGAGCTAGCTTAACGTGGGCATTGGATTTGTATCATTTTTAAGTGTAAATCAAAAGTTAAATACAATTTAGTGCCGACATGTCAAGTGGATCGTCCAGTTAAAATGATCATTCTAAACTTATCATTAGTACTCGTTGAGTCAAGGCTTATAATTGAAGCATAATGCATGGTATCACACAGTTTGCGTTACATTAGATTACTTGGGAGGCTTTTTGTCGTAGCTCTTTCAGTCTCAAATATTGTTACAATATAGAAAATTGAGCTAGCGTAACGTGGATGATGGATTCTTATCATTTAGAAAGTTACTAACGATTTTAGTGCAGAAATGTAAAGTTGATCAGCCAGTTAAAATCATCATTCTAAACTGATCATTGGTACTCTTTGAGTAAAAGCTTATAAATGAAGCATAATGCATGGCATCTCGCAGTTTTGGATACATTGTATTACGTGGAGGCTTTGTCGTAACTCTTTCAGTCTTAAATGTTGTAACAATATAAAAAATTGAGCTAGTTTAACATGGGCGTTAGATTCATATAATTTTTGTACTCTAAATCAAAATAGAAAGGCGATTTAGTGTCTGACATGTTAAAATGATCAGATAGGTAAAATGATCATTCTAAACTGATCATTGGCTTAAAATGAAGCATAATGCATGGCATCACGCAGTTTGGGATAAATTGGATTACTTGAAGGATGTGTTGTAGCTATTCCGGTTTTAAATTTTGTCACAATATAGAAAATTGAGTTGGCTTAACGTGAGCATTGGATTCGTATCATTCTAAACTCTAAATTAATAGTTACGGACGATTCAGTGTTGACATGTCAAGTTTATCGGCCAGTTAAAATGATCATTCTAAACTGATTATTGGTTTTGATTGAGTAAAGGTTTATAAATGAAGCATAATACATGGCATCACGCATTTTGGGATACATTGGATTACTTGGAGGCTTTGTAGTAACTCTTTCAGTCTCAAAAGTTTTCACAATGTAGAAAATTGAGCTAGCTTAACGTTAGCGTTGGACTCATGTCATTTTGAGATCCAAATAAAAAGAGAAAAACGATTTAATGCGGACATGTCAAGTTGATCAGGTGTTTAAAATGATTATTCTAAAGTGATCATTGGTGCTTTTTGAGTAAAGGCTTATAAAGAAAGCGTAATGCATGACATCATGCAGTTTAGGATAGATTGGATTACTTGGAGGTTTTGTCGTAGCTCTTTCAGTCTCAAATATTGTCACAATATGGAATATTGAGCTATTTTAACTTGGGCTGTGAATTCATGTCATTTTAGCTCTAAATTAAAAGTTAAAGAAGATTTAGTGCAGGCATGTCAGGTTGATCAGCTAGTTAAAATGATCATTGGTACTCATTGTGTAAGGATGTATAAATGAAGCATAATGCATGACAACACACAGTTTGGGACATATTTGTTTACTTGAAGGCTTTGTCGTAGATCTTTCAGTCTCAAATATTGTCATAATATGGAATATTGAGCTAACATAACGTCGGCATTGGATTCATGTTATTTGAGCTCTAAATTAAAAGTTACAGACAATTTAGTGCAGATATGTCAACTTGATCTGCTAGTTCAAATGATCATTCTAAGCTGATCAATTGTGCTCATTGAGTAAAGGCGAATAAATGAAGCATAGTGCATGGCATCACGCAGCTCGGGATAGACTAGATTATTTTGAGGCTTTTTCGTAGCTATTTCGGTCTTAAATTTTGTCACAATATAGAAAATTGAGCTAGGTTTACTTGGGCGTAGAATTCCTGTCATTCTGAAATGTAAATCAAAATTTAGGGATGATTTAGTGCGGACATGTCAAGTTGATCAGATAGTTAAAATGAACATTCTAAACTGATCATTAGTGCTCACTAAGCCAAGGTTTACAAATGAAGAATAATGTACGACATCACGCAGTTTGGGATATATTGGATTACTTTGAGCCTTTGTCGTAGCTCTTTTGAGTCTCAAATGTTGTCACAATATGGAAAATTGAGCTAGCTTAACATGGGCGTTGGATTCATCTCATCTTGAGCTCTAAATTAAAAGTTAAAGATGATTTAGTGCGGACATGTCAAGTTAATCATCTAGTTAACATGATCATTTTAAACTGCTCATTGAGTAAAGGCGTAAAAATGAAGCGTAATGCATGGCATCATGTAGTTTGGGATATATTGGATTACTTGGAGGCTTTGTCTTAGCTATTTCGGTCTTAAACTTTGTCACAATATGGAAAATTGAGCTAGCTTTACTTTGGTATTGGATTGGTGTCATTCTGAAATGTAAATCAAATGTTACAGACGATTTAGTGTGGACATGTCAACTTGATCAGCTAGTTAAAATGAACATTCTAAACTGATCATTGGTGCTTATTGAGCAAAGGTTAACAAATGAAGCATAATACATGACATCGTGCAATTTGGGATATAGTGGATTACTTTGAGGCTTTGTCATAGCTCTTTCAATCTCAAATATTGTCACCATATGGAATATTGAGTTATTTTAACGTGGGCGTTGGATTCATCTCAATGTGAGCTTGAAATTAAAAGTTAAAGACTATTTAGTGCAGAAATGTCAACTTGACCTGCTAGTTAAAAATGATCATCTAAATTGATCATTTGTGCTCAGTGAGTAAACATGTATAAATGAAGCATAATGTATGGCATCACGCAACTTGGGATAGATTGGATTATTTGGAGGCTTTTTCGCAGCGATTTTGGTCTTATATTTTGTCACAATATGGAAAATTGATCAAGCATTACTTGATTGTTGGATTCATGTCATTCTAAAATGTAAATCAAGTTATTGACGATTTAGTGTGTCCACGTCATCTTGATCAGCTAGTGAAAATGAACATTCTAAACTGATCATTGGTGCTCATTGAGCAACGGTATACAAATAAAGCATAATGCACGACATCACGTAGTTAGGGACAGATTCAATTTCTTGGAGGCTTTTCATAGCTATTTCGGTCTTAAATGTTGTCACAACATATAAAATTTTGCTAGATTAAGATGGGCGTTGGATTCGTGTCATTCTGAACTCTAAATCCAAATTTAAGGACGATTTAGCGCGGACATGTCAAGTTGATCGGCCGGTTAAAATGATCATTTTAAACTGATCATTGTTGCTCCTTGAGTAAAAGCTTATAATGGAAGCATAATGTATGGCATCACGCATTTTGGGATACGTTGGATTATTTGGAGTCTTTGTCATAGCTCGATCAATCTCAAATTTTATCACAATAGGGAATATTGAGCTAACATAATGTGGGGTTGGATTCATACCATTTTGAGCTCTAAATATAAATTTAAAACCAATTTAGTGCGGACATGTTAAGTTGATCAGCTAGTTAAAATGATTGTTCTAAGCTGATCATTGGTGCTCATTGAGTAAATGCATATATATGAAGCATAATGCATGGCATCACACAGTTTGGGATAGATTGGATTACTTGGAGGCTTTGTCGTAGATATTTCAGGCTTAAAATTTGTCACAATATAGGAAATTGGGCTTAACCGCGTTGGATTCGTGTCATTTTGAACTCTAAATCAATAGTTACAAACGATTTAGTGCGGACATGTCAAGTTGATTGGCCAGTTGAAATGATCATTCTAAACTGATAACTGGGGCTCACTGAGAAAAGTCTTATAAATGAAGCATAATGCATTGCATCAAGCAGTTTGGGATAGATTGGATTATGTGGAGGGTTTGTCGTACCTCTTTCTGTCTCAAATATTGTCACAATATGGAATATTGAGCTAACTTAAAGTGGACGTTGGATTCATGTTATTCAGAACTTTAATTCAAAAGTTAAAAACGATATAGTGCGGACATGTCAATTTGATCTACTAGTTAAAATGATCATTCTAAACTGATCATTGTTGCTCATTGAGTAAAGACGTATAAATTATTCATAATGCATGACATCACGCATTTTGGGATAGATTGGATTACTTTGAGGCTTTCTTGTAGCTATTTCACTTTAAAAGTTTGTCAAATATAGAAAATAGAGCTAGATTTACTTGCGTGTTGGATTCGTGTCATTCTAAATTGTAAAACAAAAGTTACAGACGATTTAGTGTGGACATGTCAAGTTGATAGGGTAATTAAAATGGATATTATAAACTGATCATTGGTGCTCATTGAGCAAAGGTTTACAAATGAAGCATAACGCATGGCATCACACAGTTTGGGATATATTGGATTACTTTAATGCTTTGTCATAGCTATATCAGTCTCAAATGTTGTCACAATATGGAAAATTGAGGTAGCTTAATGTGGGCGTTGGATTCATCTCAGTTTGAGCTCTAAATTAAAAGTTAAAGAGGATTTAGTGCGACATGTTAAGTGTATCAGCTAGTTAAAATGGTCATTCTAAACTGATCATTGGTGCTCATTAAGTAAAGGCGTATAAATGAGGCATAATGCATGGCATCACGCAGTTCAGGATAGATTGGATTACTTGCATGCCTTTTCATAACTATTTCGGTCTTAAATTTAGTCACAATATAGCTAGCTTAACGTTGGCGTTGAATTCGTGTCATTCTAAACTCTAAATCAAAAGTTACGGACAACTTAGTGCGGATATGTCAAGTTGGTCGACCAATTAAAATGATTATTCTAAACTTATCATTGGTGCTCATTGAGAAAAAGTTTACAAATGAATTATAATGCATTGCATCAACCAGTTTGGGATATATTAGAGTACTTGGAGGCTTTGTGGTACCTC
The DNA here is from genome assembly GCA_018901935.1 of Pugionium cornutum. Classification (NCBI taxonomy): domain Eukaryota; kingdom Viridiplantae; phylum Streptophyta; class Magnoliopsida; order Brassicales; family Brassicaceae; genus Pugionium; species Pugionium cornutum. The sequence goes on along the minus strand of CM032165.1, from coordinate 24,197,561 downwards.
ATTCAATCTCAAATATTGTCACAATACTGAATATCGAGATAACTTAACGTGGATGTTGGATTCATGTCATTTTGAACTCGAAACTAAAATTTAAAGACAATTTAGTGCGTACATGTCAATTTGATATGCTAGTAAATATGATCATTCTAAACTGATCATTAGTGCTCATTGAGTAAAGGCATATAAATGAAGCATAATGCATGGCATCACGCAATTTGGGATAGATTGGATTAGTTGCTAGCTTTGTCATAGCTATTTCGGTCTTAAATGTTGTCAAATATAGAAAATAGAGCTAGATTTAATTGGGCGTTGGATTCGTGTAATTCTGAAATGTAAATCAAAAGTTACAGACGATTTAGTGTGGACAGTCAAGTTGATCAGCTAGTTAAAATGAACATTCTAAACTGATCATTGGTGCTCACTGAGCAAAGGCTTACAAATGAAGCATAATGCATGGTATCACATAGTCTGGGATATAATAGATTACTTTAAGGCTTCGTTGTAGCTCTTTTAGTCTCAAATGTTGTCACAATATGGAAACTTAAGCTCTAAATTAAAAGTTTAAAGACGATTTAGTGCGTACATGTTAAGTTGATCAGCTAGTTAAAATGATCATTCTAGACTGATCATTGGTGATCATTGAGAAAAGGCGTATAAATGAGGCATAGTGCATGGCATCACGCAGTTCGGGATAGATTGGATTTCCTGGAGGCCTTGTCATAGCTGTTTGGGTCATAAATTTTGTCACAATATAGAAAATTGATCTAGCTTTATTTGGGCATTGGATTCATGTCATTTTGAGCTATAAATTAAAAATTATGGACGATTTAGTGTCGACATGTCAAGTTGATCGCCTAGTTAAAATGAACATTCGAAACTGATCGTTGGTGCTCATTCAGCAAAGATTTACAAATGAAGCATAACGCATGGCATCACTCAGTTTGGGATATATTTGATTTGAGGCTTTTTCTTTGCTTTTTTCAGTCTCCAATGTTGTCACAATATGGAAAATTGAGCTAGCCTAACGTGGGCGTTGGATTCATTTCATTTTGAGCTCTAAATTAAAAGATAAAGACGATTTAAGGCGGACAGCTCAAGTTGATCAGCTAGTTAAAATGATCATTCTAAACTAATCACTGGTACTCATTTAGTAAAGGCGTATATATGAAGCATAATGCATGGAATCACGTAGTTTAGGATAGAGAGGATTATTTAGAGGCTTTGTCATAGCTACTTCGGTCTTAAATTTGGTCACAATATAGAAAATTGAGCTAGCTTAACATTGGCGTTGGATTCTTGTAATTCTGAACTCTAAATCAAAAGTTACAGCGATTTATTACAGACATATCAAGTTGATCGGCTAGTTAAAATGATCATTCTAAACTGATCATTGGTGGTCCTTGAGTAAACGTTTATAAACAAAAATCATAATGCATTGCATCATGCAGTTTGGGATAGATTAGATTACTTGGAGGCTTTATCATAGCTTTTTCGGTCTCAAATATTGTCACAATATAGAAAGTTGATCTAGCTTTACTAGGGCGTTGGATTAATGTCATTTTTGGCTCCAAATTAAAAGTTAAAGACGATTTAGTGCGGACATGTCAAGTTGATCTGCTAATTAAAATGATCATTCTAAACTGACCATTGGTGCTCCTTGAGTAAAGGCTTATAACGAAAGCATAATGCATGACATCACTCAGTTTGGGATAGATTGGATTACTTGGTGGATTTGTCGTAGCTCTTTCACTCTCAAATATTGTCATAATATGGAATAATGAGCTAACTTAACGGGGTCGTTGGACTAATGTCATTTTGAACTCTAAATTAAAAGTAAAAGGCGATTTAGTGTGGACGTGTCAAACAGTTCAGCTAGTTAAAAGGATTGTTCTAAAATGATCATTGGTGCTCATTTAGTAAAGACAAGGATAATGCATGGCATCACGGAGTTTTGGTTAGATTGGACTACCTGGAGGCTTTGTCGTAGCTATTTCAGTCTTAAAAGTTGTCACAATATAGAAAATTGAGCTAGCTTAACATGGGCATTGGATTCGTGTGTTTGTGAACTCTAAATCAATAGTTAAAACCAATAGTTAGTGCGGACATGTCAAGTTGATTGGCCAGTTGAAATGATCATTCTAAACTCATCTTTTGTGCTCCTTGAGTAAAGGCTTATAAATGAAGCATAATGCATAATGCATGGCATCACACAGTTTGGGATATATTGGATTACTTTGAGGCTTTGTTGAAGCTCTTTTAGTATCAAATGTTGTTACAATATGGTAAACTTAGCTAGCATAACGTGGGCGTTGTATTCATCTCATTTTGAGATCTAAATTAAAAGTTAAGTACGATTTAGTGCGGACATGTCAAGTTGATCAACAAGTTAAAATGATCATTCTAAACTGATCATTGGTCCTCATAGGTAAAGGCATATAAATGAAGTATAATGCATGACATCACGTATTTAAGGATAGATTGGACCATTTGGAGACTTTGTCATAGCTATATCGGTCTTAAATTTTGTCACAATATAGAAAATTGAGCAAACTTAACGTTGGCGTTGGACTCGTGTCATTTTGAAATCTAAAAAAAAAATTACGCACGATTTAGTGCGAACATGTCAAATTGATTTGCTAATTGAAATGATCATTCAAAACTGACCATTGGTGCTCCTTGAGTAAAAGCTTATAAAGAAAGCATAATGCATGGCATCACGAAGTTTGGGAGAGATTGGAATACTTGGAGGATTTTTCGTAGCGCTTTCACTGTCAAATATTGTCACAATATGGAATATTGAGCTAGCTTAACGTGGGCGTTGGATTCATGTCATTTGAACTCTAAATTAAAAGTTAAAGACAATTTAGTGTGGACGTGACAAGTTGATCAGTTAGTTAAAATGATTGTTCTGAAATAATCATTGGTGCTTATTTAGTAAAGGTGTATAAATGAACCATAATACATGGCATCACGTAGTTTAGGATACATTGGACTACTTGGAGGCTTTGTCGTACCTATTTCGGTCTTAAAATTTGTCACAATATAGAAAATTGAGCTAGCTTAATGTGGCCGTAGGATTCGTGTCATTGTGAACTCTAAATCAATAGTTAAGGATAGATTGGCCAGTTGTGAACTCTAAATCATGTCATTTGTGCAAGTTGATTGGCCAGGAAAAATGATCATGCTAAACTCATCATTGGTGCTCATTGTGTAAAAGCGTATAAATGAAGCATAATGCATGGTATCACGCAGTGTGGGATAGATTGGATTACTCGGAGGCTTTGTCGTAGCTATTTCTCTCTTAAGTTTTTTTGACAATATTGAAAATTGATCTAGCTTTACTTAGGCGTTGGATTCGTGTCATTCTGAAATATAAATCAAAAGGTACAGACGATTTAGTGTGAACATGTCAAGTTGATTAGCCAGTTAAAATGAACATTCTAAACTGATCATTTGTGCTCATAGTGTAAAGCTTTACAAATGAAGCATAATACATGGCATCAAGCCGTTCGGGATATATTGGATTACTTTGAAAGTTTCTCATAGCTCTTTCAGTCTTAAATTTTGTCACAATATAGAAAACTGAACTAGCTTAACGTTGGCGCTGGATTCGTGTCATTTTTAACTCTAAATCAAAAGTTATAGATGACTTAGTGTGGATATGTAAAGTTGATCGGCCAGTTAAAATGATCATTCTAAACTGATTATTGGTGCTCCTTGAGTAAAGGCATATAATAAAAGCATAATGCATGACATAACACATTCTGGGAGAGATTGGATACATGGATGCTTTGTCATAGCTATTTCGGTCTTAATTTTTTTTAACAATATTGAAAATAAAGCTACCTTTATTTGGGTGTTGGATTCTTGTAATTCTGAGATGTAAATAAAAAGGTACAGACAATTTATTGTGGATATGTCAAGTTGTTTGGCCAGTTAAAATGAACATTCTAAACTGATCACTAGTGCTCATTGATCAAAGGTTTACAGATGAAACATAATGCATGGTATTGACATAGGAAAATCAAATAAGACCTATCTTGACCTACAAGGCAAGTGTGAGCACGAAAATTCAGTTTGAATAACAAGGAAATGAAAAAGGAGGGAGTTATTATTAACCACATGGTTAAAATGGTTAAATAGCTACCTTGGGAGAAGAATCAAGGTGAAAAGGACATGTCCATGCTGCACACAGTCTTGGTAACCACACCAAACAGTCATGCCTGCTGCACACAGCCTTGGTAACCACACAAAACGTTCATGAGACAGCCTGCAGCTCTTCCCCTCTCTTCTCATTGGTTGTTGACAAGCTCCTCCTCTATTCAAACTCATCCACAAGTTTGAATTCGTTTTCTTTTGTGTTCACATTGTAAATCCTCTATAAAAGGGCTGTAAAGACTCAATGTATGAAAAAAAAACTCTTAGGAGATTCTTCTCCATAAGTCTAAGACATTCTCATTTTCTCATACTTCTCTTTGAGTTTCCAGATTCAATTCTTCACATTTCTCTTCTCTAATCTCAATATTCTTTCATGCTATCAGAGCATAAGATCATTCTCTCATCTTTTCTACTCAAATCACTCAGTTTCTAATCTTAAATTCTGTCAAAAATCTCTCAGTCCTTAAACTAAAAACTCACAGTTTTATTCAACCATAAAAGTTGCTTCCTTTGAGCTCTTCAAAGCCTAACAATGGAGGATACAGTTCAAATCAGTTCCAGCCTGAAACCTACGGTGATACCAGTAGTTTGATTTTATTCAACCAGTCTTATTTGATTTTCCTATGTCAATACTCCCCCTCAAGCTAAAGACTTTGGAATCACCCTAAAGTCTTAAGCTTGGGAACCCAGGGCAACACCTCATTAAAAACCTTATTAAGGAAAACCACTTGGGACAAAACCTTAATAAGGGAAAAAGAGTGTGTTGCTCTTGGATTATGGGACCTTTGATCATGGATGTGATAAATCAACAAGCCCAAGTTTGCTAAAGATGTTCTTACAAACTTTGAGACTTGCTGCCTTTGTGAAGATGTCAGCTAGTTGGTCTTCACTCCTTGTATAACATGGCAGAATGGTTCCATCTTGAACTTTCTCCCTAACCTTATGGCAATCGATCTCTATGTGCTTGGTCCTCTCGTGAAACACTGAGTTTGAAGCTATGTGAATGGCTGCCTGATTATCACAATGGAAGGTAATTGGCCCTGGTTGTTCAATACCAAAGTCTTTCAAGAGCGCTTTGATCCAAGTTACTTCACTTGTCAGCTTCCTCATAGCCCTATATTCTGCTTCAGCACTAGAACATGATACCACCTTCTGCTTCTTAGTCTTCCAAGTGACTAAGTTCCCACCAATGAAGGTGCAATACCCAGTGGTTGATTTCCTATCCACCCTATCACCAGCCCAATCCGCATCACAATATCCGACAATCTCAGTGTTCCCATTCTTGCCCATCCATATGCCTTGACCAGGAGATCCTTTGATGTATCTAAGGATCCTTTCTACCATGCTCCAATGATATACAGTAGGTTTTTGCATATGTTGACTCACTTGATTCACAGCAAAACACAAGTCTGGTCGTGTGAGGGTGAGGTAGATCAGCTTCCCAACTAGTCTTCTATACTGAGAAACATCCTTAAATAACTCATCAGCTTTCTCCCCCTTTCCGTTGACCTTGTAGCCATCTTCAAGAGGAGTTTTGGCCGGTTTAGCCCCAAGCTTTCCCGTTTCTGTCAACAAATCAAGAGCATACTTTATTTGGGATAGAAAGAGCCCTTCCTGAGACCGACACACTTCAATACCCAAGAAGTACTTCAACTCTCCAAGATCCTTGATGTCAAATGATCTGTTTAAGAACGCCTTTGTGGACTGAATTCCTTCCTTATCATCTCCTGTGATGATAAGGTCATCCACATAAACCAAGACCGCCATGATTCCTTTGGGGTTTTGACGAGTCAACAAAGTATGGTCTGAATGGGACTTTCTGAACCCTTTTTCAGTAAGTGTGGAGCTTAATTTGTGATATCAGGCCCTTGGTGACTGCTTCAACCCATATATTGCCTTCCTGAGTCTTAGAACCTGTCTCTCTTTGCAAAGATCTTCAAGGCCTGGTGGTGGAGTCATATACACTTCCTCTTCAAGTTCTCCTTGTAGGAATGCGTTCTTGACATCCATTTGCCATAAGTCCCAAGTCAGATTCGTAGCTAGTGAAAGAACAACCCTTACGGTGGGTAGCTTAGCCATCGGTGCAAATGTATCAGTATAGTCCTCTCCATATGTCTGAGTAAAACCTCTTGCAACTAGACGTGCCTTGTACATTTCTATGTCCCCATTGCTCTTGTACTTGATGGTGAACACCCATTTGGAACTTACAGCCTTCTTGCCTTTGGGAAGTTCTTGTATATCCCATGTATGATTCCTTTCCATAGCTCCCTTCTCATCTCTTACTGCATCTAACCATTCTTTCTTGCTCTTAGCTTCTTCATAAGTCCTTGGAATCTGACTTTGTTCAATCTTTCCAAGGAATGCTTGATGACTAGATGGCAAGAGGTCAAGGGAACAAACAGCTTGTATGGGATGAGCCACAGCCTGGTTGTTGTAGAAGACCCTAGTGTTTACCCAATTGAATGGGTCTTTCCTAAGTCTAGTACTCCTCCTTAGTTGCTGAACAGGTGGTTCAGCCTCCTCTACAACCGTTTCCTCTTCCATTTGGTGAATAGGTTCCTCTATACCCACTTCCAAGTCGTCTTGTTCTTGGTTTTGGGCCATAGCTTCTTCTTGGATTGAAGTTGGTTCTTGAGTTACCGCTCCTTGTTCATTCTCTTGGGTATCTTGTGAACTACTTGGGGTTCTTGCTTCTTCTTGTCTTGAATCCTTTGGCACATCATTTCCCAAATGATTCAAGAGAAACCTCAAACTTGTAGCCAAATCAGAAGGTGACCTTGAGAGATCCTTCAGTCCTTCCCAATCTTTCTGATCATAATAGCTTCGTTCTTCTATGAACTTGACATCTCTAGACACATATGTCCTGTTGTTGCTCGGATCATAACACTTATAACCCTTTTGTGTTGTCGAATATCCAAGGAACATACACTTGATGCTCTTTGCCTCCAACTTGTTTCTTAGATCATCTGGAACATACACAAAGCACACACACCCAAATACACGTAAATGATCAATGGAGGGTTTAGTTTTATTGAGTACCTCAAATGGGGATATGTCTTGCAAGACTTTGGTTGGAATCCGATTGATGAGGTAGCAAGTAACCAAGACTGCATCTCCCCAAAAACTTTTAGGAACATTGGTAAGAAACATCATGGATCTTGCTACTTCCATTAAGTGTCGGTTCTTCCTTTCAGCAACTCCATTTTGTTGTGCTGTGTGTGGGCAGTTAGTTTGATGTAGTATTCCATGTTTGTTTAAGTGAGCTTTGAATCTTTGACTTGTGTATTATTGACATAGGAAAATCAAATAAGACCTATCTTGACCTACAAGGCAAGTGTGAGCACGAAAATTCAGTTTGAATAACAAGGGAAATAAAAAGGGAGGTAGTTATTATTAACCACATGGTTAAAATGGTTAAATAGCTACCTTGGGAGAAGAATCAAGGTGAAAAGGACATGCCCATGCTGCACACAGTCTTGGTAACCACACCAAACGTTCATGATACAGTCTGCAGCTCTTCCCCTCTCTTCCCATTGGTTGTTGACAAGCTCCTCCTCTATTCAAGCTCATCAACAAGTTTGAATTCGTTTTCTTTTGTGTTCACATTGTAAATCCTCTATAAAAGGGCTGTAAAGACTCAATGTATGAATATACTCTTAGGAGATTCTTCTCCATAAGTCTAAGACATTTCTTATTTTCTCATACTTCTCATACTTCTCTTTGAGTTTCCAGATTCAATTCTTCACATTTCTCCTCTATAATCTCAATATTCTTTCATGGTATCAGAGAATAAGATCATTCTCTTATCTTTTCTACTCAAATCTCTCAGTTTCTAATCTAAAATTCTGTCAAAAATCTCTCAGTCTTTAGACTAAAAATTCACATTTTTATTCAACCATAAAAGCTGCTTCCTTTGAGCTCTTCAAAGCCTAACAATGGAGAATACAGTTCAAATCAGTTCCAGCCTAAAACCTACGGTGATACCAGTAGTTCTCAAAGGCTTGAACTACATATTATGGTCAAGAACCATCAAGACAGCCATTTGTGGCAAAGGACTTTGGAATCACATCTTGGAGGATAATACTCCATCTACAGTGATACGAGCATGGAAAGTACACAAAAGGAGAAGCCCATGGCTAGGAATGAACCAGTGGAACATGAAGAAGTTCTTGCACTATCAGCTGGACCATTAACCCGAGCCAAGGCCAAGAAACTCAAAGAGGCAATCAGCAGCATGCTCAACAAGGAGAATGCACAACAAATTCACTTGAGCTTGAATGGAGAAGTGCCTAAAAGCACTCTGATTTTAGTACAAGCTCAAGACAGCATACAAATGGGTATGTGATCCATTTGTACTCTTTTTCCCTTATCCAAGTTTTCTCCCATTGGGTTTTCTTGGTAAGGTTTTTAATGAGGCAAATGAATCACATTACAACCAGCCCAATTTGTTGTTTAAAATCAAAAGGAGTTCAATTAAAAATGCTCAAAATTGGCGTCATCAAAGGGGGGGAAAAGTGTCTACATTCATAGTCAAAATAAGAGTTAATGAAGTCAAGGTCTTTGGTCAAGGTCTTTGGTCAAGTCTTCCCTTGTAATTGTAACCAATTTAATGTTGTAGGCTCCTCATATTTACGTTCCCTTATAATATAAATAGGGGCTTTCAGTTATAAACTTGATCATTCAACTTTTCAAATAAAAACAGCTTCTTTTCTTAAGTTTGAGAGTGATTCTCTTCTTAATCTGATTGTTGGTGTGTAATATCCTTCAGTCAACATTTAGTAGCCTTAGTGTGTAATATCTAAGCTACTATCTTAGGTAAATCAGTAGTCTTTCCGCAGCTACTGTGTAACCCTTCAATCCACAACCTTTGAACAGATTGAATTTCGATTCATTCTGTTGCAAAGCCTATCTCAACCGCATCCAGAAGTGCATTCCTTGGGAGGTTCGCATCATTTGGTATCGGAGCACACTTCTGATCAGTTATCCCTATCCCTCATCTCCATATCTCTCCATTTCCATCTGCTTAGATTGCATCAGCTTGTGTGTATTGATTTGCATCAGTTGATTAATCAAAAAACCCTATTCATATAATTGCATTGTTGTTTTTATCCAATATTACATCAGTTTATCACATCAAAATCGACCCCAACCCATTGCATTTTCAGATTAGAAAATAACACACTCGCAACTCTTCATCTTCCATCAAGATTTTTTTTTCAGAACAGGTATTTTTAACATATTTTTTAAGTGCATTTGTAGCTATGTCAGGAGGAAATACAACTTCAGAAGCACCAAACTTGTTAATGGAGGCTCTAGTAGCAGAAATGAAGAAAGCATTACAAATAGAGCTGGAAGCCATTCATTTGCGGCTTGATGATGTTCTGAACATTAGTAACACAGAAGGAGGCCCAAGGAGAACTAGGAATCCCTTAAGACGTGGCCAAAATGAAGAAACAGAATCCTACTATAGCCGTTGAAAGAATATTGAGATTAGAGAGGAGAAATGTGAAGAATTAAATCTGGAAACTCAAAGAGAAGTATGAGAAAATGAGAAATGTCTTAGACTTATGGAGAAGAATCTCCTAAGAGTTCTATCATACATTGAGTCTTTACAGCCCTTTTATAGAGGATTTACAATGTGAACACAAAAGAAAACGAATTCAAACTTGTGGATGAGCTTGAATAGAGGAGGAGCTTGTCAACAACCAATGAGAAGAGAGGGGAAGAGCTGCAGACTGTCTCATGAACGTTTGGCATGGTTACCAAGGCTGTGTGCAGCAGGCATGACTGTTTGGTGTGGTTACCAAGACTGTGTGCAGCATGGACATGTCCTTTTCACCTTGATTCTTCTCCCAAGGCAGCTATTTAACTATTTTAACCATGTGGTTAAGAATAACTCCCTGCTTTTTCTTTTCTCTTGTTATTCAAACTGAATTTTCGTGCTCACACTTGCCTTGTAGCTCAAGATAGGTCTTATTTGATTTTCCTATGTCAATACTTCCCCTCAAGCTAAAGACTTTGGAATCACCCTAAAGTCTTAAGCTTGGGAACCCAAGGCAACACCTCATTAAAAACCTTATTAAGGAAAACCACTTGGGACAAAACGTTAATAAGGGAAAAAGAGTGTGTTGCTCTTGGATTAGGAGACCTTTGATCATGGATGTGATAAATCAACAAGCCCAAGTTTGCTAAAGATGTTCTTGCAAACTTTGAGACTTGCTGTCTTTGTGAAGATGTCAGCTAGTTGGTCTTCACTCCTTGTATGACATGGCAGAATGGTTCCATCTTGAACTTTCTCCCTAACTTTTTGGCAATCGATCTCTATGTGCTTGGTCCTCTCGTGAAACACTGACTTTGAAGCAATGTGAATGGCTGCCTGATTATCACAATGGAAGGTAATTGGCCCTGGTTGTTCAATACCGAAATCTTTCAAGAGCGCTTTGAGCCAAGTTACTTCATTTGTCAGCTTCCCTATATTCTGCTTCAGCACTAGAACATGATACCACCTTCTGCTTCTTAGTCTTCCAAGTGACTAAGTTCCCACCAATGAAGGTGCAATACCCAGTGGTTGATTTCCTATCCACCCTATCACCAGCCCAATCCACATCACAATATCCGACAATCTCAGTGTTCCCATTCTTTCCCATCCATATGCCTTGACCAGGAGATCCTTTGATGTATCTAAGGATCCTTTCTACCATGCTTTAATGATATACAGTAGGTTTTTGCATATGTTGACTCACTTAATTCACAGCAAAACACAAGTCTGGTCGTGTTAGGGTGAGGTAGATCAACTCCCCAACTAGTCTCCTATACTGAGAAACATCCTTAAATAACTCATCAGCTTTCTCCCCCTTTCCGTCGACCTTGTAGCCATCTTCAAGAGGAGTTTTTGGCCGGTTTAGCACCATACTTTCTTTGGGATAGAAAGAGCCCTTCCTGAGACCGACACACTTCAATACCCAAGAAGTACTTCAACTCTCCAAGATCCTTGATGTCAAATGATCTGTTTAAGAAGGCCTTTGTGGACTGAATTCCTTCCTTATCATCTCCTGTGATGATAAGGTCATCCACATAAACCAAGACCACCACAATTCCTTTTGCGTTTTGACGAGTGAACAAAGTATGATCTGAATGGGATTTCATAAACCCATTATCAGTAAGTGTGGAGCTTAATTTGTGATACCACGCCCTTGGTGACTGCTTCAACCCATATATTGCCTTCCTAAGTCTTAGAACTTGTCCCTCTTTGCAAAGATCTTCAAGGCCTGGTGGTGGAGTCATATACACTTCCTCTTCAAGTTCTCCTTGTAAGAATGCGTTCTTGACATCCATTTGCCATAAGTCCCAAGTCAGATTCATAGCTAGTGAAAGAACAACCCTTACAGTGTGTAGCTTAGCCACCGGTGCAAAGGTATCAGTATAGTCCTCTCCATATGTCTGAGTGAAACCTCTTGCAACTAGATGTGCCTTGTACCTTTCTATGTCCCCATTGCTCTTATACTTGATGGTGAACACCCACTTTGAACTCACAGCCTTCTTGCCTTTGGGAAGTTCTTGTATATCCCATGTATGATTCCTTTCCATAGCTCCCTTCTCATCTCTTACTGCATCTAACCATTCTTTCTTGCTCTTAGCTTCTTTATAAGTCCTTGGAATCTGACTTTGTTCAATCTTTCCAAGGAATGCTTGATGACTAGATGGCAAGAGGTCAAGGGAACAAACAGCTTGTATGGGATGAGCCACGGCCTGGTTGTTGTAGAAGACCCTAGTGTTTACCCAATTGGATGGATCTTTCCTAAGTCTAGTACTCCTCCTTAGTTGCTGAACAGGTGTTGCAGCCTCCTATACAACCATTTCCTCTTCCATTTGGTGAATAGGTAGCTCTATATCCACTTCCAAGTTGACTTGTTCTCGGCTTTGGGCCACAGCTTCTTCTTGGATTGGAGGTTGTTCTTGAGTTACCACCCCTTGTTCATTCTCTTGGGTATCTTGTGAACTACTTAAGGTTCTTGTTTCTTCGTGTCTTGAATCGTTTGGCAGATCATTTCCCAAATGATTCAAGAGAAACCTCAAACTCGTAGCCAAATCAGAAGGTGACCTTGAGAGATCCTTCAATCCTTCCCAATCTTTCTGATCATAATAGCTTTGTTCTTCTATGAACTTGACATCTCTAGACACATATGTCCTGTTGTTGCTCGGATCATAGCACTTATAACCCTTTTGTGTTGTCGAATATCCAAGGAACATACACTTGATGCTCTTTGCCTCCAACTTGTTTCTTAGATCACCTGGAACATACACAAAGCACACACACCCAAGTACACGTAAATGATCAATGGAGGGTTTAGTTTTATTGAGTACCTCAAATGGGGATATGTCTTGCAAGACTTTGGTTGGAATCCGATTGATGAGGTAGCAAGCAACCAAGACTGCATCCCCCCAAAAACTTTTAGGAACATTGGTATGAAACATCATGGATCTTGCTACTTCCATTAAGTGTCGGTTCTTCCTTTCAGCAACTCCATTTTGTTGTGGTGTGTGTGGGCAGCTAGTTTGATGTAGTATTCCATGTTTGTTTAAATGAGCTTTGAATCTTTGACTTGTGTATTCCCCTCCATTATCTGATCTTAACACTTTGATCTTGGCATTGAATTGATTAGTAACATAATTATGAAAGTTTATAAATGCCTCATAAACCCTATTTTTAGATGGAAGTAATGTAACCCATGTATATTTCGATTTCTCATCTATAAAGGTCACAAAGTATTTATTCCTATCTCTAGACATGCAAGGTGAGGTCCAAACATCAAAATGTACTAAATCAAAGCAATGCTCATAAATTGTAGACGATTTAGGGAAAACAACACGACAATGTTTGCCAAGGATACAAGCCTCACAAACAGAGTGATCATAAGCAACATTAGGCATTATTAAGCTTAAAGCACGAGCATGAGGATGTCCTAATCTAGCATGCCATAAGACATCTTTATTAGCAAAAACACAGGATTTGAAAGCTAAGGAATCCAAATTGCCTGGAGGAGTGTCCTCAAGAACATAGAGCTCATCTTGAGTCCCACCACTTCCAAGTATCTTACCACTCTTAATATCTTGAAAGTAAACATTGTTAGGCCCAAAAGTAACATTGCAATTCAGGTCTTTAGTAGCCCTTTTGACCGAAACTAGATTAGACTTAAACTTAGGTACAAAGAAAGCATTACTTTCTTTGTGAAATAGTCTTAATTTTCCGGTTCCTTCAATTGGAATACCCTTACCATCAGCTATAGTTACTTGTCCTAGACATGGTTCAATGTTTTTAACAACCAAGCATTGCTAATCTTATGGTGAGAAGCACCCGAATCCACTACCAACTTATGATCTGGTTTATCAAGCAATTTATGGGAGTAGAGTGTGATACCGGAGAGTTTTGAGGCATAGGCCTTGATGAGATCCTCCAAGTCACTCTTCTTAACATACTCCATGGATACATTCATAGCTAGCTCCCCTCCTTGGTTGGATGAACTTGCTGGTTCAGTCACAACCTTTTGAGAGATGTTAGTCTTTGAATCCTTGAACCGGTTTGGCTTGAGATGAGGATGAAGTATCCAGCACTTGTCCTTGATGTGGCCATTCCTCTTACAATGCTCACACATCACACTCTTCCTATCCTCTTGCTTAAACACGCTTTTGTTGGCCATGACTAGTTCTCCTTTACCACCAAACAAACTAATGTTGCCTTGCTCCTTTTGAATCCGTGAGCACACCTCTTCAAAATCAGGGAGTTTTGGCTCTCTCAGGATGGACTTAATCACATCCTTAAAGGCTGGATTTAGGTTGAGAAGGAGCCCAAATATCTTGTCTTGTTCCTTCCTTTCATTAAGCACCTTTGGATCCATAGAACTTGGTCTCAACATGTCAAGCTCGGACCATGTTGACTGCAACTTGCCCAGGAAATTTGTGAACTCCATATCCTCTTGGTGTAGATCATTGAGAGCCTTCTTAACCTCATACACACGGCTGAGGTTTGAAACATCCCCATACACCCTCTTGAGAGTCTCCCAAAGAGACTTGGAGGTTTCACAATGTGAATAACCTTCAAGAATGGATGGGTCCAAAGAATTTTGGAGGAATCCAAGGACTGATTGATCTTCTTGGAACCACCTAGCTTCTTCTTTTCTTGTTGCCTCATCCTTCTTCTCCTTTGGATCATCTATAGATGGAGTATTATCCTCCAAGATGTGATTCCAAAGTCCTTTGCCACAAATGGCTGTCTTGATGGTTCTTGACCATAATGTGTAGTTCAAGCCTTTGAGAACTACTGGTATCACCATATGGTTCAGGCTGGAACTGATTTGAACTGTATCCTCCATTGTTAGGCTTTGAAGAGCTCAAAGGAAGCAGCTTTTATGGTTGAATAAAACTCTGAGTTTTAGTTTAAATACTGAGAGATTTTTGACAGAATTTTAGATTAGAAACTGAGAGATTTGAGTAGAAAAGATGAGAGAATGATCTTATGCTCTGATACCATGAAAGAATATTGAGATTAGAGAGGAGAAATGTGAAGAATTGAATCTGGAAACACAAAGAGAAGTATGAGAAAATGAGAAATGTCTTAGACTTATGGAGAAGAATCTCCTAAGAGT
>CM032165.1:24134151-24182260 GCA_018901935.1 Pugionium cornutum | reverse complement strand
ATTGTGAAACCTCCAAGTCTCTTTGGGAGACTCTCAAGAGGGTGTATGAGGATGTTTCAAACCTCAGCCGTGTGTATGAGGTTAAGAAGACTCTCAATGATCTACACCAAGAGGATATGGAGTTCACAAAATTCTTGGGCAAGTTCCAGTCAACATGGTCCGAGCTTGACATGTTGAGACCAAGTTCTATGGATCCAAAGGTGCTTAATGAAAGGAAGGAACAAGACAAGATATTTGGGCTCCTTCTCAACCTAAATCCAGCTTTTAAGGATGTGATTAAGTCCATCCTTAGAGAGCCAAAACTCCCTGATTTCGAAGAGGTGTGCTTACGGATTCAAAAGGAGCAAGGCAACATTGGTTTGTTTGGTGGTAAAGGAGAACTAGTCATGGCCAACAGAGCGTGTTTAAGCAAGAGGATAGGAAGAGTGTGATGTGTGAGCATTGTAAGAGGAATGGCCACATCAAGGACAAGTGTTGGATACTTCATCCTCACCTCAAGCCAAACCGGTTCAAGGATTCAAAGGCTAACATCTCTCAAAATGTTGTGACTGAACCGGCAAGTTCATCCAACCAAAGAGGGGAGCAAGCTAAGAATGTATCCATGGAGTATGTTAAGAAGAGTGACTTGGAGGATCTCATCAAGGCCTATGCCTCAAAACTCTCCGGTATCACACTCTACTCCCATAAATTGCTTGATAAACCGGATCATAAGTTGGTAGTGGATTCGGGTGTTTCTCACCATATGATTAGCAATGCTAGGTTGTTAAAGAACATTGAACCATGTATAGGACAAGTAACTATAGCTGATGGTAAGGGTATTCCAATTGAAGGAACCAGAAAATTAAGACTATTTCACAAAGAAAGTAATGCTTTCTTTGTACCTAAGTTTAAGTCTAATCTAGTTTCGGTCAAAAGGGCTACTAAAGACCTGAATTGCAATGTTACTTTTGGACCAAACAATGTTTACTTTCACGATATTAAGAGTCGTAAAATACTTGGAAGTGGTGGGACTGAAGATGAGCTCTATGTTCTTGAGGACACTCCTCCATGCAATTCGGATTCCTTAGCTTTCAAATCCTGTCTTTTTGCTAATAAAGATGTCTTATGGCATGCTAGATTAGGACATCCTCATGCTCGTGCTTTAAGCTTAATAATGCCTAATGTTGCTTATGATCACTCAGTTTGTGAGGCTTGTATCCTTGGCAAACATTGTCGTGTTGTTTTCCCTAAATCGTCTACAATTTATGAGCATTGCTTTGATTTAGTACATTCCGATGTTTGGACCTCACCTTGCCATGTCTAGGGATAGAAATAAATATTTTGTGACCTTTATAGATGAGAAATCTAAATATACATGGGTTACATTACTTCCATCTAAAGATAGGGTTTATGAGGCATTTATAAACTTTCATAATTATGTTACTAATCAATTCAATGCCAAGATCAAAGTGTTAAGATCAGATAATGGAGGGGAATACACAAATCAAAGATTCAAAGCTCATCTAAACAAACATGGAATACTACATCAAACTAGCTGTCCACACACACCACAACAAAATGGAGTTGCTGAAAGGAAGAACCGACACTTAATGGAAGTAGCAAGATCCATGATGTTTCATACCAATGTTCCTAAAAGTTTTTGGGGAGATGCAGTCTTGGTTGCTTGCTACCTCATCAATCGGATTCCAACCAAAGTCTTGCAAGATATATCTCCATTTGAGGTACTCAATAAAACTAAACCTTCCATTGATCATTTACGTGTATTTGGGTGTGTGTGCTTTGTGTATGTTCCAGGTGATCTAAGAAACAAGTTGGAGGCAAAGAGCATCAAGTATATGTTCCTTGGATATTCGACAACACAGAAGGGTTATAAGTGTTATGATCCAAGCAACAACAGGACGTATGTGTCTAGAGATGTCAAGTTCATAGAAGAACAAGCTATTATGATCAGAAAGATTGGGAAGGATTGAAGGATCTCTCAAGGTCACCTTCGGATTTGGCTACGAGTTTGAGGTTTCTCTTGAGTCATTTGGGAAATGATGTGCCAAGGGATTCAAACAAGAAGAAGCAAAAACTCCAAGTAGCTCACAAGATACCCAAGAGAATGAACAAGGGGCGGTAACTCAAGAACCAACTCCAATCCAAGAAGAAGCTACGGCCCAAAACCAAGAACAAGATGACTTGGAAGTGGGTATAGAGGAACCTATTTACCAAATGGAAGAGGAAAGGGTTGAAGAGGAGGCTGCACCACCTGTTCAGCAACTAAGGAGGAGTAGTAGACTTAGGAAAGACCCATCCAATTGGGTAAACACTAGGGTCTTCTACAACAACCAGGCTGTGGCTCATCCCATACAAGCTATTTGTTCCCTTGACCTCTTGCCATCTAGTCATCAAGCATTCCTTGGAAAGATTGAACAAAGTCAGATTCCAAGGACTTATGAAGAAGCTAAGAGCAAGAAAGAATGGTTAGATGCAGTAAGAGATGAGAAGGGAGCTATGGAAAGGAATCATACATGGAGTATACAAGAACTTCCCAAAGGCAAGAAGGCTGTGAGTTCCAAGTGGGTGTTCACCATCAAGTATAAGAGCAATGGGGACATAGAAAGGTACAAGGCACGTCTAGTTGCAAGGGGTTTCACTTAGACATATGGAGAGGACTATACTGATACATTTGTACCGGTGGCTAAGCTACACACTGTAAGGATTGTTCTTTCACTAGCTACGAATCTGACTTGGGACTTATGGCAAATGGATGTCAAGAACGCATTCCTACAAGGAGAACTTGAAGAGGAAGTGTATATGACTCCACCACCAGGCCTTGAAGATCTTTGCAAAGGGGGACAGGTTCTAAGACTTAGGAAGGCAATATATGGGTTGAAGCAGTCACCAAGGGCCTGGTATCACAAATTAAGCTCCACACTTACTGATAATGGGTTTAGGAAATCCCATTCAGATCATACTTTGTTCACTCGTCAAAACCCCAAAGGAATCGTGGCGGTCTTGGTTTATGTGGATGACCTTATCATCACAGGAGATGATAAGGAAGGAATTCAGTCCACAAAGGCCTTCTTAAACAGATCATTTGACATCAAGGATCTTGGAGAGTTGAAGTACTTCTTGGGTATTGAAGTGTGTCGGTCTCAGGAAGGGCTCTTTCTATCCCAAAGAAAGTATGCTCTTGATCTGTTGACAGAGACGGGAAAGCTTGGGGCTAAACCGGCCAAAACTCCTCTTGAAGATGGCTACAAGGTCAATGGAAAGGGGGAGAAAGCTAATGAGTTATCTGATGAGTTATTTAAGGATGTTTCTCAGTATAGGAGACTAGTTGGGAAGCTGATCTACCTCACCCTCACACGACCAGACTTGTGTTTTGCTGTGAATCAAGTGAGTCAACATATGCAAAAACCTACTGTGTATCATTGGAGCATGGTAGAAAGGATCCTTAGATACATCAAAGGATCTCCTGGTCAAGGCATATGGATGGGCAAGAATGGGAACACTGACATTGTCGGGTATTGTGATGCGGATTGGGCTGGTGATAGAGTGGATAGAAAATCAACCACTGGGTATTGCACCTTCATTGGTGGGAACTTAGTCACTTGGAAGACTAAGAAGCAGAAGGTGGTATCATGTTCTAGTGTTGAAGCAGAATATAGGGCTATGAGGAAGCTGACAAATGAAGTAACTTGGCTCAAAGCGCTCTTGAAAGATTTCGGTATTGAACAACCAGGGCCAATCACCTTCCATTGTGATAATCAGGCAGCCATTCACATAGCTTCAAACTCAGTGTTTCATGAGAGGACCAAGCACATAGAGATCGATTGCCATAAGGTTAGGGAGAAAGTTCAAGATGGAACCATTCTGCCATGTTATACAAGGAGTGAAGACCAACTAGCTGATATCTTCACAAAGGCAGCAAGTCTCAAAGTTTGCAAGAACATCTTTGGCAAACTTGGGCTTGTTGATTTATCACATCCATGATCAAAGGTCCCCTAATCCAAAAGCAATACACTCTTTTTCCCTTATTAAGGTTTTGTCCCAAGTGGTTTTCCTTAATAAGGTTTTTAATGAGGTGTTAGCTTAGGTTCCCAAGCTTAAGACTTTAGAGTGATTCCAAAGTCTTTAGCTTGAGGGGGAGTATTGACATAGGAAAATCAAATAAGACCTATCTTGACCTACAAGGCAAGTGTAAGCACGAAAATTCAGTTTGGATAACAAGAGAAAAGAAAAAGGAGGGAGTTATTATTAACCACATGGTTAAAATGGTTAAACAGCTGCCTTGGGAGAAGAATCAAGGTGAAAAGGACATGTCCATGCTACACACAGTCTTGGTAACCACACCAAACAGTCATGCCTGCTGCACATAGCCTTGGTAACCACACCAAACGTTGATGAGTCAGTCTGCAGCTCTTCCCCTCTCTTCTCATTGGTTGTTGACAAGCTCCTCCTCTATTCAAGCTCCTCCTCTATTCAAGCTCATCCACAAGTTTGAATTCGTTTTCTTTTGTGTTCACATTGTAAATCCTCTATAAAAGGGCTGTAAAGACTCAATGTATAAAAGAACTCTTAGGAGATTCTTCTCCAGAAGTCTAAGACATTTTCTCATCTTCTCATGCTTTTCTTTGAGTTTCTGGATTCAATTCTTCATATTTCTCCTCTCTAATCTCAATATTCTTTCATCTAACGCCCACATTAATCTAACTTAATTTTCTATATTATGACCAGTTTTGAGACTAAAATAGATAAGGAAAAGTCTCCGTATTAACATATCTTTCACAAACTATGTAATACCATGAATTCTGCTTCATTGATAGACCTTCACCCAAACGATCGGAGTTTATAATCTCAGATGTGAGTGTTATATTGTTCATTATAAAATGAAACTTACTCCATTTTCAGTTATGTATCTAAAGTTTACCAATTATTGGAAAAGTGTCCATCCACTACAATCTATTCCAAAACGAATTTTCTTCTCCCTTCAAGTTGTGTCTTCAACTCATGTGGGTTAAGCCGCTCGCAAAAACAATTATGAAGCCATGTTCCCAAGCTTAAGACTTTAGGGTGATTCCAAAGTCTTTAGCTTGAGGGGGAGTACTGACATAGGAAAATCAAATAAGACCTATCTTGTCCTACAAGGCAAGTGTGAGCAATTTAATTCATGGAGGAAAACGAAAATTCAGTTTGAATAACAAGGGAAAAGGAGAAAAGGAGGGAAGTTATTATTTTAAATGGTTAATATGGTGATATAGCTGCCTTGGGAGAAGAATCAGAGTGACAAGGACATGTGCATGCTGCACACAGCCTTGGTAACCACACCAAACAGTCATGACTGCTGCACACAGCCTTGGTAACCACACCAAACAGTCATGACTGCTGCACACAGCCT
Source organism: Pugionium cornutum (assembly GCA_018901935.1). Classification (NCBI taxonomy): domain Eukaryota; kingdom Viridiplantae; phylum Streptophyta; class Magnoliopsida; order Brassicales; family Brassicaceae; genus Pugionium; species Pugionium cornutum. The sequence goes on along the minus strand of CM032165.1, from coordinate 24,176,874 downwards.
TGGTAACCACACCAAACGGCCATAACTCTGTTTGCAGCTCCTCCCCTCACTTCCCATTGGTTGTCAACAAGCTCCTCCTCTATTCAAGCTCATCCACAAGTTTAAATTCGTTTTTGTTTTGTGTTCACATTGTAAATCCTCTATAAAAAGACTGTAAAGACTCAATATATGAATGAACTCTTAGGAGATTATTCTCCAGAAGTCTAAGACATTTCTCATCTTCTCACGCTTTTCTTTGGGTTTCTGAGTTCAATTCTTCACATTTTTCCTCTCTAATCTCAATATTCTTTCATGAAAAGCATCGAATCTTTCGTTTTCAAGTTCTTGTGTGTCTTTCAATTCGTTCTGTTTTGTTGCATTTGGAGTCTTGTTATCTATTGAATCAAGTTGCGTTACCGTATTCCTATTGTATATGTTTCTTTTATTGCTCTATATGGCTTCATATTGGTTTTTGCGAGCGGCTTAACCCACATGAGTTGAAGACACAACTTGAAGGGAGAAGAAAATTTGTTTTGGAATAGATTGTAATGGATGGACACTTTTCCAGTAATTGTTAAACTTTGGATACATAACAGAAAATGGAGTAAGTTTCATTTTATGGTGAACAATATAACACTCACATATGAGATTAGAAAATCCGGTCGTTTGGGTGAATGTCTATCAATATAGCAGAATTCATGGTATTACATAGTTTGTGAAAGATATGCTAATACGGAGACTTTTCCTTATCTAATTTAGTCTCAAAACTGGTCACAATATAGAAACTTAAGTTAGCTTAATGTGGGTGTTGGATTCATGTCATTATGAGCTGTAAATCAAAAGATATGGGCGATTTAGTGTGGACTTATCAAGTTGACCAACTAGTTAAAATGATCATTGTTAGCCGATTACGGTGATATCAGAAACGAAATTTCTTGGCGCTCTTTTAGTCAGTCAAATTAGTCCTTCATGATTTGTTTGATCAAAATTTCTAAAAATGTGATGTGTTTGTTCTGAGTCAATCCAATACGAGTAAAGAATGTAATTCGGAAAGTTTTAAAAATTTGAACTCATTTTTCTGTTTCTACGTTATTGTAATACCTAAAATGTTAATGTTCCTTCGAGATGAAAATTTAATGTTTCTATCCATTTAGAGACGAATCCTTATTAACCCCATTCATTATTCTATGTTATCACTATGTATCTAACCTCGTGTTTTTCTTTTCTTTATGAACATGTATTACGTAGTCTTACATTCAGGTTTTTCAATTTTTTTTATGAAAATATGTTGATTGATCCATGTTTTAGTTATTGTTGTCTTTTGATTCCTCCGTTTATGATGTCACATTATACTTGATCATCTTAATTTTATAGATCGTGTATATTTTGAACCTAGTAGGTGTTTGATTAGCATCAAATCTTTTGTTTTCAAGTTCTTGTGTATCTTTCAATTCGTTCTGTTTTGTTGCATTTGGAGTCTTGTTATCTATTGAATCAAGTTGCGTTACCGTATTCCTATTGTATATGTTTCTTTTGTTGCTCTATATGGCTTCATATTGGTTTTTGCGAGCGGCTAAGCCACATGAGTTGAAGACACAACTTGAAGGGAGAAGAAAATTTGTTTTGGAATAGATTGTAATGGATGGACACGTTTCCAATGATTGTTAAACTTTGGATACATAACTGAAAATGGAGTAAGCTTCATTTTATGGTGAACAATATAACAGTCACATATGAGATTAGAAACTCCGGTCGTTTGGGTGAAGGTCTATCAATAGAGCAGAATTAATGGTATTACATAGTTTGTGAAACATATGCTAATACGGAGACTTTTCCTTATCTATTTTCGTCTCAAAACAGGTCATAATACAGAAAATTAAGTTAGTTTAATGTGGGTGTTGGATTCATGTCATCGTGAGCAGTAAATCAAAAGTTATGGGCGATTTAGTGTGGACGTGTCAAGTTGACCAACTAGTTAAAATGATCATTGTTAGCCGATGACGGTGATATCAGAAACGAAATTTCTTGGCGCTCTTGTGATCAGTCAAATTAGTCCTTCATGATTTTTTTGATCAAAATTTCTAAAAATGTGATGTGTTTGTTCTGAGTCAATCCAATATGAGTAAAGAATGTAATTAAGAAAGTTTTAAAAATTTGAACTCATTTTTCCGTTTCTACGTTATTGTAATACCTAAAATGTTAATATTCCTTCGGGATGAAGATTTAATGTTTCTATCCATTTAGAGATGAATTCTTATTAACCCCATTCATTATTCTATGTTATCAGTGTGTATCTAACCTCCTGTTTCTCTTTTCTTTATGAACATGTGTTACGTAGTCTTACGTTTAGGTTTTTCAATTTTTTTATGAAAATATGTTGATTGATCCATGTTGTTTTAGTTATTGTTGTCTTTCGATTCATCCGTTTATGATGTCACATTATACTTGATCATCTTAATTTTATAGATCGTGTATATTTTGCACCCAGTAGGTGTTTGATTAGCATCGAATCTTTCGTTTTCAAGTTCTTGTGTTTCTTTCAATTCGTTCTGTTTTGTTGCATTTGGAGTCTTGTTATCTATTTAATCAAGTTGCGTTACTGTATTCCTATTGTATATGTTTCTTTTATTGCTCTATATGGCTTCATATTGGTTTTTGTGAGCGGCTTAACCCACATGAGTTGAAGGCACAACTTGAAGGGAGAAGAAAATTTGTTTTGGAATAGATTGTAATGGATAGATACTTTTCTAATGATTGTTAAACTTTGGATACATAACTGAAAATGGACTAAAATTCATTTTATGGTGAACAATATAACACTCACATATGAGATTAGAAACTCCGGTCGTTTGGGTGAAGGTCTATCAATATAGCAGAATTCATGGTATTACATAGTTTGTGAAAGATATGCTAATACGATGACTTTTCCTTATCTATTTTAGTCTCAAAACTGGTCATAATATAGAAAATTAAGTTTGCTTAATGTGGGTGTTGGATTCATGTCATTATGAGCTGTAAAAAAAAAGTTATGGGCGATTTAGTGTGGATGCGTCAAGTTGACCAACTAGTTAAAATAATCATTGTTAGCCGATTATGGTGATATCAGAAACGAAATTTCTTGGTGCTCTTGTGATCAGTCAAATTAGTCCTTCATGATTTGTTTGATCAAAATTTCTAAAAATGTGATGTGTTTATTCTGAGTCAATCCAAAAACGAGCAAAGAATGTAATTCGGAAAGTTTTAAAAATTTGAACTCATTTTTCTGTTTCTACGTTATTGTAATACCTAAAATGTTAATGTTCCTTCGAGATGAAAATTTAATGTTTCTATCCATTTAGAGACGAATTCTTATTAACCCCATTCATTATTCTATGTTATCACTATGTATCTAACCTCCTGTTTTTCTTTTCTTTATGAACATGTATTACGTAGTCTTACGCTTAGGTTTTTCAATTTTTTTTATGAAAATATGTTTATTGATCCATGTTGTTTTAGTTATTGTTGTCTTTTGATTCCTCCGTTTATGATGTCACATTATACTTGATCTTCGTAATTTTATAGATCGTGTATATTTTGCACCCAGTAGGTGTTTGATTAGCATCGAAACTTTCGTTTTCAAGTTCTTGTGTATCTTTCAATTCGTTCTCTTTTGTTGCATTTGGAGTCTTGTTATCTATTGAATCAAGTTGTGTGGTAGTATTCCTATTGTATGTATATGTTTCTTTTATTGCTCTATATGGCTTCATATTGGTTTTTGCGAGCGGCTTAACCCACATGAGTTGAAGACACAACTTGAATGGAGAAGAAAATTTGTTTTGGAATAGATTGTAATGGATGGACACTTTTCCAATGATTGTTAAACTTTGGATACATAACTGAAAAATGGAGTAAGTTTCATTTTATGGTGAACAATATAACACTCACATATGAGATTAGAAACTCCGGTCGTTTGGGCGAAAGTCTATCAATAGAGCAGAATTCATGGTATTACATAGTTTGTGAAAGATATGCTAATACGGAGACTTTTCCTTATCTATTTTAGTCTTAAAACTGGTCATAATATAGAAAATTAAGTTAGCTTAATGTGGGTGTTGGATTCATGTCATCTTGAGCTGTAAATCAAAAGTTATGTGCAATTTAGTGTGGACGTGTCAAGTTGACCAACTAGTTAAAATGATCATTGTTAGCCGATTACGTTGATATCAGAAACAAAATTTCTTGGCGCTCTTATGATCAGTCAAATTAGTCCTTCATGATTTGTTTGATCAAAATTTATAAAAATGTGATGTGTTTGTTCTGAGTCTATCCAATATGAGTAAAGAATGTAATTCAGAAAGTATTAAAAATTTGAACACATTTTTCTGTTTCTTCGTTATTGTAATACCTCAAATGTTAATGTTACTTCGGGATGAAGATTTAATGTTTCTATCCATTTAGAGACGAATTCTTATTAGCCCCATTGATTATTCTATGTTATCACTATGTATCTAACCTCATGTTTTTTCTTTATGAACATGTGTTACGTAGTCTTACGTTTAGGTTTTTCAATTTTTTTTTATGAAAATATGTTGATTGATCCATGTTGTTTTAGTTATTGTTGTCTTTCGATTCCTCCGTTTATGATGTCACATTATACTTGATCATCGTAATTTTATAGATCGTGTATATTTTGCACCCAGTAGGTGTTTGATTAGCATCGAACCTTCGTTTTCAAGTTCTTGTGTATCTTTCAATTCGTTCTGTTTTATTGCATTTAGAGTCTTGTTATCTATTGAATCAAGTTGTGTACAGTATTCCTATTGTATATGTTTCTTTTATTGATCTATATGTCTTCATATTGGTTTTTGCGAGCGGCTTACCCACATGAGTTGAAGACACAACTTGAAGGGAGAAGAAAATTCGCTTTGGAATAGATTGTAATGGATGGACACTTTTCCAATAATTGTTAAACTTTAGATACATAACTGAAAATGGAGTAAATTTCATTTTATGGTTAACAATATAACACTCACATATGAGATTAGAAACTCTGGTCATTTGGGTGAAGGTCTATCAATAGAGCCAAATTCATGGTATTACATAGTTTGTGAAAGATATGCTAATACGGAGACTTATCTATTTTAGTCTCAAAACACATAATATAGAAAATGAAGTTAGCTTAATGTGGGCGTTGGATTCATGTCATTCTGATCTCTAAATCAAAAGTTATGGGCGATTTAGTGTGAACGTGTCAAGTTGACCAACTAATTAAAATGATCATTGTTAGCGGATCACGGTTATATCAGAAACAAAATTTCTCGGCCCTCTTGTGATCAGTCAAATTAGTCCTTCATGATTTGTTTGATCAAAATTTCTAAAAGGGTGATGTGTTTGTTTTGAGTCAATCCAATATGAGTATAGAATGTAATTCAGAAAGTTTTAAAATTTTGAACTCATTTTTCTGTTTCTACGTTATTGTAATACCTAAAATGTTAATGTTCCTTCGGGATGAAGATTTTAATGTTTCTATCCATATAGAGATGAATTCTTATTAGCTCCATTCATTATTCTATGTTATCACTATGTATCTAACCCCATGTTTCTCTTTTCTTTATGAACATGTGTTACGTAGTCTTACGTTTAGGTTTTTCATTTTTTTATATTAAAATATGTTGATTGATCCATGTTGTTTTAGTTATTGTTGTCTTTCGATTCCTCCGTTTATGATGTCACATTATACTTGATCACCGTAATTTTATAGATCGTGTATATTTTCCACCTAGTAGGTGTTTGATTAGCATCGAATCTTTCGTTTTCAAGTTCTTGTGTATCTTTCAATTCGTTCTGTTTTGTTGCATTTGGAGGCTTGTTATCTATTGAATCAGGTTGTGTTACAGTATTCCTATTGTATATGTTTCTTTTATTGATCTATATATCTTCATATTGGTTTTTGCGAGCGGCTTAACCCATATGAGTTGAAGACACAACTTGAAGGGAAAAGAAAATTCGTTTTGGAATAGATTGTAATGGATGGACACTTTTCCAATAATTGTTAAACTTTGGATACACAACTGAAAAAGGAGTAAATTTCATTTAATGGTGAACAATATAACACTCGCATATGAGATTAGAAACTCTGGTCATTTGGGTGAAGGTCTATCAATAAAGCAGCATTCATGGTACTACACAGTTTGTGAAAGATGAGTTAATATGGAGACTTTTTCTTATCTATTTTAGTCTCAAAACTGTTCATAATATAGAAAATGAAGTTAGCTTAATGTGGGCGTTGGATTCATATCATTATGATCTCTAAATCAAAAGTTATGGGCGATTTAGTGTGAATGTGTCAAGTTGACCAACTAGTTAAAATGATCATTGTTAGCGGATCACGGTTATATCAGAAACGAAATTTCTTGGCGCTCTTGTGATCAGTCAAATTACTCCTTCATGATTTGTTTAATCAAAATTTCTAAAAGGGTGATGTGTTTGTTTTGAGTCAATCCAATATGAGTAAAGAATGTAATTCAGAAAGTTTTAAAATTTTGAACTCATTTTTCTGTTTCTACGTTATTGTAATACCTAAAATGTTAATGTTCCTTCGGGATGAAGATTTTAATGTTTCTATCCATATAGAGATGAATTCTTATTAACTCCATTGATTATTCTATGTTATCAATATGTATCTAACCTCATGTTTGTCTTTTCTTTATGAACATGTGTTACGGTAGTCTTACGTTTAGGTTTTTCATTTTTTTTTACGAAAATATGTTGATTGATCCAGGTTTTTTTAGTTATTGTTGTCTTTCGATTCCTCCGTTTATGATGTCACATTATACTTGATCACCGTAATTTTATAGATCATGTATATTTTGCACCTAGTAGGTGTTTGAATAGCATCGAATCTTTCGTTTTCAAGTTCCTGTGTATCTTTCAATTCGTTCTGTTTTGTTGCATTTGGAGTCTTGTTATCTATTGAATCAAGTTGTGTTACAGTATTCCTATTGTATATGTTTCTTTTATTGATTTATATGTCTTTATATTGGTTTTTGCGAGCGGCTTAACCCACATGAGTTGAAGACACAACTTGAAGGGAGAAGAAAATACGTTTTGGAATAGATTGTAATGGATGGACACTTTTCCAATAATTGTTAAAATTTGGATACATAACTTAAAATGGAGTAAATTTCATTTTATGGTGAACAATATAACACTCGCCTATGAGATTAGAAACTCTGGTCGTTTGGGTGAAGGTCTATCAATAGAGCACAATTCGTGGTACAACACAGTTTGTGAAAGATGAGTTAATACGGAGACTTTTCCTTATCTATTTTAGTCTCAAAACTGTTCATAATATAGAAAATGAAGTTAGCTTAATGTGGACGTTGGATTCATGTCATTCTGATCTCTAAATCAAAAGTTATGGGCGATTTAGTATGAACGTGTCAAGTTGACCAACTAGTTAAAATGATCATTGTTAGTAGATCACGGTTATATCAGAAACGAAATTTCTTGGCGCTCTTGTGATCAGTCAAATTAGTCCTTCAGGATTTGTTTGATCAAAATTTCTAAAAGGGTGATGTGTTTGTATTGAGTCAATCCAATATGAGTAAAGAATGTAATTCATAAAGTTTTAAAAATTTGAACTCATTTTTTTGTTTCTACGTTATTGTAATACCTAAAATGTTAATGTTCCTTCGTGATGAAGATTTTAATGTTTCTATCCATTTAGAGACGAATTCTTATTAACTCCATTGATTATTCTATGTTATCACTATGTATCTAACCTCATGTTTGTCTTTTCTTTATGAACATGTGTTACGTAGTCTTACGTTTAGGTTTTTCATTTTTTTTTATGAAAATATGTTGATTGATCCATGTTTTTTAGTTATTTCTTTCGATTCCTCCGTTTATGATGTAACATTATACTTGATCATCGTAATTTTATAGATCGTGTATATTTTGCACCCAGTAGGTGTTTGATTAGCATCGAATCTTTCGTTTTCAAGTTCTTGTGTATCTTTCAATTCGTTCTGTTTTGTTGCATTTGGAGTCTTGTTATCTATTGAATCAAATTGCGTTACAGTATTCCTATTGTAAATTTTTCTTTTATTGATTTATATGTCTTTATATTGGTTTTTGCGAGCGGCTTAATCCACATGAGTTGAAGACACAACTTAAAGAGAGAAGAAAATTCATTTTGGAATAGATTGTAATGGATGGACACTTTTTCAATAATTGTTAAAATTTGGATACATAACTGAAAATGGAGTAAATTTCATTTTATGGTGAACAATATAACACTCGCCAATGAGATTAGAAACTCTGGTCGTTTGGGTGAAGGTCTATCAATTGAGCACAATTCATGGTACAACACAGGTTGTGAAAGATGAGTTAATACGGAGACTTTTTCTTATCTATTTTAGTCTCAAAACTGTTCATAATATAGAAAATGAAGTTAGCTTAATGTGCACGTTGGATTCATGTCATTCCGATATCTAAATCAAAAGTTATGGGCAATTTAGTGTGAACGTGTCAAGTTGACCAACTAGTTAAAATGATCATTGTTAGCAGATCACGGTTATATCAGAAACGAAATTTCTTGGCGCTCTTGTGATCAGTCAAATTAGTCCTTCATGATTTGTTTGATAAAAATTTCTAAAAGGGTGATGTGTTTGTTTTGAGTCAATCCAATATGAGTAAAGAATGTAATTCAGAAAGTTTTAAAAATTTGAACTCATTTTTCTGTTTTTACGTTATTGTAATACCTAAAATGTTAATGTTCCTTCGGGATGAAGATTTTAATGTTTCTATCCATTTAGAGACGAATTCTTATTAACTCCATTGATTATTCTATGTTATCACTATGTATCTAACCTCATGTTTCTCTTTTCTTTATGAACATATGTTACGTAGTCTTACGTTTAGGTTTTAATTTTTTTAATGAAAATATGTTGATTGATCCACGTTTTTTTAGTTATTGTTGTCTTTCGATTCCTCCGTTTATGATGTCACATTATACTTGATCACCATAATTTTATAGATCATGTATATTTTCCGCCTAGTAGGTTTTTGATTAGCATCGAATCTTTCGTTTTCAAGTTCTTGTGTATCTTTCAATCCGTTCTGTTTTGTTGCATTTGGAGTCTTGTTATCTATTGAATCAAGTTGCGTTACAGTATTCCTATTGTATATGTTTCTTTTATTGATCTATATGTCTTCATATTGGTTTTTGCGAGCGGCTTAACCCACATGAGTTGAAGACACACCTTGAAGGGAGAAGAAAGTTCGTTTTGGAATAGATTGTAATGGATGGACACTTTTCCAATAATTGTTAAACTTTGGATACATAACTGAAAATGGAGTAAATTTCATTTTATGGTGAACAATATAACACTCGCATATGAGATTAGAAGCTCTTGTCGTTTGGGTGAAGGTCTATCAATATGCAGAATTCATGCACTACAAAAAACATGCAATTTGTGGTCGCAATGTAGTCGTAAAACTGTAACTTTTGCGACCACTGAAGTGGTCGCAAAAAAAGTAGTCGCAAATCAGTCGCAAATTGCGACTGATTTGCGACCATGGAAATACGACTAATTTGCACCACAAGGTGGTGAATTTTTGCGACTAATTTGATTTTCCATAAAAATTTTGCTACTGTTTTGCGACTTAAATATGTTCGCAAAACAATCATTTTTGTGATTATTATTGAAATAATTTCGTATATTTTGGAAAAAAATATAATATTAATTATTTAAATTTAATTTCGAAATATTTAAATTATTTTTAAAAAATGTAAAATAATATTTGTAAATTTAAATTTGAATAATAATTTTGGAAATTAATTTCAATAATAATATTAATATTTTGTAATTAGAAATATTAATAAAATAATGTATATTATTATGTTTTAATATTAAATATTAATATAATAGCTTATAATTGGTTTAATATTCATATTATTTAATTTTTTTACTAATTTTTATTAATGAATTAAAAATAATATAATATTAAATGAAAAATATGTGAACTAATTAATATAAAATATTGAATAAAAAGATACACAAATTTAAAATTATAAAATTTATTATTGAAAATTATTTAATACATCTCAGGTGGCGGAAATTGGAAATCTAATGGCGAAAATGGGGTGGTGGGCGGAGCCGTCGATGGTTCCCCTGTGCAATCGTTATCCCGCATATAGGAGGCGAATGCGGGATCCGTCTGTTGGACATACCCGAGGAGCATCTCCAAGCTCGAGATCTTCTTCTGGTTTTCTCTGTTCAGCTCTTCAATCTTCTCATTTCTTTCCATAATCTACGCGTTTTATGCTTTAATCAACGCGTTTTGTTCTTGAAGCATTACATACTCGGGTGAATATAGGATTTTTGGCCCGATAAATGTTTATGCGGGCCAAGACCATCCCGAGCGGAGTTGCGGTTATGAGAAGATTTCGCTCCTCTCGGTAGATATTTCTGTTCCCCAATAGTCTGTCATAATTTTGTACAAACTTGGGGAAATCCATCGGGGACGTTTTCCGGTTGTATGAACCGTGCTCACCATCCCTTTCATCCGCCTTACGCAGACGGTCTCGAACTCTTTTCGTACCACCGGGGTGATCAGAGGATCCCACGTGTACGATTGCTTGAAATTAAACTAGAAAATATTAATATATATTATTTAAATATTATAAAATATGTACAATTTAAAAAAAAACTTACCACAAACTCTATGAAATATTTTTCCTGCCTCTCAGCAGGTACGACGGTCCAACTGTAGTACGGACCGTCAAATTTATTTTTCAAAATTTTTGCGATTTGATGAGTAATAGCCCCGTTATCGCGGTCAAACCTAATATTTCAATTATACAGAGAAATTTTAAATTTATATTAATATAATTACAATTATAATAAATATTTATTAAAAAATAATTATTTAAAAAACTTCTTATCACAATGTATTAGGAGCCGCTTGTGGAGACAGCACAGTCAAATACTGCTCGCGGCCCGGAGTTTGTAACAAACTATCAAGAGTGATAGTTTGTTCATTTGTTCCCGTTTCACAGTCGGGAATTTGTTTCTCCTCATGTTCATCCGATTCCTGAAACCGTGGAGGTGTTTGGGTTTCAGGAACGGAGTGAGGGATAAAAGTATATTGGGGAGGGAGGTGGGATGCCGCTCTATTAGTGGATGGTGAAGGATTCGAGGAGGCCGAAGAGGTTCCTCGGCTGGAAGACGATCCGAAAGATCGTCTTCCACGACCTCTTAACAACCTACCACTACTTGCCATTTTTTAGAAAGTTTTTAGAAAGTGTTTAGAAAGTGTTTAGAGAGATTTTGATTATGAAGTTTTGAGAGATTTGTGAAAAATGAGGGAAAACCTTCGTGTATTTATAGTGTTTTTTTGCGACCACGGATGTGGTCGCAAATCAGTGGCAAAATTGATGTAGTCACAAATCAGTCGCAAATTTGCGACTAATTTGCGACTACCAATTAATTTGGTGGGAAACGAAAACGTTCAAACTCCCACCAAATTAATTGGTGGTCGCAAATTAGTCACAAATTTGCGACTGATTTGCGACCACCTGATCATTTATCGAAAACTGTAAATGTGGTCGCAAATCGGTCGCAAATCAGTCGCAAATGTGTGACCACCTGATCATTTATCGAAACTATAAATGTGGTCGCAAATCAGTCGCACATATGCGACTGATTTGCGACCATAATTTACAGTTTTCGAATTTATTACACGTGGTCGCAAATCAGTCGCAAATTTGCGACTGATTTGCGACCACATTTACATATATTGAATTTATTATACGTGGTCGCAAATCAGTCACAAATTTGCGACTCCTTTGCGACCACATTTAATTTTTGTGAGTGAAATACCACCACATTGCCAATGCAGTGGCAAAGTGGTGACAAATCAATCACAAATAATACCCTAAACCCTAAATTTTGAGATGAATACATATAATTATATAAGATTGATTAATTGATTATAAGTTATAAAAATTTCAATTACTATGAAAACAATAACATTTCCCAAATTTTCAAATAACTTACCTAAAACACTTAACAAATTTATTTAACCTTATACTTCTTATATACATTCCCAATGTTATCTAAATATGAAATCATTAGAAATATGGTTTTCAATATATGTTATCACTTATAATGGTTAGTAGTCTCATTAGTATAGAAATATAAGTTTAAATGTGGAAAATACTTAGGGGAAATGTGAATTTACCACATGTGGTCGCAAATCAGTTGCAAATTTGCGACTCATTTGCGACTTCACATCAAATTTTTAGAATATGGTCGCAAATTTGTGACTGATTTGCGATCACATTTAATTTTTGTGACTGAAATGCCACCACATTGCCAATGCAGTTGCAAAGTGGTGGCAAATCAGTCACAATTACTTAAAAAATTTATATTTATATGGTTATTGCTAATACATTAAATTATATAAAAATCATATGTACAAAATACATAGCATAACTATATTTATTACATTTCTTCGTTCTCGTCATCATCTGAAGATGAAATATTACATTGAAATTCATCTTCTAGTTCCGCATCTCCGACATCGAAATTAATTTCTTCCGTATGGTTAACTCTATCGACCAACCGATCTACCTCTATCTCTTGAACAAGCATTACATCTTCATCATTTTCTTGTTGCAAAAGGCCAATCTCGTCTTTGTTTTTGTATTTCCCCAAAATGTTAGATCTTGCATTAACTTTCAAAACATTGAGTCATGTTTGTTTTGATGATGATTTAGTGTGCGGATAGGGAATATAACAAACTTGATCTGCTTGAGATGCTGATACATCGTAAGTATTGAAATATAAATTAGTTATAAATTTGTAAGAAAAAAATCATATATATAGTAAATTATTATCGAATACGTACGTACCGAGAATAAATGGTTCGTATTTGTAGTATTTCCCCGATGATAAGACATCAACGACACTATTTTCCGACTTCCGAGTACCTCTCGAGGGCGTAGGATCGTACCATTCACATTTAAAAAGCGTGATCTTCAAATTTAGGAGTCCGACATACTCAAGTTGAATGATATCTGTTACAATACCGTAGAAATCAGCTTCATCAGATGCATCTGAGTAATTGTCCCCCTTCACACAAATACCGTAGTTACATGTTTTTCTTCTATGTCCATGTTTCTTTGTGTAGAACATATAACCTCTTGTAAAATACATCGGCCAAGTGGATGCTTTATTCATCGGACCTTGAACTAATTCTTGAGCCCATATAGGAAAGACACGTGAATCTGTGGAAGTGCATGAATTGACCTTTGATCATATATCAAAAATTAAACTTAATTAGTATTTCCAAATTAATAAATAAAATATAATATATATATATATATCAAATAATTAATAAAACATACATAATCTCTAACCCATATGTGGAACTCTTCCTCTCTTTTAGATGAAATGTCATCTTCCGAAAGATATGGATACGTACATCGAATATGATCTTCAAACATGCTACAACAGAAAATATTGAAAATTATTATATATTTCTTAATACAATGAAATGAAATGTAATAAATGCAATTAATTGTTTTCATATACCTCTCTAGTGGCCGAAAATATTCACAATTCTGTAATACATATGCATGTGCATATTTATATTCTTTTTCAGAGAGCCATATTTCTTTACATTTACCACTTGGACGACCCATGTGCGTAAATATATCCGGTACTCCGGGATCTAGATATACAGGCACGTCACCTTCATCGAATCTTGTAGACTTGTACATGTTTATATATATATATATTATATTACTTACATTCATATAAGTAATAAAATAATTAATTCATAAACATAACAATTAATTTAGGTTACCTGTTTTTCGTGCGTATGTGTTCAGCAAAGTAATGTTTTGAGAAGTAAGATATCTCATCATTCACATAATTCAACAATCGACCCTACAGCATATCGTTTGTTCTTTGCCTTGCTTTTAAGTTTTTTAAAAAACCTTTCAAATGGATACATCCACCTATATTGCACAGGTCCACCAAGTTCAGCTTCATATGGTAGATGTACAGGAAGATGCTCCATGATGTCGAAAAATGAAGGCGGAAAGATCTTTTCCAAATTGCACAAAATTATGACTATATTTTTCTTCAGAATTTGGACATGGTTTTATTGTAATGATCTGGAGCATAAATCACGGAAAAATCCTCCAATCCCTATATATATGTATATTAATTACCATCGACAATTAATTAGTTCAGGCAATTATTATTAATTTACGTATATATTTCCAATTAAAAATATAGTTATTACTATATTTACCTGATAATGCTAGATGAACGTTCCGTGGTAAAAGTTCTGCAAATATAAAAGGGAGAAATCTTTCCATAAAAACATGGCAGTCATGGCTTTTCATGCCCGAGAACTTTAGTCCATCCATATCCACACAATTTGCTAAATCTGCCGCATAGCCATCCGGAAATTTGACATCATTTTTTATACATTCCAATAACCGTTCTTTCGCTTTTTGGGTCAATCGAAATATAGGGAATGGAGCATTACCCCAACCATCCACGTGCAACTCTTTTCGAGAGCAAAACTTTGCAATATCCAACCTTGACTTAACTGTATCTTTTGATTTCTCTTTCACATTCATAACAGTATTAATGATGTTATCGAAGAAATTCTTCTCTATATGCATCACATCAAGATTATGTCAAAGGTTAAGATCCGTCCAGTACGGCAACTCCCAAAATATACTTTCTTTGTGCCAATTATGCTAGCTGCCGTTACCATCTTCTTTACTTCCATGACCGTTTCTGCCGCACTCAGATGTTCTTAAAGGATTGACAGTTTTTATTCGCTCGTATAAAACTTGTTCTCCTGTCAATGATTGTGGAGGATAGTCATTCAAAGCGTGCTTCCCTTTTAAAAAATTTGTTTTATTTTTCCATAACGGGTGACTATTAGGAAGAAACCTTCGATGACGATCAAACCAACACGTCTTTCTCCCACTTGGTAATTGAAATGCCTTCGTATCATCCATACAAATTGGACAGGCCAGCCTTCCATGCGTTGTCCATCCTGAAAACATTCTATAAGCGAGAAAGTCGCTTATCGTCCAAAGTAACACAACTTTTAGATTGAAATTTTGGTTCAGCAAAACATCGTATGCATCAACTCCCGTAGACCATAATTCTTTCAACTCATCAATCAAAGGTCGTAGGAATATGTCCAGACTAGCACGCGGATGATTTGGCCCCGAATTCAAAATAGTTAGAAACAAATACTCTTTCTTCATACACATCTCCGGTGGCAAATTATATGGAGTGATAATCACCGGCCATAATGAATGATTACGAGACATCCCAAATATTGACATAGGAAAATCAAATAAGACCTATCTTGTCCTACAAGGCAAGTGTGAGCAATTTAATTCATGGAGGGAAACGAAATTTCAGTTTGAATAACAAGGGAAAAGGAGAAAAGGAGGAAAGTTGTTATTTTAAATGGTTAATATGGTGATATAGCTGCCTTGGGAGAAGAATCAGAGTGACAAGGACATGTGCATGCTGCACACAGCCTTGGTAACCACACCAAACAGTCATGACTACTGCACACAGCCTTGGTAACCACACCAAACGATCATAACTCTGTTTGCAGCTCCTCCCCTCTCTTCCCATTGGTTGTCAACAAGCTCCTCCTCTATTCAAGCTCATCCACAAGTTTAAATTCGTTTTTGTTTTGTGTTCACATTATAAATCCTCTATAAAAAGGCTGTAAAGACTCAATATATGAATGAACTCTTAGGAGATTATTCTCCAGAAGTCTAAGACATTTCTCATCTTCTCATGCTTTTCTTTGGGTTTCTGGGTTCAATTCTTCACATTTCTCCTCTCTAATCTCAATATTCTTTCATGGTATCAGAGCATAAGATCATTCTCTTATCTTTTCTACTCAAATCTCTCAGTTTCTAATCTAAAATTCTGTCAAAAATCTCTCAGCCTTTAAACTAAAAACTCACAGTTTTATTCAACCATAAAAGCTGCCTCCTTTGAACTCTTCAAAGCCTAACAATGGAGGATACATTTCAAATCAGTTCCAGCCTGAACCCTATGGTGATACCAGTAGTTCTCAAAGGCTTGAACTACATATTATGGTCAAGAACCATCAAGACAGCCATTTGTGCCAAAGGACTTTGGAATCACATCTTGGAGGATAATACTCCATCTATAGAGGATCCAAAAGAGAAGAAGGATGAGGAAACAAGAAAAGAAGAAGCTAGGTGGTTCCAAGAAGATCAATCAGTCCTTGGATTCCTCCAAAATTCATTGGACCAATCCATTCTTGAAGCTTATTCACATTGTGAAACCGCCAAGTCTCTTTGGGAGACTCTCAAGAGGGTGTATGGTGATGTTTCAAACCTCAGCCGTGTGTATGAGGTTAAGAAGGCTCTCAATGATCTACACCAAGAGGATATGGAGTTCACAAAGTTCCTAGACAAGTTCCAATCAACATGGTCCGAGCTTGACATGTTGAGACCAAGTTCTATGGATCCAAAGGTGCTTAATGAAAGGAAGGAACAAGACAAGATATTTGGGCTCCTTCTCAGCCTAAATTCTGCCTTTAAGGATGTGATTAAGTCCATCCTAAGAGAGCCAAAACTCCCTGATTTCGAAGAGGTGTGCTCACGGATTCAGAAGGAGCAAGGCAACATTCGTTTGTTTGGTGGAAAAGGAGAACTAGTCATGGCCAACAAGAGCGTGTTTAAGCAAGAGGATAGGAAGAGTGTGATGTGTGAACATTGTAAGAGGAATGGCCACATCAATGACAAGTGCTGGATACTTCATCCTCATTTCAAGCCAAACCGGTTCAAGAATTCCAAAGCTAACATCTCTCAAAAGGTTGTGACTGAACCAGCAAGTTCATCCAACCAAGGAGGGGAGCTAGCTATGAATGTATCCATGGAGTATGTTAAGAAGAGTGACTTGGAGGATCTCATCAAGGCCTATGCCTCAAAACTCTCTGGTATCACACTCTACTCCCATAAATTGCTTGATAAACCGGATCATAAGTTGGTAGTGGATTCGGGTGCTTCTCACCATATGATTAGCAATGCTAGGTTGTTAAAGAACATTGAACCATGTCTAGGACAAGTAACTGTAGCTGATGGTAAGAGTATTCCAATTGAAGGAACCGGAAAATTAAGACTATTTCACAAAGAAAGTACTGCTTTCTTTGTACCTAAGTTTAAGTCTAACCTAGTTTCGGTCAAAAGGGCTACTAAAGACCTGAATTGCAATGTTACTTTTGGGCCTAACAATGTTTACTTTCGGGATATTAAGAGTGGTAAGATACTTGGAAGTGGTGGGACTCAAGATGAGCTATATGTTCTTGAGGACACTCCTCCAAGCAATTCAGACTCCTTAGCTTTCAAATCCTGTGTTTTTGCTAATAAAAATGTCTTATGGCATGCTAGATTAGGACATCCTCATGCTCGTGCTTTAAGCTTAATAATGCCTAATGTTGCTTATGATCACTCAGTTTGTGAGGCTTGTATCCTTGGCAAACATTGTCGTGTTGTTTTCCCTAAATCGTCTACAATTTATGAGCATTGCTTTGATTTAGTACATTCTGATGTTTGGATCTCACCTTGCATGTCTAGAGATAGGAATAAATACTTTGTGACCTTTATAGATGAGAAATCGAAATATACATGGGTTACATTACTTCCATCTAAAGATAGGGTTTATGAGGCATTTCTAAACTTTCATAATTATGTTACTAATCAATTCAATGCCAAGATCAAAGCGTTAAGATCAGATAATGGAGGGGAATACACAAGTCTAAGATTCAAAGCTCACTTAAACAAACATGGAATACTACATCAAACTAGCTGCCCACACACACCACAACAAAATGGAGTTGCTGAAAGGAAGAACCGACACTTAATGGAAGTAGCAAGATCCATGATGTTTCGTACCAATGTTCCTAAAAGTTTTTGGGGAGATGCAGTCTTGGTTGCTTGCTACCTCATCAATCGGATTCCAACCAAAGTCTTGCAAGACATATCCCCATTTGAGGTACTCAATAAAACTAAACCTTCCATTGATCATTTACGTGTATTTGGGTGTGTGTGCTTTGTGTATGTTCCAGGTGATCTAAGAAACAAGTTGGAGGCAAAGAGCATCAAGTGTATGTTCCTTGGATCACAAAAGGGTTATAAGTGCTATGATCCGAGCAACAACATGACATATGTGTCTAGAGATGTCAAGTTCATAGAAGAACGATGCTATTATGATCAGAAAGATTGGGAAGGATTGAAGGATCTCTCAAGGTCACCTTCTGCTTTGGCTACGAGTTTGAGGTTTCTCTTGAATCATTTGGGAAATGATCTGCCAAAGGATTCAAGACACGAAGAAGCATGAACCTCAAGTAGTTCACAAGATACCCAAGAGAATGAACAAGGGGTGGTAACTCAAGAATCAACTCCAATCCAAGAAGAAGCTATGGCCCAAAACCAAGAACAAGACGACTTGGAAGTGGGTATAGAGGAACCTATTCACCAAATGGAAGAGGAAACGGTTGTAGAGGAGGCTGCACCACCTGTTCAGCAACTAAGGAGGAGTACTAGACTTAGGAAAGACCCATCCAATTGGGTAAACACTAGGGTCTTCTACAACAACCAGGCCGTGGCTCATCCCATACAAGCTATTTGTTCCCTTGACCTCTTGCCATCTAGTCATCAAGCATTCCTTGGAAAGATTGAACAAAGTCAGATTCCAAGGACTTACGAAGAAGCTAAGAGGAAGAAAGAATGGTTAGATGCAGTAAGAGATGAGAAGGGAGCTATGGAAAGGAATCATACATGGGATATACAAGAACT
Source organism: Pugionium cornutum (assembly GCA_018901935.1). Classification (NCBI taxonomy): domain Eukaryota; kingdom Viridiplantae; phylum Streptophyta; class Magnoliopsida; order Brassicales; family Brassicaceae; genus Pugionium; species Pugionium cornutum. The sequence goes on along the minus strand of CM032165.1, from coordinate 24,158,021 downwards.
TCCCAAAGGCAAGAAGGCTGTAAGTTCCAAGTGGGTGTTCACCATCAAGTATAAGAGCAATGGGGACATAGAAAGGTACAAGGCACGTCTAGTTGCAAGAGGTTTTACTCAGACATATGGAGATGACTATACTGATACATTTGCACCGGTGGCTAAGCTATCCACTGTAAGGGTTGTTGTTTCACTAGCTACGAATCTTACTTGGGACTTATGGCAAATGGATGTCAAGAACGCATTCCTACAAGGAGAACTTGAAGAGGAAGTATATATGACTCCACCACCAGGCCTTGAACATCTTTGCAAAGAGGGACAGGTTCTAAGACTTAGGAAGGCAATATATGGGTTGAAGCAGTCACCAAGGGCCTGGTATCACAAATTAAGCTCCACACTTACTGATAATGGGTTTAGGAAATCCCATTCAGATCATACTTTGTTCACTCGTCAAAACCCCAAAGGAATTGTGGCGGTCTTGGTTTATGTGGATGACCTTATCATCACAGGAGATTATAAGGAAGGAATTCAGTCCACAAAGGACTTCTTAAACAGATCATTTGACATCAAGGATCTTGGAGAGTTGAAGTACTTCTTGGGTATTGAAGTGTGTCGGTCTCAGGAAGGGCTCTTTCTATCCCAAAGAAAGTATGCTCTTGATTTGTTGACAGAAACGGGAAAGCTTGGGGCTAAACCGGCCAAAACTCCTCTTGAAGATGGCTACAAGGTCAATGGAAAGGGGGAGAAAGCCGATGAGTTATTTAAGGATGCTTCTTAGTATAGAAGACTAGTTGGGAAGCTGATCTACCTCACCCTCACACGACCAGACTCTTGCTTTGCTGTGAATCAAGTGAGTCAACATATGCAAAAACCTACTGTATATCATTGGAGCATGGTAGAAAGGATCCTTAGATACATCAAAGGATCTCCTGGTCAAGGCATATGGATGCGCAAGAATGGGAACACTGACATTGTCGGGTATTATGACGCGGATTGGGCTGGTGATAGGGTGGATAGGAAATCAACCACTGGGTATTGCACCTTCGTTGGTGGGAACTTAGTCACTTGGAAGACTAAGAAGCAGAAGGTGGTATCATGTTCTAGTGCTGAAGCAGAATATAGGGCAATGAGGAAGCTGGCAAATGAAGTAACTTGGCTCAAAGCGCTCTTGAAAGATTTCGGTATTGAACAACCAGGGCCAATTACCTTCCATTGTGATAATCAGGCAGCCATTCACATAGCTTCCAACTCAGTGTTTCACGAGAGGACCAAGCACATAGTGATCGATTGCCATAAGGTTAGGGAGAAAGTTCAAGATGGAACCATTCTGCCATGTTATACAAGGAGTGAAGACCAACTAGCTGACATCTTCACAAAGGCAGCAAGTCTCAAAGTTTGCAAGAACATCTTTGGCAAACTTGGGCTTGTTGATTTATCACATCCATGATCAAAGGTCCCCTAATCCAAGAGCAACACACTCTTTTTCCCTTATTAAGGTTTTGTCCCAAGTGGTTTTCCTTAATAAGGTTTTTAATGAGGTGTTGCCTTGGGTTCCCAAGCTTAAGACTTTAGGGTGATTCCAAAGTCTTTAGCTTGAGGGGGAGTATTGACATAGGAAAATCAAATAAGACCTATCTTGTCCTACAAGGCAAGTGTGAGCAATTTAATTCATGGAAGGAAACGAAATTTCAGTTTGAATAACAAGGGAAAAGGAGAAAAGGAGGGAAGTTATTATTTTAAATGGTTAACATGGTGATATAGCTGCCTTGGGAGAAGAATCAGAGTGACAAGGACATGTGCATGCTGCACACAGCCTTGGTAACCACACCAAACAGTCATGACTGCTGCACACAGCCTTGGTAACCACACCAAACGGCCATAACTCTGTTTGGAGCTCCTCCCCTCTCTTCCCATTGGTTGTCAACAAGCTCCTCCTCTATTCAAGCTCATCCACAAGTTTAAATTCGTTTTTGTTTTGTGTTCACATTGTAAATCCTCTATAAAAAGGCTGTAAAGACTCAATATATAAGATTATTCTCCAGAATTCTAAGACATTTCTCATCTTCTCATGCTTTTCTTTGGGTTTCTAGGTTCAATTCTTCACATTTCTCCTCTCTAATCTCAATATTCTTTCACCAAATGGGTTGAACCCATCAGTACATAAGCCAAGATAAACATTTCGAGATTCAGCAGCAAATCTAGGATGTAAATATTGAAAAATTTTCCACTCTGCAGCATCAGATGGATGACTCATTTCTCCGTCTTCTGCTTCATGTTCTGCAAGCCACCTCATTGCCTTTGCGGTTTTCTCGCTTTGATACATTCTTTTATGTCTATCACCTATAGGTAAATACCACATACAACTTAAAGGTATTCTCGTCCTGCCCTCGCTTTGCTTATACCGGGGGGAATCGCAAAATTTGCATTTTTCCCATTTCTCATCTTCTTTCCAAAATATCATACAATTTTTAACACACACGTCAATTGTATAAAACGGGAGGCCTAAATTTCGCATCAATTTTTTGGTTTCATAATATGAACCCGTCACCTGATTCTCCTCGGGTAAATATTCTGTAAATAGCTCCGCCCAAGAATCCATACATTTTTCTGGTAAATTTAAATCAGACTTGATGTTCATAAACCGAGCCGCTAAAGATAACTGTGAGTGCCCTTCATGACAACCATCATACAATGGATTTTTCGCAGCTTCTAACATGTTGTAAAACTTTTCTGCTTCTTCATTAGGTCGTTCTTCTTCATAATTATAATTATAATTTTCTTCGTTCTGATTAGTACTGATGATGATCATCAGTCGTTGTCTCACGAAATGCATCCGTCACCATTTCAACATATCTATTACCGGATATACCAACTGTTTCATCACTACTACAATCACGTCCCTGATTTCTTTGTACATCACCCCGACTAGTACTCGTCCCTAACTGATACGAGCATGGAAAGCACACAAAAGGAGAAGCTCATGGCTAGGAATGAACCAGTGGAACATGAAGAAGTTCTTGCACTACCAGCTGGACCATTAACCCGAGCCAAGGCCAAGAAACTCAAAGATGCAATCAGCAGCATGCTCAACAAGGAGAATGCACAACAAATTCACTTGAGCTTGAATGGAGAAGTGCCTAAAAGCACTCCGATTTTAGTACAAGCTCAAGACAGCATACAAATGGGTATGTGATCCATTTGTACTCTTTTTCCCTTATCCAAGTTTTCTCCCATTGGGTTTTCTTGGTAAGGTTTTTAATGAGGCAAATGAATCACATTACAACCAGCCCAATTTGTTGTTTAAAATCAAAAGGAGTTCAATTAAAAATGCTCAAATTGGCGTCATCAAAGAGGGGAAAAAGTGTCTACATTCATAGTCAAAATAAGAGTTAATGAAGTCAAGGTCTTTGGTCAAGGTCTTTGGTCAAGTCTTCCCTTGTAATTGTAACCAATTTAATGTAGTAGGCTCTTCATATTTACGTCCCCTTATAGTATAAATAGGGGCTTTCAGTTGTAAACTTGATCATTCAACTTTTCAAATAAAAACAGATTCTTTTCTTAAGTTTGAGAGTGATTCTCTTCTTAATCTGATTGTTGGTGTGTAATATCCTTCAGTCAACATTTAGTAGTCTTAGTGTGTCATATCTAAGCTACTATCTTAGGTAAATCAGTAGTCTTTCCGCAGCTACTGTGTGACCATTCAATCCACAACCTTTGAACATATTGAATTTCGATTCATTCTGTTGCAAAGCATATCTTAACCGCATCCAGAAGTGCATTCCTTGGGAGGTTCCCATCATTTGGTATCAGAGCACACTTCTGATCGGTTATCCCTATCACTGATCTCTATATCTCTTTATTTCCATCTGTTTAGATTGCATCCGCTTGTGTATCGATTTGCATCAGTTGATTAATCGAAAAAACCTATTCATATAATTGCATTGTTGTTTTTATCCAATATTACATCCGTTTATAACATCAAAATTGACCCCAACCCATTGCATTTTCAGATTAGAAAATAACACACTCGTAACTCTTCATCTTCCATCGAAAATATTTTTTCAGAACAGGTATTTTTAACGTATTTGTTAAGTGTATTTGTAGCTATGTCAGGAGGAAATCAAACTTCAGAAGCACCAAACCTGTTAATGGAGGCTCTAGTAGCAGAAATGAAGAAAGCATTACAAATAGAGCTGGAAGCCATTCATTTGCGGCTTGATGATGTTCAGAACAATAGTAACACAGAAGGAGGCCCAAGGAGAACTAGGAATCCCTTAAGACGTGGCCAAAATGAAGAAACAGAATCCTATTATAGCCGTGGCAGTGAAGGAAGTAGGAGAACCCAAAGGAGGCCTAGGCGTGTAAGAGAAGAAAGGGGTCAGCCTAATGACACCTTAGGAGGTCTTAAAATTAAGATACCATCATTCTATGGCAAAAATGATCCAGACACTTACCTGGAATGGGAGAAGAAGATCGAGCTGGTGTTTGATTGTCAACACTATTCCGAGCTCAACAAGGTCCGCGTAGCTGCTACTGAGTTTTATGAGTATGCACTCAGCTGGTGGGATCAATTGGTGACTTCCAGAAGACGTAATGGTGAGTATCCAGTAGAAACATGGGCTGAGATGAAAGCCATAATGAGGAAAAGGTTTGTGCCCAGCCATTACCACCGTGAGCTTCACCAAAAGCTAAGGAGACTCAACCAAGGAAGCCGAAGTGTTGAGGACTATTTCCAGGAGTTGGAAACCCTCGTGATCAGGGCAGACATTTCAGAAGACAGAGAAGCTACTATGGCAAGATTTTTAGGAGGACTTAACCGTGACATTCAAGATAGAATGGAGCTGGAACATTATGTGGAGGTAGAGGAAATGTTGCACAAAGCTATACTGGTGGAACAACAGTTAAAAAGGAAAAGTTATACTAGGCCAAGCTATGGAGCAGCTAACAATAAGCCTAGCTACCAAAGGGAAGGAAAACAGATTGCTAAAGTTGATTCCAAACCTTCAACAACCACTCAAGACGTCAAGGGAAAATCTGAAGCTACTACATCTACTAGAAAAAGAGATGTGAAGTGTTTCAAATGCCAAGGAAGAGGGCATTACACGAATGAATGCACCAACAAGACGATCATGATTCTGTTGGATAATGGTGAAATCTGAGGAAGAAGAATTCTTTTCTGATTCTTCAGAAGAGCATCTTGTACCTCCTATGGCAGGAGAATTATTGGTAACAAGAAGAACCCTAAGCGTACAAAACAAAACCAAAGAACATGAGCAAAGAGAGAACCTGTTTCACTCAAGATGCCATGTCCAAGGAAAGGTTTGCAGCATCATTATTGATGGAGGCAGCTGCACTAATGTGGCTAGTGAAACTATGGTAAACAAGTTAGGTCTGGAAGTGTTCAAGCACCCAAAGCCGTATAAGCTGCAATGGCTTAATGAGTGTGGCGAAATGAAGGTAAGCAGCCAAGTCAAGGTACCTATAACCATTGGAAAGTACCAAGATGAGATCCTTTGTGATGTTTTAACAATGGAGGCTGGCCACATTCTGCTTGGAAGACCATGGCAATTTGATCGAAAGGACATTCATGATGGTTACACCAACCAACACTCGTTTGAACACAAAGGTAAGAAGATCACACTTGTTCCTATGACACCACAGGAGGTGTACCAAGATCAGCTCGTGTTGGAGCAAAGGAAAACAGCTGGAACTTCAAAAAAAACCATAAGCACCAAAAGTGACAGAGGCTGTGAGAACAAGAACAAAAAGCACTCAAGTTTCTTTGTGAGAACTGGTGGAGTTAAGAAGGCTCTCTTCTCACAACAACCTGTCCTTTTGTTTATCTATAAGGAAGCTCTCATGAGCTTAACTAACGTTGCACCGGTATTACCGAGTGAAGTGACTTCTATTTTGCAGGATTATGAATATGTCTTTCCAGAAGACAATCCAAAGGGGCTACCATCCATCAGAGGCATTGAACATCAGATTAATTTTGTATCTAGAGCCTCACTACCAAATAGACCAGCTTTTAGAACCAACCCCGTTGAGACTAAGGAGCTGCAAAGACAAGTTACTGAGCTAATGGAGAAGGGCTACATCAGGGAGAGCATGAGTCCTTGTGCTGTGCCAGTTCTACTTGTGCCAAAGAAAGATGGCAGCTGGCGCATGTGTGTTGAATGTAGAGCAATCAACAACATTACGGTAAAGTATCGCCATCCAATCCCCAGGTTAGATGACATGCTTGATGAATTGCATGGTTCCAGAATCTTTTCTAAGATAGATCTTAAGAGTGGGTACCATCAAATACGCATGAAGGAAGGGGATGAATGGAAAACTGCATTTAAAACTAAGCATGGATTATATGAATGGTTAGTCATGCCATTTGGGTTAACAAATGCACCTAGTACTTTCATGAGGTTGATGAATCATGTTCTTAGAGCTTTCATAGGAGTCTTTGTTGTAGTATACTTTGATGACATCTTAATCTACAGCAAGAATCTAGAAGAGCATGCTAGTCATTTGACATTCGTTCTAAGCGTTCTTAGAAAAGAAAAACTATATGCCAATCTTAAGAAATGCACTTTTTGTACAGATAACATTGTGTTCCTAGGCTTTGTTATAAGTGCAGATGGTATTAACGTTGATGAGGAGAAGGTCAAAGCTATTACGGAATGGCCAAGTTCAAAAACAGTAGGAGAAGTGAGAAGTTTCCATGGGCTAGCTGGCTTCTATAAACGCTTTGTCAAGGATTTTAGCACTATTGCTGCCCCACTTACGGAAGTAATCAAGAAAGACGTAGGATTCAAATGGGGACAAGCTCAAGAAAGCTCATTCCAAGCTTTGAAAGAAAAGCTTACACATGCACCTCTTCTATCTTTACCTGATTTTCTTAAAACCTTTGAGATAGAATGTGATGCTTCTGGTATAGGTATTGGAGCTGTTTTGATGCAGGATAAGAAACCTATAGCCTATTTCAGTGAGAAGCTTGGAGGAGCCACCCTCAACTATCCAACCTACGACAAGGAATTATACGCCTTGGTCCGTGCTTTGCAAACTTGGCAACACTACTTGTGGCCTAAGGAGTTCGTGATTCACACTGATCATGAGTCACTCAAGCACTTAAAGGGCCAACAGAAGCTGAACAAAAGGCATGCACGGTGGGTTGAGTTCATAGAAACATTTCCGTATGTCATTAAATAAAAACAAGGTAAAGAGAATGTTGTGGCAGATGCATTGTCAAGGAGGTATGCCTTAATCTCTACTCTTGATGCTAAGTTGTTAGGTTTTGAACAGCTTAAAGAGCTATATGAAACTGATCCTGAATTTAAAGATGTATACATTGCTAGCAAAAAGTTTGCTTCAGGAAAATACTATCGGCATGAAGGATTCCTATATTATGATAATAGATTATGTGTGCCTAACTGTTCTATTCGAGACTTGTTAGTTAGGGAAGCTCATGGAGGAGGACTGATGGGGCATTTTGGAGTTGCCAAAACACTTAAGGTCATGCAAGATCATTTCCATTGGCCACACATGAAGAGAGACGTAGAGAGAATCTGTGCAAGGTGTGTTACATGCAAACAGGCTAAGTCTAAGGTTCAACCCCACGATGAACCAGATTTGAGGTCAAATCCTTTTCAAGAGGAGGGGGATGATACGAGCATGGAAAGCACACAAAAGGAGAAGCTCATGGCTAGGAATGAACCAGTGGAACATGAAGAATCTCTTGAACTACCAGCTGGACAATTAACCCGAGCCAAAGCCAAGAAACTCAAAGAGGCAATCAGCCGCATGCTCAACAAGGAGAATGCACAACAAATTCACTTGAGCTTGAATGGAGAAGTGCCTAAAAGCACTCTGATTTTAGTACAAGCTCAAGACAGCATACAAATGGGTATGTTATCCATTTGTACTCTTTTTCCCTTATCCAAGTTTTCTCCCATTGGGTTTTCTTGGTAAGGTTTTTAATGAGGCAAATGAATCACATTACAACCAGCCCAATTTGTTGTTTAAAATCAAAAGGAGTTCAATTAAAAATGCTCAAAATTGGCGTCATCAAAGGGGGGGAAAAGTGTCTACATTCATAGTCAAAATAAGAGTTAATGAAGTCAAGGTCTTTGGTCAAGGTCTTTGGTCAAGTCTTCCTGAAAGAATGTTGAGATTATAGAGGAGAAATGTGAAGAATTGAATCTGGAAACTCAAAGAGAAGTATGAGAAGTATGAGAAATGTCTTAGACTTATGGAGAAGAATCTCCTAAGAGTATATTCATACAATGAGTCTTTACAGCCCTTTTATAGAGGATTTACAATGTGAACACAAAAGAAAACGAATTCAAACTTGTGGATGAGTTTGAATAGAGGAGGAGCCTGTCAACAACCAATGAGAAGAGAGGGGAATAGCTGCAGACTGACTCATGAACGTTTGGTGTGGTTACCAAGGCTGTGTGCAGCAGTCATGACTGTTTGGTGTGGTTACCAAGACTGTGTGCAGCATGGACATGTCCTTTTCACCTTGATTCCTCTCCCAAGGCAGCTATTTAACCATGTGGTTAATAATAACTCCCTCCTTTTTCTTTTCCCTTGTTATTCAAACTGAATTTTCGTGCTCACACTTGCCTTGTAGGTCAAGATAGGTCTTATTTGATTTTCCTATGTCAATACTCCCCCTCAAGCTAAAGACTTTGGAATCACCCTAAAGTCTTAAGCTTGGGAACCCAAGGCAACACCTCATTAAAAACCTTATTAAGGAAAACCACTTGGGACAAAACCTTAATAAGGGAAAAAGAGTGTGTTGCTCTTGGATTAGGAGACCTTTGATCATGGATGTGATAAATCAACAAGCCCAAGTTTGCTAAAGATTTTCTTGCAAACTTTGAGACTTGCTGCCTTTGTGAAGATGTCAGCTAGTTGGTCTTCACTCCTTGTATAACATGGCAGAATGGTTCCATCTTGAACTTTCTCCCTAACCTTATGGCAATCGATCACTATGTGCTTGGTCCTCTCGTGAAACACTGAGTTGGAAGCTATGTGAATGGCTGCCTGATTATCACAATGGAAGGTAATTGGCCCTGGTTGTTCAATACCGAAGTCTTTCAAGAGCGCTTTGATCCAAGTTACTTCACTTGTCAGCTTCCTCATAGCCCTATATTCTACTTCAGCACTAGAACATGATACCACCTTCTGCTTCTTAGTCTTCCATATTGACATAGGAAAATCAAATAAGACCTATCTTGACCTACAAGGCAAGTGTGAGCACGAAAATTCAGTTTGAATAACAAGGGAAAAGAAAAAGGAGGGAGTTATTATTAACCACATGGTTAAATAGCTGCCTTGGGAGAGGAATCAAGGTGAAAAGGACATGTCCATGCTGCACACAGTCTTGGTAACCACACCAAACAGTCATGACTGCTGCACACAGCCTTGGTAACCACACCAAACGTTCATGAGTCAGTCTGCAGCTATTCCCCTCTCTTCTCATTGGTTGTTGACAGGCTCCTCCTCTATTCAAACTCATCCACAAGTTTGAATTCGTTTTCTTTTGTGTTCACATTGTAAATCCTCTATAAAAGGGCTGTAAAGACTCAATATATGAATATACTCTTAGGAGATTCTTCTCCAGAAGTCTAAGACATTTTCTCATCTTCTCATGCTTTTCTTTGAGTTTCTGGATTCAATTCTTCACATTTCTCCTCTCTAATCTCAATATTCTTTCATGGTATCAGAGAATAAGATCATTTTCTTATATTTTCTACTCAAATCTCTCTGTTTCTAATCTAAAATTCTGTCAAAAATCTCTCAGCTTTTAAACTAAAAACTCACAGTTTTATTCAACCATAAAAGCTGCCTCCTTTGAGCTCTTCAAAGCCTAACAATGGAGGATACAGTTCAAATCAGTTTCAGCCTGAAACCTACGGTGATACCAGTAGTTCTCAAAGGCTTGAACTACACATTATGGTCAAGAACCATCAAGACAGCCATTTGTGGCAAAGGACTTTGGAATTACATCTTGGAGGATAATACTCCGTCTATAGATGATCCAAAGGAGAAGAAGGATGAGGAAACAAGAAAAGAAGAAGCTAGGTGGTTCCAAGAAGATCAATCAGTCCTTGGATTCCTCCAAAATTCATTGGACCCATCCATTCTTGAAGCTTATTCACATTGTGAAACCGCCAAGTCTCTTTGGGACACTCTCAAGAGGGTGTATGGGGATGTTTCAAACCTCAGCCGTGTGTATGAGGTTAAGAAGGCTCTCAATGATCTACACCAAGAGGATATGGAGTTCACAAAGTTCCTTGGCAAGTTCCAATCAACATGGTCCGAGCTTGACATGTTGAGACCAAGTTCTGTGGATCAAAAGGTGCTTAATGAAAGGAAGGAACAAGACAAGATATTTGGGCTCCTTCTCAACCTAAATCCAGCCTTTAAGGATGTGATTAAGTCCATCCTAAGAGAGCCAAAACTCCCTGATTTCGAAGAGGTGTGCTCACGGATTCAGAAGGAGCAAGGCAACATTCGTTTGTTTGGTGGAAAAGGAGAACTAGTCATGGCCAACAAGAGCGTGTTTAAGCAAGAGGATAGGAAGAGTGTGATGTGTGAACATTGTAAGAGGAATGGCCACATCAATGACAAGTGCTGGATACTTCATCCTCATTTCAAGCCAAACCGGTTCAAGAATTCCAAAGCTAACATCTCTCAAAAGGTTGTGACTGAACCAGCAAGTTCATCCAACCAAGGAGGGAAGATAGCTATGAATGTATCCATGGAGTATGTTAAGAAGAGTGACTTGGAGGATCTCATCAAGGCCTATGCCTCAAAACTCTCCGGTATCACACTCTACTCCCATAAATTGCTTGATAAACCAGATCATAAGTTGGTAGTGGATTCGGGTGCTTCTCACCATATGATTAGCAATGCTAGGTTGTTAAAGAACATTGAACCATGTCTAGGACAAGTAACTATAGCTGATGGTAAGAGTATTCATATTGAAGGAACCGGAAAATTAAGACTATTTCACAAAGAAAGTACTGCTTTCTTTGTACCTAAGTTTAAGTCTAACCTAGTTTCAGTCAAAAGGACTACTAAAGACCTGAATTGCAATGTTACTTTTGGACCTAACAATGTTTACTTTCACGATATTAAGAGTGGTAAGATACTTGGAAGTGGTGGGACTCAAAATGAGCTCTATGTTCTTGAGGACACTCCTCCAAGAAATTCGGATTCCTTAGCTTTCAAATACTGTGTTTTTGCTAATAAAGATGTTTTATGGGATGCTAGATTAGGACATCCTCATGCTCGTGCTTTAAGCATAATAATGCCTAATGTTGCTTATGATCACTCAGTTTGTGAGGCTTGTATCCTTGGCAAACATTGTCGTGTTGTTTTCCCTAAATCGTCTACCATTTATGAGCATTGCTTTGATTTAGTACATTCCGATGTTTGGACCTCACCTTGCATATCTAGAGATAGGAATAAATACTTCGTGACCTTTATAGATGAGAAATCGAAATATACATGGGTTACATTACTTCCATCTAAAGATAGGGTTTATGAGGCATTTATAAACTTTCATAATTATGTTACTAATCAATTCAATGCCAAGATCAAAGTGTTAAGATCAGATAATGGAGGGGAATACACAAGTCAAAGATTCAAAGCTCACTTAAACAAACATGGAATACTACATCAAACTAGCTGCCCACACACACCACAACAAAATGGAGTTGCTGAAAGGAAGAACCGACACTTAATGGAAGTAGCAAGATCCATGATGTTTCATACCAATGTTCCTAAAAGTTTTTGGGGAGATGCAGTCTTGGTTGCTTGCTACCTCATCAATCGGATTCCAACCAAAGTCTTGCAAGACATATCCCCATTTGAGGTACTCAATAAAACTAAACCCTCCATTGATCATTTACGTGTATTTGGGTGTGTGTGCTTTGTGTATGTTCCAGGTGATCTAAGAAACAAATTGGAGGCAAAGAGCATCAAGTGTATGTTCCTTGGATATTCGACAACACAAAAGGGTTATAAGTGCTATGATCCGAGCAACAACAGGACATATGTGTCTAGAGATGTCAAGTTCATAGAAGAACGAAGCTATTATGATCAGAAGGATTGGGAAGGATTGAAGGATCTCTCAAGGTCACCTTCTGATTTGGCTACGAGTTTGAGGTTTCTCTTGAATCATTTGGGAAATGATGTGCCAAAGGATTCAAGACACGAAAAAGAAAGAACCCCAAGTAGTTCACAAGTTACCCAAGAGAATAAACAAGGGGTGGTAACTCAAGAACCAACTCCACTTCAAGAAGAAGCTATGGCCCAAAGCCAAGAACAAGTCAACTTGGAAGTGGATATAGAGGAACCTATTCACCAAATGGAAGAGGAAACAGTTGTAGAGGAGGCTGCAACACCTGTTCAGCAACTAAGGAGGAGTACTAGACTTAGGAAAGATCCATCCAATTGGGTAAACACTAGGGTCTTCTACAACAACCAGGCCGTGGCTCATCCCATACAAGCTGTTTGTTCCCTTGACCTCTTGCCATCTAGTCATCAAGCATTCCTTGGAAAGATTGAACAAAGTCAGATTCCAAGGACTTACGAAGAAGCTAAGAGGAAGAAAGAATGGTTAGATGCAGTAAGAGATGAGAAGGGAGCTATGGAAAGGAATCATACATGGGATATACAAGAACTTCCCAAAGGCAAGAAGGCTGTAAGTTCCAAGTGGGTGTTCACCATCAAGTATAAGAGCAATGGGGACATAGAAAGGTACAAGGCACGTCTAGTTGCAAGAGGTTTTACTCAGACATATGGAGAGGACTATACTGATACATTTGCACCGGTGGCTAAGCTACACACTGTAAGGGTTGTTCTTTCACTAGCTACGAATCTGACTTGGGACTTATGGCAAATGGATGTCAGGAATGCATTCCTACAAGGAGAACTTGAAGAGGAAGTGTATATGACTCCACCACCAGGCCTTGAAGATCTTTGCAAAGAGGGAACAGTTTTAAGACTTAGGAAGGCAATATATGGGTTGAAGCAGTCACCAAGGGCCTGGTATCACAAATTAAGCTCCACACTTACTGATAATGGGTTTAGGAAATCCCATTCAGATCATACTTTGTTCACTCGTCAAAACGCAAAAGGAATTGTGGTGGTCTTGGTTTATGTGGATGACCTTATCATCACAGGAGATGACAAGGAAGGAATTCAGTCCACAAAGGCCTTCTTAAACAGATCATTTGACATCAAGGATCTTGGAGAGTTGAAGTACTTCTTGGGTATTGAAGTGTGTCGGTCTCAGGAAGGGCTCTTTCTATCCCAAAGAAAGTATGCTCTTGATCTGTTGATAGATACAGGAAAGCTTGGGGCTAAACCAGCCAAAACTCCTCTTGAAGATGGCTACAAGGTCAATGGAAAGGGGGAGAAAGCCGATGAGTTATTTAAGGATGCTTCTTAGTATAGAAGACTAGTTGGGAAGCTGATCTACCTCACCCTCACACGACCAGACTCTTGCTTTGCTGTGAATCAAGTGAGTCAACATATGCAAAAACCTACTGTATATCATTGGAGCATGGTAGAAAGGATCCTTAGATACATCAAAGGATCTCCTGGTCAAGGCATATGGATGGGCAAGAATGGAAACACTGAGATTGTCGGGTATTGTGATGTGGATTGGGCTGGTGATAGGGTGGATAGGAAATCAACCACTGGGTATTGCACCTTCGTTGGTGGGAACTTAGTCACTTGGAAGACTAAGAAGCAGAAGGTGGTATCATGTTCTAGTGCTGAAGCAGAATATAGGGCAATGAGGAAGCTGGCAAATGAAGTAACTTGGCTCAAAGCGCTCTTGAAAGATTTCGGTATTGAACAACCAGGGCCAATTACCTTCCATTGTGATAATCAGGCAGCCATTCACATAGCTTCCAACTCAGTGTTTCACGAGAGGACCAAGCACATAGTGATCGATTGCCATAAGGTTAGGGAGAAAGTTCAAGATGGAACCATTCTGCCATGTTATACAAGGAGTGAAGACCAACTAGCTGACATCTTCACAAAGGCAGCAAGTCTCAAAGTTTGCAAGAAAATCTTTAGCAAACTTGGGCTTGTTGATTTATCACATCCATGATCAAAGGTCTCCTAATCCAAGAGCAACACACTCTTTTTCCCTTATTAAGGTTTTGTCCCAAGTGGTTTTCCTTAATAAGGTTTTTAATGAGGTGTTGCCTTGGGTTCCCAAGCTTAAGACTTTAGGGTGATTCCAAAGTCTTTAGCTTGAGGGGGAGTATTGACATAGGAAAATCAAATAAGACCTATCTTGACCTACAAGGCAAGTGTGAGCACGAAATTTAGTTTGAATAACAAGGGAAAAGAGAAAAAGGAGGGAGTTATTATTAACCACATGGTTAAATAGCTGCCTTGGGAGAGGAATCAAGGTGAAAAGGACATGTCCATGCTGCACACAGTCTTGGTAACCACACCAAACAGTCATGAGACAGTCTGCAGCTCTTCCCCTCTCTTCTCATTGGTTGTTGACAAGCTCCTCCTCTATTCAATCTCATCCACAAGTTTGAATTCGTTTTCTTTTGTGCTCACATTGTAAATCCTCTATAAAAGGGCTGTAAATACTCAATGTATGTAGAAACTCTTAGGAGATTCTTCTCCAGAAGTCTAAGACATTTTCTCATCTTCTCATGCTTTTCTTTGAGTTTCTGGATTCAATTCTTCACATTTGTCCTCTCTAATCTCAATATTCTTTCATTCCAAGTGACTAAATTCCCACCAATGAAGGTGCAATACCCAGTGGTTGATTTCCTATCCACCCTATCACCAGCCCAATCCGCATCACAATACCCGACAAACTCAGTGTTCCCATTCTTTCCCATCCATATGCCTTGACCAGGAGATCCTTTGATGTATTTAAGGATCCTTTCTACCATGTTCCAATGATATACAATAGGTTTTTGCATATGTTGACTCACTTGATTCACAGCAAAACACAAGTCTGGTCGTGTGAGGGTGAGGTAGATCAGCTTCCCAACTAGTCTCCTATACTGAGAAACATCCTTAAATAACTCATCAGCTTTCTCCCCCTTTCCGTTGACCTTGTAGCCATCTTCAAGAGGAGTTTTGGCCGGTTTAGCCCCAAGCTTTCCCGTGTCTGTCAACAGATCAAGAGCATACTTTCTTTGGGATAGAAAGAGCCCTTCCTGAGACTGACACACTTCAATACCCAAGAAGTACTTCAACTCTCCAAGATCCTTGATGTCAAATGATCTGTTTAAGAAGGCCTTTGTGGACTGAATTCCTTCCTTATCATCTCCTGTGATGATAAGGTCATCCACATAAACCAAGACCGCCACGATTCCTTTGGAGTTTTGACGAGTGAACAAAGTATGATCTGAATTGGAATTCCTAAACCCATTATCAGTAAGTGTGGAGCTTAATTTGTGATACCAGGCCCTTGGTGACTGCTTCAACCCATATATTGCCTTCCTAAGTCTTAGAACCTGTCCCTCTTTGCAAAGATCTTCAAGGCCTGGGGGTGGAGTCATATACACTTCCTCTTCAAGTTCTCCTTGTAGGAATGCATTCCTGACATCCATTTGCCATAAGTCCCAAGTCAGATTCGTAGCTAGTGAAAGTACAACCCTTACAGTGTGTAGCTTAGCCACCGGTACAAATGTATCAGTATAGTCCTCTCCATATGTCTGAGTGAAACCTCTTGCAACTAGACGTGCCTTGTACCTTTCTATGTCCCCATTGCTCTTATACTTGATGATGAACACCCACTTGGAACTCACAGCCTTCTTGCCTTTGGGAAGTTCTTGTATATCCCATGTATGATTCCTTTCCATAGCTCCTTCTCATCTCACTGCATCTAACCATTCTTTTCTTGCTCAGCTTTCATAAGTCCTGAATTGACTTTGTTCAATCTTTCCAAGGAATGCTTGATGACTAGATGGCAGAGGTCAAGGGAACAAACATTTGTATGGGATGAGCCACGGCCTGGTTGTTGTAGAAGACCCTAAGTTTACCCAAGATGGATCTTAAGTCTAGTACTCCTCCTTAAATGCTGAACAGGTGGTGCAGCCTCCTCACAATGTTTCCTTCCATTTGGTGAATAGGTTCCTCTATACCCACTTCCAAGTCGTTCTGTTCTTGCCATAGCTTCTTCTTGATTGGAGTTGGTTCAGTTACCATTGTTCATTCTCTTGTATCTTGAACACTTGAGGTTCTTGTTTTTCGTGTTCAATCCTTTGGCAGATCATTTCCCAAATGATTCAAGAGAAACCTTAAACTCGTAGCCAAATCAGAAGGTGACCTTGAGAGATCCTTCAATCCTTCCCAATCTTTCTGCTCATAATAGCTTCGTTCTTCTATGAACTTGACATCTGTAGACACATATATCCTGTTGTTGCTCGGATAATAGCACTTATAACCCTTTTGTGTTGTCGAATATCCAAGAAACATACACTTGATGCTCTTTGCCTCCAACTTGTTTCTTAGATCACCTGGAACATACACAAAGCACACACACCCAAATACACGTAAATAATCAATGGAGGGTTAGTTTTATTGAGTACCTCAAATGGGGATATGTCTTGCAAGACTTTGGTTGGAATCCGATTGATGAGGTAGCAAGCAACCAAGACTGCATCTCCCCAAAAACTCTTAGGAACATTGGTATGAAACATCATGGATCTTGCTACTTCCATTAAGTGTTGGTTCTTCCTTTCAGCAACTCCATTTTGTTGTGGTGTGTGTGGACAGCTAGTTTGATGTAGTATTCCATGTTTGTTTAAGATTTTGAAGACTGTGTATTCTCCATTATCTGATCTTAACACTTTGATCTTGGCATTGAATTGATTAGTAACATAATTATGAAAGTTTATAAATGCCTCATAAACCCTATCTTTAGATGGAAGTAATGTAACCCATGTATATTTTGATTTCTCATCTATAAAGGTCACAAAGTATTTATTCCTATCTCTAGACATGCAAGATGAGGTCCAAACATCGGAATGTACTAAATCAAAGCAATGCTCATAAATGGTAGACGATTTAGGGAAAACAACACGACAATGTTTGCCAAGGATACAAGCCTCACAAACTGAGTGATCATAAGCGACATTAGGAATTATTAAGCTTAAGGCACGAGCATGAGGATGTCCTAATCTAGCATGCCATATGACATCTTTATTAGCAAACACACAGGATTTGAAAGCTAAGGAATCCAAATTGCTTGGAGGAGTGTCTTCAAGAACATAGAGCTCATCTTGAGTTCCACCACCTCCAAGTATCTTACCACTCTTAATATCCTGAAAGTAAACATTGTTAGGCCCAAATGTAACATTGCAATTGAGGTCTTTTTAGTAGCCCTTTTGACAGAAACTAGATTAGACTTAAATTTAGGTACAAAGAAAGCATTAGTTTCTTTGTCAAATAGTCTTAATTTTCCGGTTCCTTCAATTGGAATACTCTTACCATCAGCTATAGTTACTTGTCCTAGACATGGTTCAATGTTCTTTAACAACCTAGCATTGCTAATCATATGGTGAGAAGCACCTGAATCCACTACCAACTTATGATCTGGTTTATCAAGCGATTTGTGGGAGTAGAGTGTGATACCGGAGAGTTTTGAGGCATAGGCCTTGATGAGATCCTCCAAGTCACTCTTCTTAACATAATCCATGGATACATTAATAGCTAGCTCCCCTCCTTGGTTGGATGAACTTGCCGGTTCAGTCACATTCATAGCTAGCTCCCCTCCTTGGTTGGATGAACCGGTTTGGCTTGAGATGAGGATGAAGTATCCAGCACTTGTCCTTGATGTGGCCATTCCTCTTACAATGCTCACACATCACACTCTTCCTATCCTCTTGCTTAAACACGCTTTTGTTGGCCATGACTAGTTCTCCTTACCACCAAACAAACCAATGTTGCCTTGCTCCTTTTGAATCCGTGAGCACACCTCTTCGAAATCAGAGAGTTTTGGCTCTCTCAAGATGGACTTAATCACATCCTTAAAGGCTGGATTTAGGTTGAGAAGGAGCCCAAATATCTTGTCTTGTTCCTTCCTTTCATTAAGCACCTTTGGATCCATAGAACTTGGTCTCAACATGTCAAGCTCAGACAATGTTGACTGGAACTTGCCTAGGAATTTTGTGAACTCCATATCCTCTTGGTGTAGATCATTGAGAGCCTTCTTAACCTCATACACACGGCTGAGGTTTGAAACATCCCCATACACCCTCTTGAGAGTGTCCCAAAGAGACTTGGCAGTTTCACAATGTGAATAAGCTTCAAGAATGGATGGGTCCAATGATTTTGGAGGAATCCAAGGACTGATTGATCTTCTTGGAACCACCTAGCTTCTTCTTTTCTTGTTGCCTCATCCTTCTTCCCCTTTGGATCATCTATAGATGGAGTATTATCCTTCAAGATGTGATTCCAAAGTCCTTTGCCACAAATGGCTGTCTTGATGGTTCTTGACCATAATGTGTAGTTCAAGCCTTTGAGAACTACTGGTATCACCGTAGGTTTCAGGCTGGAACTGATTTGAACTGTGTCCTCCATTGTTAGGCTTTGAAGAGCTCAAAGGAAGCAGCTTTTATGGTTGAATAAAAAACGTGAGTTTTTAGTCTAAAGACTGAGAGATTTTTGACAGAATTTTAGATTAGAAACTGAGAGATTTGAGTAGAAAAGATAAGAGAGTGATCTTATTCTCTGATACCATGTAAGAATATTGAGATTATAGAGGAGAAATGTGAAGAATTGAATCTGGAAACTCAAAGAGAAGTATGAGAGGAGAAGCAGAAATCAACAACCAACATGAACAGTGCAGACTGATCATGAAGTTTTTACCAATTGTGAGAAAAGTTTTGAAGACAAGAACTTTCAATTTGATTCTCTCCAAAGTAACTATTTACATAACTCCCTCCTTTTTCTTTTCCCTTGTTATTCAAACTGAAGTTCTGTGCTCACACTTGCCTTGTTGGTCAAGATAGGTCTTATTTGATTTCCTATGTCAATACTCCCTCTCAAGCTTAAGACTTTGGAATCACCCTAAAGTCTTAAGCTTGGTAACCCAAGGCAATACCTCATTAAAAACCTTATTAAGGAAAACCACTTGGGACAAAACCTTAATAAGGGAAAAAGAGTGTGTTGCTCTTGGATTAGGGGACCTTTGATCATGGATGTGAGAAATCAACAAGCCCAAGTTTGCCAAAGATGTTCTTGCAAACTTTGAGACTTGCTGCCTTTGTGAAGATGTCAGCTAGTTGGTCTTCACTCCTTGTATAACATGGCAGAATGGTTCCATCTTGAACTTTCTCCCTAACCTTATGGCAATCGATCACTATGTGCTTGGTCCTCTCGTGAAACACTGAGTTGGAAGCTATGTGAATGGCTGCCTGATTATCACAATGGAAGGTAATTGGCCCTGGTTGTTCAATACCGAAATCTTTCAAGAGCGCTTTGAGCCAAGTTACTTCATTTGCCAGCTTCCTCATTGCCCTATATTCTGCTTCAGCACTAGAACATGATACCACCTTCTGCTTCTTAGTCTTCCAAGTGACTAAGTTCCCACCAACGAAGGTGCAATACCCAGTGGTTGATTTCCTATCCACCCTATCACCAGCCCAATCCACATCACAATACCCGACAATCTCAGTGTTTCCATTCTTGCCCATCCATATGCCTTGACCAGGAGATCCTTTGATGTATCTAAGGATCCTTTCTACCATGCTCCAATGATATACAGTAGGTTTTTGCATATGTTGACTCACTTGATTCACAGCAAAGCAAGAGTCTGGTCGTGTGAGGGTGAGGTAGATCAGCTTCCCAACTAGTCTTCTATACTAAGAAGCATCCTTAAATAACTCATCGGCTTTCTCCCCCTTTCCATTGACCTTGTAGCCATCTTCAAGAGGAGTTTTGGCCGGTTTAGCCCCAAGCTTTCCCGTCTCTGTCAACAGATCAAGAGCATACTTTCTTTGGGATAGAAAGAGCCCTTCCTGAGACCGACACACTTCAATACCCAAGAAGTACTTCAACTCTCCAAGATCCTTGATGTCAAATGATCTGTTTAAGAAGGCCTTTGTGGACTGAATTCCTTCCTTGTCATCTCCTGTGATGATAAGGTCATCCACATAAACCAAGACCACCACAATTCCTTTTGCGTTTTGACGAGTGAACAAAGTATGATCTGAATGGGATTTCCTAAACCCATTATCAGTAAGTGTGGAGCTTAATTTGTGATACCAGGCCCTTGGTGACTGCTTCAACCCATATATTGCCTTCCTAAGTCTTAGAACCTGTCCCTCTTTGCAAAGATGTTCAAGGCCTGGTGGTGGAGTCATATATACTTCCTCTTCAAGTTCTCCTTGTAGGAATGCGTTCTTGACATCCATTTGCCATAAGTCCCAAGTAAGATTCGTAGCTAGTGAAACAACAACCCTTACAGTGGATAGCTTAGCCACCGGTGCAAATGTATCAGTATAGTCCTCTCCATATGTCTGAGTAAAACCTCTTGCAACTAGACGTGCCTTGTACCTTTCTATGTCCCCATTGCTCTTATACTTGATGGTGAACACCCACTTGGAACTTACAGCCTTCTTGCCTTTGGGAAGTTCTTGTATATCCCATGTATGATTCCTTTCCATAGCTCCCTTCTCATCTCTTACTGCATCTAACCATTCTTTCTTGCTCTTAGCTTCTTCATAAGTCCTTGGAATCTGAATTTGTTCAATCTTTCCAAGGAATGCTTGATGATTAGATGGCAAGAGGTCAAGGGAAGAAACAGCTTGTATGGGATGAGCCACAGCCTAGTTGTTGTAGAAGACCCTAGTGTTTACCCAATTGGATGGGTCTTTCCTAAGTCTAGTACTCCTCCTTAGTTGCTGAACAGGTGGTGCAGCCTCCTCTACAACCGTTTCCTCTTCCATTTGGTGAATAGGTTCCTCTATACCCACTTCCAAGTCGTCTTGTTCTTGGTTTTGGGCCGTAGCTTCTTCTTGGATTGGAGTTGGTTCTTGAGTTACCGCCCCTTGTTCATTCTCTTGGGTATCTTGTGAACTACTTGGAGTTCTTGCTTCTTCTTGTCTTGAATCCCTTGGCACATCATTTCCCAAATGACTCAAGAGAAACCTCAAACTCGTAGCCAAATCAGAAGGTGACCTTAAGAGATCCTTCAATCCTTCCCAATCTTTCTGATTATAATAGCTTTGTTCTTCTATGAACTTGACATCTCTAGACACATACGTCCTGTTGTTGCTTGGATCATAACACTTATAACCCTTCTGTGTTGTAGAATATCCAAGGAATATACACTTGATGCTCTTTGCCTCCAACTTGTTTCTTAGATCACCTGGAACATACACAAAGCACACACACCCAAATACACGTAAATGATCAATGGAAGGTTTAGTTTTATTGAGTACCTCGAATGGAGATATGTCTTGCAAGACTTTGGTTGGAATCCGATTGATGAGGCAGCAAGCAACCAAGACTGCATCTCCCCAAAACCTTTTAGGAACATTGGTAGAAACATCATGGATCTTGCTACTTCCATTAAGTGTCGGTTCTTCCTTTCAGCAACTCCATTTTGTTGTGGTGTGTGTGGGCAGCTAGTTTGATGTAGTATTCCATGTTTGTTTAAGTGAGCTTTGAATCTTAGACTTGTGTATTCCCCTCCATTATCTGATCTTAACGCTTTGATCTTGGCATTGAATTGATTAGTAACATAATTATGAAAGTTTATAAATGCATCATAAACCCTATCTTTAGATGGAAGTAATTTAACCCATGTATATTTAGATTTCTCATCTATAAAGGTCACAAAATATTTAGATTAGAGAGGAGAAAAGTGAAGAATTGAATCCAGAAACTCAAAGAAAAGCATGAGAAGATGAGAAAATGTCTTAGACTTCTGGAGAAGAATCTCCTAAGAGTTTCTACATACATTGAGTATTTACAGCCCTTTTATAGAGGATTTACAATGTGAGCACAAAAGAAAACGAATTCAAACTTGTGGATGAGATTGAATAGAGGAGGAGCTTGTCAACAACCAATGAGAAGAGAGGGGAAGAGCTGCAGACTGTCTCATGACTGTTTGGTGTGGTTACCAAGACTGTGTGCAGCATGGACATGTCCTTTTCACCTTGATTCCTCTCCCAAGGCAGCTATTTAACCATGTGGTTAATAATAACTCCCTCCTTTTTCTTTTCCCTTGTTATTCAAACTGAATTTTCGTGCTCACACTTGCCTTGTAGGTCAAGATAGGTCTTATTTGATTTTCCTATGTCAATACTCCCCCTCAAGCTAAAGACTTTGGAATCACCCTAAAGTCTTAAGCTTGGGAACCCAAGGCAACACCTCATTAAAAACCTTATTAAGGAAAACCACTTGGGACAAAACCTTAATAAGGGAAAAAGAGTGTGTTGCTCTTGGATTAGGAGACCTTTGATCATGGATGTGATAAATCAACAAGCCCAAGTTTGCTAAAGATGTTCTTGCAAACTTTGAGACTTGCTGCCTTTGTGAAAATGTCAGCTAGTTGGTATTCACTCCTTGTATAACATGGAAGAATGGTTCCATCTTGAACTTTCTCCCTAACCTTATGGCAATCGATCTCTATGTGCTTGGTCCTCTCGTGAAACACTGAGTTTGAAGCAATGTGAATGGCTGCCTGATTATCACAATGGAAGGTAATTGGCCCTGGTTGTTCAATACCGAAATCTTTCAAGAGCGCTTTGAGCCAAGTTACTTCATTTGTCAGCTTCCTCATAGCCCTATATTCTGCTTCAGCACTAGAACATGATACCACCTTCTGCTTCTAAGTCTTCCAAGTGACTAAGTTCCCACCAATGAAGGTGCAATACCCAGTGGTTGATTTTCTATCCACCCTATCACCAGCCCAATCCGCATCACAATACCCGACAATCTCAGTGTTCCCATTCTTGCCCATCCATATGCCTTGACCAGGAGATCCTTTGATGTATCTAAGGATCCTTTCTACCATGCTCCAATGATATACAGTAGGTTTTTGCATATGTTGACTCACTTGATTCACAGCAAAGCAAGAGTCTGGTCGTGTGAGGGTGAGGTAGATCAGCTTCCCAACTAGTCTTCTATACTAAGAAGCATCCTTAAATAACTCATCGGCTTTCTCCCCCTTTCCATTGACCTTGTAGCCATCTTCAAGAGGAGTTTTGGCCGGTTTAGCCCCAAGCTTTCCCGTTTCTGTCAACAAATCAAGAGCATACTTTCTTTGGGATAGAAAGAGCCCTTCCTGAGACCGACACACTTCAATACCCAAGAAGTACTTCAACTCTCCAAGATCCTTGATGTCAAATGATCTGTTTAAGAAGGCCTTTGTGGACTGAATTCCTTCCTTGTCATCTCCTGTGATGATAAGGTCATCCACATAAACCAAGACCACCACAATTCCTTTTGCGTTTTGACGAGTGAACAAAGTATGATCTGAATGGGATTTCCTAAACCCATTATCAGTAAGTGTGGAGCTTAATTTGTGATACCAGGCCCTTGGTGACTGCTTCAATCCATATATTGCCTTCCTAAGTCTTAGAACCTGTCCCTCTTTGCAAAGATCTTCAAGGCCTGTTGGTGGAGTCATATACACTTCCTCTTCAAGTTCTCCTTGTAGGAATGCTTTCTTGACATCCATTTGCCATAAGTCCCAAGTCAGATTCGTAGCTAGTGAAAGAACAACCCTTACAGTGTGTAGCTTAGCCACCGGTGCAAATGTATCAGTATAGTCCTCTCCATATGTCTGAGTGAAACCTCTTGCAACTAGACGTGCCTTGTACCTTTCTATGTCCCCATTGCTTTTATACTTGATGGTGAACACCCACTTG